>ML121534.1:50077-76898 GCA_003788615.2 Terfezia boudieri ATCC MYA-4762 | reverse complement strand
ACCAAGCCTCCTCCTTTATTACGGCGAAGGCGGCTGAACCAACCCCCCCCCCCCAAACCAAGCCTCCTCCTTTATTACGGCGAAGGCGGCTGAAAACCCGCCCCCCCACCACCAAGAAACCTGCGGCGGCAGCACCACCCCCGAAAAAACCCAAAAGGATGACATCAACGCGAGCACCACCACTCCCGACTATTCCTACCCCGAACCGAACACGAGACGTTGTATTTCACGGGGCCCCAATGAAGTACAAACACGGTCTCATGTGCCGCTGGATTGAAGAGGACAACAAGGGGGCTCGAATTTTGGGCATCCGCTCGTTGTTGCAAGAGGGTAGAAGAATTGAACCTAAGACCAGTGCACGAGAATCATGAATAGTCCATGAGATCAAGCCTCCGTTCCTCTTCCAAGTGACCCACAGTATTCTTTTGCTTGGCAACACTCGAAATTTAAGTAGGGATTCATGAATGTTCGATCTTCCAATTGCTTTACTCGAGATGGTTAAACTGGACTGCCTTTCCTTTGGTCCTAACTCAACTACGCCAGGACTATTGGGAACTGAAACCATGAACTGGATTCTCCTGATAGTCAAAAAGAGCTGTAAAGGGACCAATGGGGATTACTCGAGGTTACGCTGCTATCCTGAATACTTATCTAACTCCACCATGAGTTGCAAATCCTTATATCTCCTAATTCCCAAATCTTTGTCGCAATTCCGGCCTCCTCACGAACTGTAGACTCCTTCAATTGAAGATCTGCTATTGATTTGGCGAAATCCTCCAAAGTGCCCGCATACGAAGCAAATTCTCATTCCCGGTAGAGACGGAGAGGGGGAGGAGAAGAAGCATGGTGAGGACGGGAGTAATGGTACCTAGGAGGTCAAGGATGAGAACAAACGTAGGAGAGATTAAAAAATTGAGGAAGTTTGCCGGCCCCAGGAAGGTATTACTGATCTTGATCTTCATATATTCGTTCTGTTCGTCTTAGTGACACATGAGAAGTATCATCCTTAGCTCTTAAGTTCTGCTCTCTCAAAGTCTCTTGTTTTTTCCGCTGCAAAGTGGCTAGTTAGACCAATATACTACAATTATTATAAGGAGTCCTTACTGTTATCAACAATTCTCTTGCTCCTATATGGATTGATGTCTTCATATGTAAGCCATTCTGAGTTAGTGTTCAGAGAGCTGGGTTGTATTTACAATAACAATGGGCACAGCAAATTGGATCCATGAGTATATGTCGGATACAGGAGGGGTGAAGATAATTCGAGTCTACCTATGCAAACAAAATATTGTACACTTCGTTTCAATTTCTAGAGAAATTGGCAACCTCGTTGCCAATAAACCACTGAGATAACCCAGTGGGAGGAAATATCAATGAACTCGACTCTTTTTAATACATCTCACAAATTCCGCCATACTTATATAAATCTACGATGGCAAGTGATGCGATTATTGCATCTCTAAGGGGATAGGAGGTACTAAATCATCCCGAATCCGAATTCTTGACCAAAAATCATGAATTAAAACAGAATCCAAGAAGGTCCTGTTGGAACGCACATCCGGCACACCCGCGCCACGGATCACCCGTTACCCTGAATTCTCAGGATATCTGGCGAAGTCATCTATCATCATTTCTCTACCTGACATTATTATCGCACTGATATTATCATTGCTATATCATCGTTTGGGTTGATCATGTTGATCGTTGTCGCTCGTTCATTTCTTGATTTTTCTTGATTTTCCTACAATCCCTGCGCGCTGTCTTACCCTGAACTTCCGTGTATATAGACATCTCTCCGGAACTGTATTTTATCAATAATTAAGCAAGTCTTTAATTCGCCTCGTTCGCACTCGCATTATTATTCCTTTAGTTCTATTACCCACTTCGCGTATTACCATCCGCTCCAGTAGGTTTATTACTAGAGATCTGCTGTGCACCCGTGCTCGCCGCTACTCGTTGCTCGCTAGGACCACTTCCGCTGCCTAACAAGATATCCACATATCTTTTGTTAGGTCCGAAAGGCGGAATCAGAAAACGAAGGATCTGACTGTAAGGGAGTCACGATTAAAGGGGCTCAAATTTAGAAAACCGACGCTGGAAGTATTAATCTGTAAGAATACGACATGGCAGTTACACACCACACTACAAATGAATACAATTGACTGGTGACTTCCAACACAATTTCAGCGTACATAGATATTGAGACTATGAGGGGTCCTTATCGAAATGCTCTATAGTGAGCACTCTAGTATTCGGCACAATGGCAGAATAATCCATCAAGAACAATGCTTATATGATACCTCATTATCCGCAGATTACGAATGCCGAGCCAGTTTGTAATAAAGGTAGATGGTGCAAAGGCAAAAATTAAAGTGGGACAGAAAACACACTGTACAGGATGAAGAGGGATACGTATGAACTATGGATCGAACCAGAACAGCTGCTGTTAGGAGGCACAGCGAAGGAACTTGCCATAAGCATGCATGGAGCCACTTGTCATTTGTCATTTCCTCTCTTGCTTCTTTAGAATTCTGCTGTGTATTAGCTGCAAACACACAATTTAGGAAATTAGAGTCTCGATTGAGGAAATTCTAACCTCTAACTGGCAGTTCTCATACCTACCTCCCACCGGTGCCTTCCCCCCCCCTTCCTTTCTCCCTCCCGCCTCGCTCCGCCCCGCCCTCCCACCTCTCCCTTACTTACACATCTTCACAGCGAGCGACAGTGAGAAGAGCGAACAGTAGTGAGAAGAGTGAACAGTAGTGAGAAGAATGAACAGTAGTGAGAAGAATGAACAGTAGTGAGAAGAATGAACAGTAGTGAGAAGAATGAACAGTAGTGAGAAGAATGAACAGTAGTGAGAAGAATGAACAGTAGTGAGAAGAATGAACAGTAGTGAGAAGAATGAACGAGTATAAGAAGCGGCGAAGCCGCGATATAGAACCCACAACCAATGTATTATGATACGCGGCGAAGCCGCGATATAGAACCCACAACCATTATAAGACGCGGCGAAGCCGCGATATAGAACCCACAACCATTATAAGACGCGGCGAAGCCGCGATATAGAACCCACAACCAATGTATTATGATACGCGGCGAAGCCGCGATATAGAACCCACAACCAGTATAAGACGCGGCGAAGCCGCGATATAGAACCCACAACCAGTATAAGACGCGGCGAAGCCGCGATATAGAACCCACAACCATTATAAGACGCGGCGAAGCCGCGATATAGAACCCACAACCAATGAACATCCTTTCCAACCACTGGTTCTAAAGAAAACCCGATTGATTATTTTTTTCCTTCTCTGGTCTTCCCTCATCAAGTTTCCCCCGCCTCTTGCTACATTATTCTGTTCCTCTTCTACTGCTCCTCTATTTCTTCTACAATCTCAAATCTAATATGTTTGATTGGGTTTCCTACGAGAGATATATTTTCAGCGAGAGTTTTGTTTAATATCATGCCAGCACCTCAGGCATATAAGGTTTTTCGTGGTTTTCCACTTGAGGGGCTTTATTATTCAGGCTCATCTGGCATCAGGTTAATGGCAGCGCGGCAGTTTTCATCTACTTGAGCCTTTTCCACTCGCGAAGGGTAATTTCTTAGTCTTTTGAAATTCTGCGCATCGGATTAACTTGTCTTGTATGGTTCCCCTACTGGGACCGAATAAGAGTAATGAGGTATTTAAATAAATAAAAAAGACACAATGAACCAATGTTGTGATGGTGCCCAACTGTTACCTTGAATACTTAGTTTTTTTTTGCAAGCTCAATTCTCGTGTGCACATCCTGGATTCAACGCATCAATTTGCCCCAGCGCTGAAGATTGGTCAGAGACTAATTTGCTAACATCATGACAGTTACGCCAGGTTAATACAGACTATACTCGTTAGGGCAGGTGACACTTCATACGCAATACCACACTCAAAATGCACAACCTGCACGAACATCCAAGCACCAAACACCATGCCCGCCTTGGGGGGTGCCAGCAATTGAAGAACGATCGGTAAACTGACGGAGAATATCGGAGCCTCCATTTACCCAGACACTTACACAATTTAGACCAGTGGCGGAACGGATTTTAAGAGGCGAAGGTACAGTTGAGGTGGGCCATCAAGGGAGATCGTGCCATGTCAACAGTGATGGAGTTAAGGATTTAGACCCTGATATACTTACCGGAGAATGCGCGGGGAGGAGCAACGTAGGGGAGATGGTGACCGCAGCCAGAAAGCAGGCAGACTTTCTGTACCCTGGGAAGGTATGCCCCATGATCAATTATATTTTTTTTTAAAGAAAACTCCGTACTGGTATGCACTATCGTTAGGGGCAGTATGACGGGCCACCCGGAAAACCTACTGGATTGAAGTGTCACGCCAGTTACTCCACCTCCCATGCATGCTATATACTGCATATATAATGGAGTTGCAGAAGAGTGGAAGGGAGATAGATCGACGGAAAAGTGGAAAGAAGCTCGAACATGGAATCCTCTCTCTTTCCTGTTGGTGTGGTGAGGATTTTGCTAAAGGTGTCCTGGCATAAGCATGGAATGGAAAGCACTGAAGAATCTCTCTATTGAATCTTGTGATACTTCATTCAGGTGATCCTGTTTCTAACATGGATGAACAAGGAATTAAAAGCTCGGGGAGTTGCAGGTGCTGCGAGAGAGTGGACTGAGGATCTATGAGCTGGAAGTAAATTCAGATGCCACAATGCTACACAGATATCAGCAATCGTACAGGTATACTGGTCTATGGTGGACATACATATCTGAATCAAACGAAATCTGCAACAATTGAATTTTGCAAGGAGCGGTGATTGGGTTTTATCTTATTGGCAGGTCATACGGCCAGAGGTAGACTTGGTGGCAGCACCTTGATATCCTCTACAAGGGTCTGGGAAGTCTCGTGTCTAGACCCCCTAGAGACTGGTCATCTACCCCGAAGGCAATATTTATTCTTCTTCATTACCCACTCTCCAACCAACTACTAACTCTCATATCATTCATTATTCTCAACATCAAACCACAACCAACAACTCCACAACAAACAACTCCACAACAAACACACCACAAGAAACACATAACAATGCAAAACTCGGGAACCTTCATCTCTACTCCCACGCCTCGCAGTGCAGGGCTGCTGACCCAGGTGTTATCAATATACCCAACCCTACGTCCCATCCTCTCATACAGCCATAGGGCAGACATTATTCACCTTGCTCGCACTTGTCGCACCCTGAATTCAATTCTTAGGGACTCTGTTTTTCCACTATGTACACCATTCCCCAGGTGTACTTCGGCACTCGAGATCTGTCACTGGTGCCGAGCCATTGTATGCAACTCCTGCAAAGTTCGGGTCCAACAGCAACATAAACCATATGTTGAGGATGGTACCGGTACACTCAACATAAATGAGGCTATGGTGATTACCCCTCTTAACCAACCGAACTTCAATGTCGACATAATACTCCAGATACTGCAATATCGTGGAGATCGGACCTATCATCGTGGAATACAAGTCATTCAAAACACAACGTTATGTGCATCATGCTTCAGCACATACAAGGGTCCCATGCCCGGCCGAACGAGGGCATACAATCAGCCACATATGGTCAAGGAACTGAATTGGGATGAGCTCCCAAACACTCACACCACGTGTAACTGCACGCCCAACACCCAAGCAGATTGTGAAGGGGATAAGCGTTTGATGGAGTTCAAAGATATCCCTCTCGGCAGTTTATTATTCGCAGTGGTGAAGTTGCCACAAGAGCTAAGGCCAACGCCTAGCTCAGACTTCGTTGCACTGTATATTGGTTGATTGGTTTGGGCCTCTTGGGATTTGCTCATTTGACGACGGTCGGTGCCCTTTGACATTCATCCACTTTTGCCACTTTTGCAAAGTACTATTTCAGAGTTTTGTTTTCATATGGATATTCCCGCTGACACCTAGCAGTACTCGCCTCACCAGCGTACACTGTCGGATCCTCAATAAGTTACCTCCCTGCCGGTGAGGATAGCGTTCCTCTTATGCACCAACTGAACCAAAGCTAATCCCTGATTTGGCTAGCAAGCATCAAAATCCCTGCGTGGTGGCATCAACATCTAGGGTTCAATCTTTTACCAAAGTGAGTGGTATTGCGGCCACAACGGACATGTTTTTTTGTTTGACATGATTTCCCTTGTTTGTTACTTTTTCTTTTCTTAGTGTTTCTTTAAGCTGGGTGGAATGAAAGAACTTTGCAATCCTGTTTTCTTTTGAGTCTTTTTCTTTGCTTTTTTCATGTTAGCTCTTTACAGTAATTTACCTTATAAAGAAAATCAAAGGTTAGACCGACTAGTTTTACCAAATTGACCAATGGGGGGGGGGACGCTGATGGTGTTTCGTTCGACCGATTTCCAATCCACCAAGTGGTGATAGCAACACTTCCCAGTTCAGCAAGAATAATTACACATGTTTTGATGTAGGTACATTATTTTCCAAAAGCACAAATAATACCAGATCATATCCATCAATCGAATGCGCATGCTGTCCACGAACTCGCATACTGTTATTGGCGACCGAGCTGAAACCTGCATACTTGGAACTCCTCCGTAAACCCCACGATTACCTCTATGCAATTTAATTTTGCTTAAACTTGTGCTATAACTACATCGAACCCGCTCTATATCATTCGCATACTACCTTGGAGGCAGAGAAAAGTCTTGGACCGCTACATGCAAAAAGGTACCCAATACCCCCCTATTAACATATTCCGCTGTATAAGCGCTCTATCCAGGCGTTAGCCTACTCTAATACGTCCCATATATTTATTATGGATATAAGAGAATAATGATCTCCCAGACCTCAACCCATGCTGGGTTTCTACTTATCTCCGAAATCGGCTAAATTTGTAAAATCCATTGCTGTTACCCAATTTCTACCTTATCAAAGTTTTCAAAGAAGGTGCAGGCCTCTGCAGCATTTTGTAACACTACCTAGGGGTCTGTGTCATGATTTATGATAGTTGCTGGTATTTGCAGACTTGTGGTAGGTCTAAGTCTGTCCCATTAGGGAAAGTATGCCCCACGATCAATTATACTTTTTTAACAGAAAACTCCGCAATCGTATGCACCATCGTTAGGGGCAGAATGACGGGCAACACGGAAGTCAAGGGACACGCCAGTTAATCCACCTCCCACACATGCTATGTGCTGCATATATAATGGGCTTGCTTTATTTTTTGTAATTATACTCACCATTCCTATTCGGTCCCAGTAAGAACACCCGGAAATCTGGGTGGCTTCAGGACAAGCCAGGTTACACTGCCAGGTCCGGTGCCTATATACCCCAAAAGATTTTAACCAAGCTTAGGGACCAATTAGCAGGACAAAATAACCGCGAAGGATATAAAGGACTCGTGAGACGCGAGGCCCCCATCCTGACATTGACCGGCCTAAAGCCAGAGGACCCCAGAGAGGCCTGACTGAGGCCCGCGCCTTAACAAAACAAAAAGATATAATCAATGGAGTTGCAGAAGGATGAAAGGGAGATAGATCAAGGGAAAAGTAGAAAGAAGCTCGAACATGGAATCCTCTCTCTTCCCTGTTAGTGTGGTTAGGGTTTTGCTAATGGTGTCCTGGTATAAGCATGGAATAGAAATCACAGAGAATATTTCCATTGAATCTGGTGACAAGCATGGGTGGACAAGGAAATTAAAGGCACCGGGAGTTGGAGGTGCTGCGAGATAGTGGACAGAGCATCGATTGGAGCTGGAAGTAAATTCAGATGCCGCAATGCTACACAGATATCAGCAATCATATAGGTATACCAGTTTAGGGTGGGCATACATATTTGAATCAAACCAGATCTGCAACAATTGAATTTTACAGGAGCGCTGATTGGATTTTATCTTATTGGCAGGTCACATTGGCAGGTCACACAACTAGAGGTAGAATTGGCTGCGGCACCTTGATATCCGCTACGACGGGCTATGCACGAGACTGCCCAGACGCTCCTCGAGCCTGAACATCTACCCCGAAGGCAACATTTATAATCTTCTTCATCACCCACTCTCCAACCAACTACTAACTCTCATATCATTCATTATTCTCAATATCAAACCACAAGAAACACACCACAAGAAACACATAACAATGCAAAGCTCGGGAAACTTCATCTCTACTCCCACGCCTCGCAGTGTAGGGCTGCTGACCCAGGTGTTATCAATATACCCAACCCTACGTCCCATCCTCTCATCCAGCCACAGGGCAGACATTATTCACCTTGCTCGCACTTGTCGCACCCTGAATTCAATTCTTAGGGACTCTGTTTTTCCACTATGTACACCATTCCCCAGGTGTACTTCGGCACTCGAGTACTGTCACTGGTGCCGAGCTATTGTTTGCATCTCCTGCAAAGTTCAGGTCCAACAGCAATATAAACCATGTGTTATGGATACTAGTTACAGTGACCTCACCATAAATGCGGCTATGGTGTTCAGTTCCCAGACCCAAACCCAAACGAACCTCGACGTGATTCACCAGGTACTGATATATCAGGAAGATCGAAACTATCATCGTGGAATACAGCTCATTGAAAACACAACGTTATGTGCGTCATGCTTCAGCACCTACGGGGGTCCCATGCCCAGCCAGAGGAGGACACATACTCAGAGATATTTCATCAAGGAACTGGATTGGGAAGAGCTCCCAATCACTCACACCATGTGCAACTGTACGCCCAACACCCAGGCAGAATGTAAAGGGGATAAGCGTTTAATGGAGTTCAAAGATATCCCTCTGGAGAGTGTGTTGATCGCAGTGGTGAAGTTGCCACAAGATCTAAGGGAAACATCTACCTCAGAATTCGTTGCACTTTATATTACCGGTAGTTGATTGGTTCGGGATTTGCTCATTTTACGACGGTTGGTGCCCTTTGTCACAATCATCCAGTTTGCCACTTTTGCAAACTCATCCTTCCAAGTTTTGTTTTGATATGGATCTTCTTGCTGACCGCCTAGCAATACTCGTCACATCAGCCAGACTGTGGGATCCTAGTTTTATTTGTAGTTAGCGACAGAACTGGCAGATCAACTTGCCTTGTCCCTGAATCCACCAGGGTTTCCTGGTGGTTCCTCATGGTCCCCTTATTGGGACCGAATAGGAGTAAGGAATACTTTTTAAGTGGGATCCTAGTTGATGAAAGAAGTTACCACTCTTTCGATAAAGCCGGCGTTCCTCTTATGCCCCGACCTCAAACTTCCTGCATTGTGGTATCAACGTGTGTTACGGCCACAAGGGACATATTTTTTTGATTTACATGGTTTTCCTTTTTGTCACTTTTTCTTTTCCTAGGGTTTTCGTTAAGCTGGATGGACCGAAAGAACTTTGCAATCCTGTTCTCTTTTGACTCTTCTCTGCTGTTTCCATGTTAGCTATTTATAATGGGTTACTTTATAAAGAAAATCTGACTGATTAGTTTCACCAAATTGACCAATAGGGTGCTGATGGCGGTATGTAGGTACCTTAATATCCCAAAACACATTGACACAAATAATACCACGTCATATCCATTCCAAGCCTATGCTCCCCTCGATCTCATATAGGCTATGAGACCAATCTGAACACGCCCCAAAGTATAGGTAGACCAATCAGTTTGAAGAAAGGCACGTTCTGCTCATGTCCATACAGAAAAAAAAGACCTCAAACTGGAGGAAAATAACTTCGAACATCAACACGAACTGGAGAGAAAAGACCTCAGAAGCAAAATTGAAAAACTTCAGCATCAACACGAAATGGAGAAAAAAGACCAGAAAAAAGACCTCGAGCATTAACATGAACTGGAGAAAAATAACCTCAAGCTTCTATATGAACTGGAGAAAAAAGACTTCGAAAACCTTTAGTTGCAACTGCAGGCATCTAACAGATTGGCTGAGATTCTACAAGAGTCTGTTTACGAGGGGAAATCTATGTACTATAGCAACAGATCAGGGCATTACAGTGCACGAGATGGATCAGTATCCCAAGCATTGTCTTGGGACAAGGATCCTCCCACGATCAGAGCTGAACACATGCTGAAGTCTAATAGGTACACCTGGACACAAGATGTCTTCAGACATTCGGATATCGAGTACCCAACAACAGAATTATAATTGATTTTGAACTTGCTAGCTAGCTATTTAGTCATCATCATCTTCCTCTTCAATATCAATATTCTCTTCTATTCCCTCTTCCGCTATCTCTCGCTCTAAAACCATATCTAGTGGTATGAACTCATTAAACCCCAACTAATACTTGCAACAAATGAACATATTAGCCATTCCTTCTGTCATGGCACTTCTCTACTTAGTTAATACATTCTCTGCAATAGAAAAACAATTTCAAAAGATACACTAGTAGCAGGAATAGCAAGATAATCCCAAGCCATACAACTAAGGTTTGAAAACCGAGACTTATAAGTGCGCCACCATTCAATTGGATTAGCCTATGGTAATTCAACCTTTTCCTCCAAAACTATATGTACCTCCGACATCTCTGGAATTGTGCTGGTCTGGGAAGAACCAAAAACTGCTGTCATGAGGTCGTTCGAGGTTGGCTCTGGTGGTGGAGTTGATATACTGCACGTAGGTTTCGTAGGAACTGTAGACAAGATGCTGACAGAACTATCTGGATTGGGATATTTCTGCCCTTGTCGATAAAACCCCTGCTAGCGTTACAAGCCTATGTATGTGACTAAGCATACTGGTGTATAGAACCAGACCAGATGTATTTATGCTCTGAATCTAACGTTTTGTATGCTGGCGCCAGAGGGGTATGTCTATTGGAGGCCTGTCTGATCCCTCCTTCTGTTACGGTAGGTTCCTGGATAATGAACTGTCCCCGCGCAGACGCGAAGGCGGCTAACTCATCAGCCTCCTCATTCCCTTTGATGCCGATGTGGGAGCGAACCCAGGAGATTGAGGTGTCGTGGTGGTTGGATTGGAGCTCTGCTAGAAAGTCTCCCAGTTCTATCTCGATTCCGCTTCTAGGTGGCTTTGAGCCTTGTGAGATGCCCATGGCCGATGAGATGGCTGAGGTTGAGTCGGAGAGGATGGCGACCATGGATGAGTTTCTGTGTGCTTTGAGTGCGAGGACGATAGCCTCTCTTTCCCCGTCAGCTACTGTGGCTTCTTCTCCCAGGTAAGAACTTGATCTTAACGTTGGGTTTCCTCTCCTGTCCTACGATGTCATTGCTGATGCAGAGTGCCCTTGTCTTCCCGTGCCATCCGTGTAGCATACTCGCCAACCCTCATCTAGTAATTCCCCTATCTTGGCTGCCCATCCGCCCTGGGTGTTGGAGTACGGGTCTGAGGGGTTATACAGGACGTCAAGTATGAGGCTGCTGGGTTTGGAGTAGTTGCAGTCGCCGAAGCTTATATTAGCTAGTTCAAAGGCCGTGGCGGCTTGGAGGGCTCTGCTTATCGCGTTGTTAGTGGAGGGGGGCGATATTATCTCCCTTATGTGTGTGTTTCCGGTTCGAACCGCTCGTGCTACCCAGCAGGTACGGAGATCGGAGAGCTTGCTTTCCAGAGGTTCGATGTTGGCAATTAAGCTGAGTTTGTCTTTCGAGCTTCCCTGGTAGGCACCGCAGATTTTGCGTAGCGCCTGGTACTCCAGATGTCACAAACGGGGGGGGTCTTCCAGCAGGACATGTCCGTTGAGTAGTGCGGTGAGGGCCTATTCCAGGTAACTTAGGTCATAGGAGCTTTACCGCGCCCCAACTTGTACATGTTCTGTTGGTGTGTTAAGTCCAGCCTGCATTGCTGCATGTGGTCAACATCGTATTTGCGGCCTAAGGCACGATTTGCCTTTACCATTTTCACGGTGCCCTCGGAGGTATTAGCAGCGGATGACAAGGGCTCAGCAAGTGTTTCACTGCCCTAAAGAGCGGTAAGGGCCTGCAACGGTTTTACGCTGCCGAAGGAGGAATACCGCCCTAACTTCACCATCGCCTCCCTCATCAGTTCTCAATTTCGCTATGGGACATACTCACGGCGTTACCCGTTTTCCATAACTTATACTGGACCCGACCCAGTTACCTACTGCCAATCTTGTTGCCAACAGTAGAGAACTATGCGGTCACGACTCCGCTATAGTATTTGCCTTTGCTCCTTAAGCCTCCGCAGGTGAACTGCGTACGTATTTCGGAAGGAACTCAGATCTCGCTTTAGCGGCCAGGTATTAGATGGGGTGGTGTTGAAGGCGTTGTATGAAGAGTGGGAAAGAGCAGAAGCAAAAAAGCAGGAAAAGCGGAAAAGTCAGGTGTGGGGGGGTAAGAGGCGACAGGAGGGCAAGAGGGTAGTGCAGTTTGAAGATATTGATGAAGGAGACTGAGACTGTTGCATTACCCGGTCGTGTTGCACTACCCGGTCGTGTTGCACTACCCCGTCGTGTTGCACTACCCGGTCGTGTTGCACTACCCCGTCGTGTTGCACTACCCGGTCGTGTTGCACTACCCCGTCGTGTTGCACTACCCCGTCGCGTGCTGTACAAGTGTGGTGGTTTGTTAAGGTAGGCTCACTGGTGGATATGCGTATACAGGCCACTTAAGGTTAGTGTGGTTGCATTACACCCTCCGTAGGGTTGCGGACTCTGGCTAGCCTGCCACCACCTCGACCGAACTCGGAAAACTCAGAGTCTGATACAGAAGCTGCACAACCTCGACTAGACTCTGACTCTGAAGCCTCAAAGTCTGACACAGAAGCTCTCCAACTCGAGAGCTACGAACTACACTCATTAGATGCACCTAATATTAGAACTCTAAAGGGATTCAATATTTCAAGTTCTGAATGTGGATGGCCTGATATTGCACAGCAGTATATCACACTTCGTGAAGCTGCTCGCCGGACTGCACTTAGTTAATAATACTCGTACATACGTAGGCCAGAACACTTCTCTTTGTTGTAAGTTGCGCAATACTTCGCACTTGGCCAATCCCCAAGGACTTTTAAGTCCAGCACACCGCTCATATCACTAAAAATAAAATCAACCTAAATTCTAGTCTGGTTGGCACCCTAAATTCATAGCCAGCAACAAATCCACAACCAAAATGTCATCTACATTTGACACCTGGTGCGAGCGCTTCCCTACGAAGTTCGATGTGGCAGCAGAGATCGCCTCAGACATTCACAATGAAGTCCGCCTGGGGAATGGGGTTGATCCTGAGCTACTTAAGCAACTAAAGACTATTCTTCAGGAAAAACAGGAAGGGCTGAAAGAGTTGAAGCTATTGCCAGAACTGAACAATCAGGAGAAGAAACAGTTGATTGCGTCAGCAGAGACTATTTTGACGAAACTAGACAACATAATTAGGGGTTTTGAAGGGATCGCATTGAGCAGGGTGCAGGAAACGGTAGAGGAGCTTTCGGACATAGCAGACGAGGTACTTGAGGGATATGAAGGGCTGCAATGAGGGAAAGGAAGAAGAACGGGTGCTTCACTCGTAGGGGGATATGTTGACGAGAGTAGACGAGGGAATTAGGGATTATGAAGTGGTGCAATTTGAATTAAAAGGAAGAAGAACGTACTGAATAGCCGCAGGTTTCAAATTGAACAGACTCTCTACCACAACCTTTAGGAGAAAACGTTTGTGTTGCCACTGGAAATTGTGAGACTTGTATGACTTTGCCACTGACTTTATGGAACATGTTTGAGATGCAGCGCAGCGCTCTACCGCCCTCTCTACTGGGGCACAAGTAAGTCTCACGCATATCCGAATCTCTGGCTCTTGCTAATTATAATATTCCAGTAACCTCACTATTCCACTAATGCCGCTGGCTTCCGTATGGCAGCAACCCCCACCCACCGACCACGACCTCCATCTCCGTATGGCAGCGACGTCTATATGGCAGCGACGTCTATATGGCAACGACCTCCGTATGGAAGTAACCCCCATATACCACCAACCTCTATAGGACAGCGACCTCCATATGCCAGCAACCTCCGTATGGCAGTAATCCCCATACGCCACCGACCCCTATAGGACAGCGACCTCCATATGCCAGCAACCTTCGTATGGCAGCGACTTCTATAAGGCAGCGACCTCCGTATGGCAGCGACCTCCATATGCCAGCAACCTTCGTATGGCAGCGACTTCTATTAGGCAGCGACTTCTATTAGGCAGCGACCGTATGGCAGCGACTTCTATTAGGCAGCGACCTCTATATGGCAGCGACGTCTATATGGCAGCGACCTCCATATGCCAGCAACCTCAGTATGGTAGCGACCTCAATAGGACAGCAACCCCCATTTATGTACCACTGACCTCTATAGGACAGCGAGCTCCATATGCCAGCAAGGCGGCGACCTCTATATGGCAGCGACGTCTATAAGGCAGCGACCTCCATATGCCAGCAACCTCCATATGCCAGCAACCTCCGTATGCCAGCAACCTCCGTATGCCAGCAACCTCAGTATGGTAGCGACCACAATAGGACAGTGATCTCCATATACCACCGACTTCTATACACCAGCGACCACAATATGCTACCGACCCCTACCGGTATATGCTAGCGACCTATTTAGGACAGTGACCTCTGTATGCCATATACCACCGACCTCCATATGGCAGCGACGTCTATATGGTAGCGACCACCATATACCAGCGACCACCATATGGCAGCGACCTCTATAGGATAGCGACCTCTAAAGGACAGCGACCTCCATATGGCAGCGACGTCTGTATGGTAGCGACAACCATATACCAGCGACCACCACGTGGGAGCGACTTCTATGAGTCTATATTAAGACAGCGACCTCTATAGGACAGCGACCTCGATATGGCAGCGACCTCAATAGGACAGCGGCCTCCTAACAAAAGATATGTGGAGATATCTTGTTAGGCAGCGGAAGTGGTCCTAGCGAGGCAGCGGCGGCGGTAGTAGCAGCAACGGCAACGAGCACGGGTGCAAGTAGATCTCTAGTAATAAACCTACTGGAGCGGATGGTAATACGCAGAGTGGGTAATAGGACTAGGAGAGTAATGATACGAGTGAGAAAGAGGCGAATTGAAGACTTGCTTAATTCAACGAAATAAACAGGTCCGGAGCAGTGTCTGTCTATATACATGGAAATTCAGGGTAAAGGACAAGCACAGGGATGTGTTAATCGGCCAATAAAAATCAAGGAAATGTAAGGATCGCGGGTAGCGGTCCTGCGAGCACCGTTGACTCAACCCGACATATGCAAAACATTGCGTGTGTGCCGGATGTGCGTTTTAACACTCTCTCTCAGATGGTACAGCCGAGTTGTTTAGTAAACTTGGTGTGTTTTTGAGCGTCCAATGGCTTGGTAAATATACCAGCTGGGTTTTGAGTAGTTCCTATATATTCAATAGAAAACTTGTTGTTCAGGAGACATTCCCTAACATAATGGTAGGGTAGGTCAATGTGTTTTGAATGCTGGGAAATAATGGTATGGTGGGAAAGGTCAATAATAGCGGTTTGTCACACTTCAAGGTAAGTATATATGCGAGAAATCCATGCTTTCGCGCCTTATACATATATATTCGGGAAATCCATCCTTTCGCGGTTTATATGAACGAATTCCAGGGATTTAGGCTTTCAAGTGTCATGAATATATATTTGGAGAAACCAAGCATATCTAGAGGCCGCGAATACATGAATTCTGCACATATCGTCGGCCTTGGCGATTGGCCTTGGCAACGAATCAATTCATGCATTCCGGGGCTCTAGATATGCTTGATTTCTCACATGACCCTGGAAAGCCTGAATCCCTGGGAAATATACATATAAGCCGCGAAAGCACAGATTTCTCGAATATATACTTATGTATAAGGCGCTAAAGCATGGATTTCTGGAATATATATATAAGGCGCGAAAGCAGGGATTTCTCGCATATATATGTATAAGCGGCGAAAGCATGGATTTCTCGCATATATACTTGTATGTATAAGCCGCGAAAGCATGGATTTCTCGCATATATATATAAGGCACGAAAGCACAGATTTCTCGAATATATATCTATAAGCCGCGAATGCATGAATTCATATGTGGCCAAGGCTGATTGCCAAGACCGAAGATATGAAGCAACGAGATAACTGGTGGCGTCAGGATTGGCAGCTGGACGTCAGGATTGTGTTGTGAACCCAGCTGGCGTCTGGATTCTGTTGCGACTGCGCGGGGCGTTCGGACGTACAGGACGCACAGGACGCACCAGAATTTGCTCTCGCGTCCGGACGCCAATTCATTCTTGCTGAGGTATATGGAGGTCAACCGGATTTCGTTTATCTAGTGGCTGCTGTGAAGTTGTTACTGAGGAATCAAAGATTGGATGAACCCTCCCCCACCCTCTAAGGCTTAAACTCATTATGGGAGCTGGAGATCTCTCCGTTATGATTGTTTTGTGTTGGGCCTGGGTCCGGAGGTAAGATTTAATGGGAGCTCAAAGCTAGTATAACTCCTACTCTGCTTCCATGATACCACTGTATTTGGCATATAAATCATGATACATGATGGACAATGTATCTTTGACACGCCAATGATATATATTTATCATATTTATAAATTTCCAAGTACTGTGTTAATATTCTGTAATTAAGTATAGTGAGTAGTACAACATTCGAACCAAGATGTATTTGCAGATGTTATGAAGTTAACATATTACTTTCACCTGTGGCATGCAGGGGCCACATAAGCTAAGAATGAGGGGATCGTTTCGAATCCCCTATTCTTAGCTTATCTGCGCCCCAGGGGATTCCCCACCGCAAATTTTCTAGCTCAACTTGGCGTCAACCGTAGTCGCTTTTGAAAAATATAGCAAAGAACAATGGGGTTTGTGTACGTTTTGTTAATAAGAGCACATATATATTCATATAGCAATGTGCCTTCTCGAAATCTCGCATCTTGGTGAAAAATGGAAGATAGAATCTGATAAGATTCTGCCTATGATAAAGTCATATGTACTGTCTTGTCCAGCCTTTGTGGCGTCTTAAACTGGCCAGTTTAAGACGCTATCACATCCAGCCTCTGCGGCATCTTAAACTGACTGATTTTAAGATGCTGTTATGTCCAGCCTCTATTGAAACTATTACCCTGAAACTGTGCAGGCCGTGGGCTTGGCATTGTGTGTGCTTGGCATTGTGCGGGCTTGGCATTGTGCGGGCTTAGCACCTTGCATTTGTTGAAAAGTATATCTACATGCAGCGATGCCACACACGTAACTACAGCACATACCTGCTTTCTACGAAGCCTCTTACAGCAAATACTTGCTTTCCATGAAGCCTCTTACGAGCATCTAGTAGCCACAGATGTAGCTACAGCAAATACTTGCTTTCTTAGTATATACCTGCTAGCAACTGCGTTATCCCTCTTCATATATATATAGAGTTGGGAAAACACCCTTCGGAGAATAGAGGAACAGGCGAACACGTACGCACACATACAGATATTCCTACGCACATATTCTCATATACTATACTCATATCTGTATTCACATATACATTCATATATACTCTTAAGTTCATATGTTTACTCGAGTACACTCACATACATGATACTCACGTACTGTTCATTCTCATGGTCATACATACCTTACATATATATCTAGGTGAAGTGGTCCTTTATTGGCTATTTATCTATCTACCATTGCTAGTGTTGCTACCTATAACCTTGTCATTCCAACAGGTTATGAGCCCGGAGCAGGCTCGCAATAGATATTCACCTACCAATAACAATTTGACCGATTCAACCAACTCCACAATGCAGAACATCGAAGCAGAATCCAGCATCTAATGCTGCTACTCTTGGCACAGTTGTTACTTCCGATACAGCTGCTACTTCCTTGCAACTCTCTATTCCTGTTGTTTAAAGAATTCTGTTCAGCTGAGGTAAAATCCAGCAACATTGAACTTCTAACAGGACAATACTAAGCAGCAATCACCATCTAATTAAGGTCTGATTGTGTTCGCTTCCATAACTGATTCAACTGATCTATCTGGGAACATGGATATAGATCAGGCTCATGAAAATTGAGCACATCAAGCATTATAATGGAACTTTAAATGTTAGAGGAGATAATACTCTTCCAATGGAAGGAATTGGCTTAGTTCTTCTGAATTGCCTTCTTCCCAATAATGTTCCCAACCTCCAAATGAGAGCTTTGAACTCGCCCCTAATAAGAGCTTTGAACCCACTCCTAAGAGCTTCGAATTTGCTCCATATAAGAGCTTCGAATTCGCTCCATAAGAGCTTCGAATTCGCTCCATAAGAGCTTCGAATTCGCTCTATATAAGAGCTTCGAACCCACTTCTACATATAAGAGCTTCGAATCTACTCCTAATAAGAGCTTCGAACCCACTCTTAATAAGAGCTTCGAACTCGCTTCTTCTTCTACCAAACAAGCCCCTGAACCTTTGGAAAAGGCCTTTAATAAGAAAGCTAAGACTGAATCGCATATATCTCTACAATCCTTGTTTGCCTTCTGGCACAATTTATTAGGGCATTCGAGCAAGCTAAATAACAAGGCATACGTTGACGGCTCTCTAATACCTCTTATGCCCACTGAATTTGCTTACAAAGCCTGTATAATGTCGTAGTCTGTTAACACTGTTCCACAGAGCCTTTCTCAGGACAGATCTTCTCGGCCATTTGAGCTCATATATAGCGATCTTAGCGGAAAACAGTCCATTCCCTCCTACGGAGGCTCTCAATACTACATAACTTTTATTGATGATTTTACTCGGATGGGTTGGATTTTCTTCCTCAAAAATAAATCTCCGGATGCTATAAAGGCGATCCAGGAATATATCAGTTTTATAGAGAGGCTGTTCCAGACCGCTGTCTTATACTTCATAACTGATAACGGTGGAGAATATGTGGAAGCTGACAAGTTTCTCAGATCTAAGGGTATTAAGCATATATACACATCTCCATATTCTCATCAATCGAATGGCGTTCCTGAGCAATATAATCGAACGATACAGACCATGGTCAGAAGCATGCTCATTGACTGTAGACTCGCACGCAGTCTCTCACGCAGTCTCAGTCTCTCGCGCAGACCCGCACGCAGACTCTCAAGCTGACCCACGACTTTGGGCTGAGGCATGCTCTGTAGCTGTCTATATTCGCAATCGCTTACCCCATTCACAGCTACCTCAAAGAAAAACACCCTTTGAGATGCTGTTCAATAAACTGCCTTCGATAGCGCACCTGCAACCTTTCGGCAGCCACTGCTATATCCATATATCTCAAGAACGCAGGTTATCGGGTAGCAAGCTTCAGCCTAGGGCAGAACAAGCTATATTCGTTGGCTATACTAAAAGCCCCTCAATTTATAAGGTCCAATTAGCTAATAAGCATATGTTCACTGTTAAGGCTTTGAACTGCACATTTCTCAAGCCAACTGAGCTTACCGCGCTCAAGCCAACTACTGAGCTTACCTCCGAGTCACTCAAGCCTACTGAGTCTTCCTCGCACAATCTTACCGAGCCCACTTCGCTCGAGCCTATTGAATCTACCTCTGACAAGCCTAATCCAACTGAGCTTAACCCTACCGAAACTTCCTCTAGCAAATCTTCCAAATCTACACATTCATTGCTTGCAACCACTCTTGTGGTCAACGAAGCTGAGCCCAAAACGTTCAAGCAGGCAACCGAATATGCTGACTCTGCTAGGTGGTATACAGCTATGAAAGAAGAGCTTCAGGTTCTGGCGGATCAGTCTGTTTGGACGGTGGTACCCCTACCTGCACCCAGGCATAATATTGTCGGCTGCAAGTGGGTATATTAAGAGAGATTCATTAGGGAATATTAGCCGCTATAAGGCTCGCTTGGTTGCTCAAGGTTTATCGCAACAACCTGGGATGAATTTTGATGAGATCTTTTCTCCTGTTGTGAGGTACGACTCGTTAAGATTGCTAATAGCGCTTTCAATATCTCTAGACTGGCCTCAACCCGATCAGCTTGATATCAAGGGAGCTTTCCTCTATGGATCCTTAAATGAAAAATCTATATGATGCTTCCGCCGGGATATGAGCAACCAGATCAATGTGCACGCCTTCACAGATCTATCTACGGCCTTAAACAGTCACCCAGGCAATGCTACCAGAGATTAACTGGATTTCTTATACCATTAGGCTATGTGACTACCAACTTCGATCCATATGTTTTAATACACGTGAAGCTTCAAGTGATTATCGCTATATATGTAGACGATATCACTCTTGCTGGGTCTAATAGCCATGAAAGAAAGAAACTGATGGAATCGCTTAAGAAGGAATTTAATCTAAGCGAACTCGGTCCTTTAAGCTGGCTATTAGGGATTCAAATTAACTGGCATATAGACTTCGTTACCCTCTCGCAACACGTATATATTGATCAGTTACTCCTAAAATTCGGCATGAACGTCTGCAACCCAATCTCTCTTCCCTTGGAACCTCACAAATATTTGTTAAAGGCCCAAGAGCAAGATGATCTTGCAGACACATCCCGCTTTAGGCAGATCATTGGATCTCTTATGTATCTTGTGATTGGTAGCAGGCCTGATCTTGCCTTTGCCATTTCTGCACTCTCGCAATTCTCATCAAAGCCTACAACAGATCACATGGGTGTGCTAAAAAAGATTCTACGTTACCTTAAGGGCACAAGAGATCTTAAGCTTACCTATAGGAAACCGAACAACACGGTTGACTTGTCAGGCTTTTCTGATTCTGACCATGCGGGAGACAGGAATGATGGGAAATCAACAACAAGCAATCTATTCCAGATAGCAGGCAACTCAATATGCTGGGATCGGTAAAGCAACAATGTGTCTCAACCTCTACAGTAGAGGCTGAATACATTGCCCTTTCTACCACCGCAAAACAACAAATATGGTTGCAGAATGCACTGGCTGAACTCCATGTTGATATTCCATGTGCTCTAAACGTTGATAATAACGGGTCAATTGACTTGACAAATAGCCCCCGTATTAGTGATAAGAGCAAACATATTGATGTTGCCTACCACCACGTGCGGGATCTTGTGGAAACAGGCAAAATCAATCTTCTACATGTACCAAGCGATGATAATTTGGTGGATCCTGGTACAAAGCCACTTCCAAGTCCTCAGTTTCTTAATCTACGAGATAGAATTTTCAATATTAAGGGTTAAGGGTTATACAGGCTGATCAGCACTCTTTTTACCTTCTTTTTCCTACTGGGTTTTTGGGTTTTTAACGAGGCTAATCATGTTTGTCTTGCTACGCTGCCGTATTATACAGCAGTATCTGCTGAGGAGGGGTGTTAAAAAGTACGTATGCCACTCATATCCGCTTGCAGCGATACCTATCTACATGCAGCGATGTCACACACGTAACTACAGCACATACCTGCTTTCTACGAAGCCTCTTACGAGCATCACAGCAAATACTTGCTTTCTTAGTATATACCTGCTAGCAACTGCGTTATCCCTCTTCATGTATATATAGAGTTGGGAAAACACCCTTCGGAGGATAGAGGAACAGGCGAACACGCACGCGCACATACAGATATTCCTATGCACATATTCTCATATACCGTACTCATATCTGCATTCACATATACATTCATACATACTCTCACGTTCATACGTTTACTCGAGTACACTCACATACGTGACACTCACGTACTGTTCATTCTCACGGTCACACATACCTTACGTATATATCCAGGTGAAGTGGTCCTTTATTGGCTATTTATCTATCCACCATTGCTAGTGTTGCTACCCATAACCTTGTCATTCCAACAGCATTCTAGCTCCCACTCGGACCCAATGAGTAATCATCAACGTGCGACAATATACCTACATGGCGGCTAGTCTCATGCCAAGCCTCTGTCACTGACGCATTGCTTCGCTTTTGCGAGACTCACATGTGTACGGAGGCGCGGAACAAAAGTCTTTTCCCCTTTCCTATCTGGGAGTTTAATATGCAGGACTATGCATGCATGGATACTTGGCATATGCATGGGCATTCACGCATATTTACGGATGTCTCAGTGCTATGGCCTTCCACCGACTCAACCACATCATCAGTTGTCTTACTTTCTCTGGATATCGCCGACAACTCAATTGGCCAGATATCAACTCTTCTCCAACTATGGAATTCATCATATAGGTATCAGCCCTTCACCGACCCTCAACCCCTTCAAACCAACTCTTCCCAAACATCTTGATTCATCAAGTATATTGCCCTTCTCCGCCTTCTTAAATTGCTTATATTGATCTCAATTCTTAGATATCAACTCTCCAATCGCATAGCCCCTGAACCTGCCAATCGAGCACCCCCCAACCTGCCAATTGAGCACCTCCTAGTATTGCACATCTTAAGTCTCTTGTTGGTATTCAAGAAGTGTCAATTTGGATGATCTTAACATTGATGAATGGAGGTATATGCCGGAGACTGACCAAATTGTCAGTGTTGATTTGATCGTTATCATGATCTCAGCTAGTCCTAAAGGCCGAAAAAGAGGTCCCCAAAGATGGTGTTCAGAAGCGTGGGAGGAAACCAGGGCGTCAGACATACAATCGGACATACAAGGAACGCTTCATGCCGTTATCAACACCTGGTGTGAGGTGGGCAAGGGGCGAGGGCATGGTTACACTAGTCGCAGCCAACTTGAATTCGAACTGAAATGCATATTCCAAGTATTTATGCGTGCATATGTATGTATATGCAGGGTTTTCCCAGAGAAGAAAGAGGAAATGACTTTTGTTCCGCACCTCCGTATGATGGGGGTAATGATATTTAGGACTTTCGGAATGGGTGGATTCGAACACTTAGGCGATATGCCAGGTATGCGGAACAAGGACTTTGCATGTTTCTCTACCAGCAACTTGTGGGATTGAATAGGAGTAATGAGTATTTAAAAAAAAAAAAAAAAAAACCAGCAACTTGTTTCGTATGATCTGTAATGTTTTGTTTGATATAATTGAGATTACGTACATACATAAATATGGGTATCTTGCTACCAAAGTGAAACTCTAACCCTGTTCAGAAGTCTCTTGTGAAAGATAGTCATATTGGTAGCAATATAATCTCGTCTACATAGAGTACAGTGAGCTATTATCACAAATTGACCGGTTAGTTAAATATACTACCATTATTCTATTGGACTTTTGATCTTGGAACCCCGATGCATATATCAAATAGATAGCCGTTTGTAATTTGTTCATATCTCATATCTTACATCGATTATGTACTTCAGTATTACAATCCTCCTGTTTTCCTAATCTAGTAATTTTATTAGTGTATGGTACACAAGCCCGCACAATGCCAAGCCCGCACAGGTTCAGGGTAATAATTTAAATAGAGGCTGGACGTTACAGCGTCTTAAAATCAGCCAGTTTAAGACGCCGCAAAGGC
Organism: Terfezia boudieri ATCC MYA-4762; assembly: GCA_003788615.2. Taxonomy (NCBI): domain Eukaryota; kingdom Fungi; phylum Ascomycota; class Pezizomycetes; order Pezizales; family Pezizaceae; genus Terfezia; species Terfezia boudieri. Next base: position 53,543 of record ML121534.1, on the reverse strand, counting down.
TGGATAAGACAGTACACGTGACTTTATCATAGGCAGAATCTTATCAGATTCTATCTTCCATTTTTCACCAAGATTTCGAGAAGGCTTATTGCTATATGAATACATTACACAAACCCCATTGTTCTTGGCTATATTTTTCAAAAGTGACTACGGTTGACGCCAAGTTGAGCTAGAAAATTTGCGGTGGGGGAATCCCCTGGGCCACAGATAAGCTAAGAATAGGGGATTCGAAACGATCCCCTCATTCTTAGCTTATGTGACCCGTGCATACCACAGGTGATTACTTTCCAGGCTGAGCAGGAGTGCTAGGAGTAAGAGAGGTACAGGATGTATATTTCCTTCTACAAGATAGGTTTATTCTACAATTCTAGTACTCATTCTTTTCTCTCTTATAGACTATTGATAATTTGCTATTTTAAGCTTCTTATTAATCTTTTTGAGCAATAATTGGAGGGTATATAAGTACATGTTACTTCACAGCTTTACTTCAGAACACATATGCATTGTCCACCTCTATAAACTAGATGGAAGGCAGAGAAGTAGTCTGGTTAGCAGAGAAGCATACTTGATATTGCAAGTGCAATATGGGAGTAAATTGGAATTTTTAAGCGTAGTCTAGAAAGCAGTAGTAAATGGATATTGATTGAATAAGAGATTTAAACACAAGCAGAATATGCACTATATTGCAATATGGCAATTATATTTGTATATATATGTTATATACTCCTTGGCATTCTAAAGTGTTGATGCATCCATCCTCAGCACACCAACAGTACTAGTAATATATGCTATACTATAGATGATGCAAGGATGATAAGGGATAAGGGAAGCAAAAACCTAAGCCTGGTCAAGGTTCAGGCACTCTGCAGCCACGCCAGCTTCCATAAACAAAGTCATTAGAAGTACCAAGCATAAATCAAAGAAAACTACACAACTGTCTGCATCATACATGTCACATCCATCACCTTCGACGCCCTACTATCCGCACCCCTCCGAAACCCCTTACCCCTTCGAACCCCTCTTAACACCTTACTCCTCTTCACCACTCTTCAGCCCTCTTCACCCCTTTCCCCCACTCTCCAGAATCTCTACCCCTCCCCCATGTATACCCCTGCCCCATGTATTTTTTATATGGATTCACATCACCTCGCGAGCTGCCACCACTGCTACTTTGAAACCCCTTTGTTTGAAAGGCAGTCGGCAGAGGGCTTGAATGTGTGTTACCCGGCCCGCCAGACTTCCTTTTACACCCCCACCGGCTCCCAACGGTATCGCGATCAACATTAGGCTCAATACACCGTATATAATCGGGGAGCTAACAAGGCACTTAAACTGGGTGCCAATCATCCTGTGCCGTCACATCAGCGTCTACATCAACCACAATTCCAGGTGACACATATTCGAGGACAGTGGGCACTCACCTTCTGGCAGGTAAACCCTCACTACTACACTTCAAGTTCGAATTTCTGGGGCGAAGAATGTCATTGGGGGTTGCCTGAGGGAGCTGATGGTGCTGCACATAAGCCGCAATAGAGGAGGATGTGACTACAAGTTGTGACTAGGTAGCCTAGTTGTGACTTCCTGTCGTTGGTTGAGGTGAGGAGGTTATCGGTTAAGGGGTTGCAAGATGTGACTGCAACTTGTGTCTTGCGGCCGTTGGTTAAGGTTAGTAATGAGTAATGAATAATGGAGGAGAATGTGACTGCAAGTTGTGACTTACTGCCATTGTGTGAGGTGAGGAATAGATAACGGTATTCAAGGGTTGTCAGTTGTGACTAGAAGTTGTGACTTGCAGGCGTTGGTTGAGGTGAGTATTGAGTGGAGAATAATGGAGGACAATGTGACTGCAAGTTCTGACTTGCGGCCGTTGGTTGAGGTCAGTAATGAGTGGAGAATAACGAAGGAGAATGTGACTGCAAGTTGTGACTTGCGGCCGTTGGTTAAGGTGAGTATTGAGTGGAGAATAATGGAGGAGAATGTGACTGCAAGTTGTGTTGGTTGAGGTGGAGCATAACCAAGGAGAATGTGACTGCAAGTTGTGACTTCCGTTGGTTGAGGTGGAGCATAACGAAGGAGAATGTGACTGCAAGTTGTGACTTGCGGCCGTTGGTTGAGGTGGAGCATAACGGAGGAGAATGTGACTGCAAGTTGTGACTTGCGGCCGTTGGTTGAGGTGGAGCATAACGGAGGAGAATGTGACTGCAAGTTGTGACTTGCGGCCGTTGGTTGAGGTGGAGCATAACGGAGGAGAATGTGACTGCAAGTTGTGACTTGCGGCCGTTGGTTGAGGTGGAGCATAACGAAGGAGAATGTGACTGCAAGTTGTGACGCCGCAGTCGATTGTTGAGGTGGAGAATACCAGTGAGGGCCTGTAGGTATTCAGGTGGAAAAGGGGATATGTTGGTGAGTATTGAGTGGAGAATAATGGAGGAGAATGTGACTGCAAGTTGTGACTTGCGGCCGTTGGTTGAGGTGGAGCATACCGAAGGAGAACGTGACTGCAAGTTGTGACTTACGGCCATTGGTTGAGGTGGAGAATAATGGAGGAGAATGTGACTGCAAGTTGTGACTTGCGGCCGTTGGTTGAGGTGGAGCATAACGGAGGAGAATGTGACTGCAAGTTGTGACTTGCGGCCGTTGGTTGAGGTCAGTAAAGAGTGGAGAATAACGAAGGAGAATGTGACTGCAAGTTGTGACTTGCTACGGCCGTTGGTTGAGGTGGAGAATAATGGAGGAGAATGTGACTGCAAGTTGTGACTTGCGGCCGTTGGTTGAGGTGGAGCATAACGAAGGAGAATGTGACTGCAAGTTGTGACTTGCGGCCGTTGGTTGAGGTGGAGCATAATGGAGGAGAATGTGACTGCAAGTTGTGACTTGCGGCCGTTGGTTGAGGTGGAGCATAACGGAGGAGAATGTGACTGCAAGTTGTGACTTGCGGCCGTTGGTTGAGGTGGAGCATAATGGAGGAGAATGTGACTGCAAGTTGTGACTTGCGGCCGTTGGTTGAGGTGGAGCCTAACGGAGGAGAATGTGACTGCAAGTTGTGACTTGCGGGCGTTGGTTGAGGTGGAGGTGGAGCATAATGGAGGAGAATGTGACTGCAAGTTGTGACTTGCGGCCGTTGGTTGAGGTGAGTAAAGAGTGGAGAATAACGAAGGAGAATGTGACTGCAAGTTGTGACTTACTACGGCCGTTGGTTGAGGTGGAGCATAACGGGGGAGAATGTGACTGCAAGTTGTGACTTGCTACGGCCGTTGGTTGAGGTGGAGCATAATGGAGGAGAATGTGACTGCAAGTTGTGACTTGCTGGCGTTGGTTGAGGTGGAGTATAATGGAGGAGAATGTGACTGCAAGTTGTGACTTGCGGCCGTTGGTTGAGGTGGAGCATAATGGGGGAGAATGTGACTGCAAGTTGTGACTTGCGGCCGTTGGTTGATTTTGAGAATAATGGAGGAGAATGTGACTG
>ML121534.1:28486-40516 GCA_003788615.2 Terfezia boudieri ATCC MYA-4762 | reverse complement strand
ATTTGGTATATTGCAGGCTGAATATTGAGCTAGGGAACAAGCAAATATTGGGTATATTGCACGCTGAATATCGAGCTGGGGAAGAAGCGAGAATTTGGTATATTGCAGGCTGAATATTGAGCTAGGGAACAAGCAAATATTGGGTATATTGCACGCTGAATATCGAGCTGGGGAAGAAGCGAGTATTTGGTATATGGCAGGCTGAATATCGAGCTGGGGAAGAAGCGAATATTAGATATATTGGAGTTGGCGAGTTCAGGGGAAACACGCGTATGGTAGATATGTAAAAATAACGCGGTAATATGGCTAGGCGGTTACATGTCAAGCTGGGGACGAGGCGAATATTGGGTATACAGGAGGCTGTAGACTGTTATTAGTAATATAGTATGGGAAAACCTTTGAAATAGACATCGCTAAGCACTGAAACCTTTGAAATAGACATCATGACTCTCATCACATCCGACAGCACTAAAGCAACACTAAACCCAACCAGACTTCACTAAACCTTTCTTACCAATAGGCTGGTTTCTTACTACAATCACGCGCTTCAGCGCAGCATACCCAGCCAGCATGCTTAGGTACCGTAATCCACCTCTACAGAGCTGGATGCGCATACATCACTGACACGGCATAGCACCTAGTACACCGGCACAACCATGCGCAGCAGCATACCAAGCATAGCCAGCATACCTAGCACATGCATACCAAGCATACGCAGGACACACTTAGGTACATAATCTACCTCTACTGGATGCGCCCAGTGTGGGGCGTATAAGCCCCATCATTATCTAGCTTAGATTAGTCAGTGTGATCCGAGCCTTGGCGCTCGTGAAGGCCTTATGCCATGTGTTTGAGAGAGAATGAACATCATCACACCACAGTGGCACCCATCCCGTGTTCGAGTTGATCAGTCTGTTCTTGTATCTCGACCAGTTCAACGAACGTCAGCGTCGAAATCTTCGTTCTTTCAGTTCTCTCAATTTTCTCAGTCCTTCTTTGTCTCTCACCTCGACCGATTCTCTGGTACATTCGGTACTTGAGCGTCGAATTCCTCTGTTACCCCGCCTCAACGATATCGACCAATCCAGCCAATCTGGATACCTTCAACGATCTTGCTCTCTCACTACTCTCCTTTGGACAAACGGGCAATCGTGAGTTCCGCCTGCGGTTCACTAAGCAAGACTTCTGCGCTTGCAGGGAGCTCTTACCAAGCCCCTGCACTCTCCTTTCCCCTGTCCCAGGGCTGGGCTTCCCAGCTGAGTGGGTCATCGATCCTTCTACCTTTCGTGCGGCTCTCAAGGATCTGCGTGAGGCCTTTCCTGAGCAATATCAGGAGAAGAACGAAGTACTCGACTTCAACGACATCTTTGACGACGGAGAGTTCATTAGAGCCCTTCCCCCTTCTACTAATACAGTCCTTCGTTCACGAAGCTTAGTACCACAAATTGAAGCAGCCTTAGTACCACAAAGTGAAGCAGCCTTAATACCACAAGTCGAAGCAGCAATGGTTACGAAGCTTCCCAAGCCTAAGGACATCGTCCTGAAGGAGGTAAAGGACTTCGATGGATCGCCGGCGAATCTATCCTTGTTCATACCCAGATTCGCAATGCTCTCAACAAATTGGATATACCCGCTTACTATGGTGGCTCCGTTAGTGGCAATGAAGAGGAGGGATACAGTTATGTGGCTGCCAATGCCCCTGAAGCCAAGGCCAATTACAGGCTAGGCGAGAAACTGTGCTCTGGGATTTCGAACAAGTTCACGGGGCCAGCATCACAATGGTGGGACGATTACGACACCAAAGCCGACTGCCCCAAGCCAAACTGCTGGAAGAAGGCCTCAGATGCCCTCCATGTCCCGGTCGGGGTCGTAGAGGTCTCTCTATACGATCTCCTTGTCCAACAGTTTGATTCTACGATAGATGCTCAACAGGCAGAGCTGGAACTCGAGGCCTACAGATGGAATCCGTTAGATAAGAAAGCCTTGGGCGTAGTCCCTTTCAGAGGCCATGTCACTAGGCTTTGCACGAGGGCCGGCAAGGCTGCCTGGGGCTCGAAGTGCAAAGCCATCAGGAACACCTTCCCAGACTGGCTTAAGAAGCAAATTAAGATGACAACAAAAGAGGAGGTCTTCTGGGAAGATGTGGCGGCTAGTGTTAATACAGAGTTGGCAGATCGTCGGGCGTATAAGCCCCATCATTATCTAGCTTAGATTAGTCAGTGTGATCCGAGCCTTGGCGCTCGTGAAGGCCTTATGCCCTGTGTTTGAGAGAGAATGAACATCATCACACCACGCGTAGCAGTAGTGTAGGTAGACGGGCTAGTGCAAGCCAGACTAGCGTAGCAGCATAACCCAGCATCTCAGCATACCCAGCACACGCATACCAAGCATACGCAGGACACACTTAGGTACATAATCCACCTCTACTGGATGCGCCCAGCACACCACGCGTAGCAGCATAACCCAGCATCTCAGCATACCCAGCACACGCATACCAAGCATACGAAAAAAAACACACACTTAGGTAATCCACCTCTACTCACAGCCGGCACCCTACACTACTCTCGCGGCACCTTCACTACTCACCCAGGCTCTGCCGGTTCGGCACCAGTTCACTGCTTCGCACAGGTATCTATTCCATGCTCCCCAATCCTACTCTGCTAATCCACGCGCTCCCAGCTCTGGCTTCACTACCTACACGCTTCCAGCTCTGGCTGCTACACGCTCCCGAGTGCCAACCAGGCTAGGCTCTCCCAGCTCATATTAGAGGTACCGCTAGCTATTCCACGCTCCTCCAATTCCACTGCTAATCCATGAGCTCTAGCATCACGACCAGGCTCTGCCAGCTCTAGCCACACTGCCTACACACTCCCGGCGCTGCTATAGGCTCTTCCAGCTCATATTAGAGGTACCAATAGCTGTTCCACGCTCCTCCAATTTCACTGCTAATATACGTGCTTCCAGCCTGGCTACACTACCTACGCGGTCCCTGGCTCTAGCATCATAACCAGGCTCTGCCAGCTCTGGCTACACTACCTACACACTCCCGGTGCTGCTATGGGCTCTTCCAGCTCATATTAGCGGTACAATAGCTGTTCCACGCTCCTCCAATTTCACCGCTAATACACGTGCTTCCAGCCTGGCTACACTACCTATGCGGTCTCCGGCTCTAGCATTACGACTAGGCTCAGCCAGCTAATATTAGAGGTACCAATAGCTGTTCCACGCTCCTCCAATTTCACCGCTAATACACGTGCTTCCAGCCTGGCTACACAACCTATACCTATGCGGTCTCCGGCTCTAGTATTACGACCAGGCTCAGCCAGCTAATATTAGAGGTACAAATAGCTATTCCACACTGCTCCAATTCCACTGCTAATATACACGCTCCAGCTCTAGCTACACTACCTACGCGTTCCCAGCGATGGCATCACTAGCTGGGCTCTGCCAGCACTGGCTGCACTACCTACGCGTTCCCAGCTCTGGTATCACGACCTAGGCTCTGCCAGGTCTGACTGCACTACCTACCTGCACCCAGCTCTGATTGCACTACCTACCTGCACCCAGCTCTGATTGCACTGCCTATGCGCTTACAGCTCTGGCCTATAATACTCCACTGGGGCGAATTTCCCGATCTCGCCGATTAATTCACTCTGAATTTCAGACCTTTGGCTTCCTGCCCTGCTCCTTTGTTTATTTATGAGGCTTGCTACATAGTGCAATCAAGGGTTCAGTATGGTATTAATCATGCCAAATGTCTATCGTATTTCGAAATATTCATGTACATAAAAGCTTATCTTACCCTGATCTTTAAACTGCGGTGGACCTGGTAGACCAACTTGCCTTTCTTCGAATCCACCTGCGTTCTGGGTGGCTCTTCATTGCAATAGAGCTGTATAAGAAAGGTACTGAGTATTTTTTTTTTTTTAAAAAAAAAATTACCCTGATCTTGTGTGTGACTTAAGGCAGGGAAATTAGTGGTGTGCTAGTCTACTCTTAGTCTGGTTGTGCCAACTAGACTAGTCTACTCTACGCGTGCAGCTGTTGCGTACTTGCTAAGGGTGCGCTATACCCATGCAGGTAATAGCTATATTTGGCGGAACGTTGGTACTGATCGCAACTATGATATATGTTAAGAATTCATGAATTTGCAGTAGTATATATTGTAGGAACACATCCATCGTAACCGTGATTATATATCTGAAATTCATATATTGGTGGCCATGACATGCATTTCAAGCATCCAGGACTGGTGTATATGTTGTAGGAATTCGGTACATCAACATGAACAACCTGAATGTGAACTCACACATACATGAATTCCGTGCCTATATTCCAGGCCCAAATAAGATTCCCACAATACACTATACGTCAAGATCTATGTAGCCCCTATACAACATTCCCACACAATATCCTCTATCGCACAATATTAACCACACAAATTAAACGAGTATCAAGTATCTAACCAGACTATCATATCAAGATGTACTTGTACTACCTCTCTGTTATTACCATTCTTCTTGTTATATTGTCTAGACACGTGGTTAAGACCACTACCACTACCACAACCACTACCACAACCACTACCACAACCACTGCCACTGCCATTACCACTACCATTACCACTACCACTACCACGGTCAAAGCCACTATCACGACTGTGCTGAGTACCACTAACACGACCACCACTACCTACCGAGAGACTAGTATCGATCTTGATGCTGTTCTACAGCGATCGATAGATTGCCAAGTTCTGGCAGAGATCAAGGCTGAACGGGTATTGCAATATTGCATTAAGCAGTCCAAGTATCAACCAGTCAAGTATCAACCGGCCACCCATCAGCTTTGCAGCCAACCTCCTCCATTCTTAACAAAGGAGAGAGTTAGGTGGGATAATCGTTGGGTTGACTGTGATTTGGATTTAATCACGGAGACCAGTGATTCGGTACTGGATACAATACCGGATTCGGAATGTTCATGGGGGGACTGGAATTCAAGGTGGTAAATAATCCTGGCTAACCACAGCCATACTACCTTAATTTACAAGCTCCACCACCATGTGCAATTGGAACGAAGAGGGCTGGTCGGCGGGAGGGGATTATAATGTCTCCCCCGGCGGGTGAATGCTAGCGGATAGGTCCCCCCTGGCGAGCGAGCGAGCTTATAAGCCCCGAGGGCTCAGCTCAATACCATCGGACGGGCTCAATACCCCCGGCGAGCTGGATACCCCCGAGCGAGCTCAATACCCCCGAGAGAGCTGGCGGCGGGAGAGGAGGGCTGGCGGCGGGAGGGATGGGAGCTGGCGGAGGGAGAGGGCTGGCGGCGGAAGGGTAGGGCTGGCGGCGGGAAGTGGGAGGGCAGGGGTGGCGGCGGGAGGGGCTGGTTTTTTTTTGGAGGAGGAGGGCTGGCGGAGGGCTGGCGGCGGGAGGGGAGGGCTGGCGGAGGGAGGCGGGAGGGGAGGGCTGGCGGAGGGCTGGCGGCGGGAGGGGATGGGAGGGATGGGAGGGGAGGGGAGGGGAGGGCTGGCGGAGGGCTGGCGGCGGGAGGGTAGGGCTGGCGGAGGGAGAGGGCTGGCGGCGGGGGGGGTGTGGGGGGTTGTTTTCTTTTGTATGCTTGTGTTTTGTTTTGCGTTGCTATTTCCTATCTTTGCTCTTATATACTGGCTAGGCTCTTTGGTGATAAAAGTAAGTACCACTCCACTTCCTTATTCCTGTTGATAGATGCTAACTAACCTACATACCATATAGGCAGCGGTTCGATTAGAGATCTATGTATTCTATTCTATATCTATGATCTATGTACATAATAAACAATATGGAGATCTACAATAATTGCATATATAACGTGTACGAGAAGTACAACCTATAGCTTTACAACACCGAAAAGCCTGATTCTTAACAAGAACATGAGTATGATCTGCCTCCGCTGGCAATGAACTCCATAGTGCCTTTGCTATCTCCAGCCTGAACTTCTTGTGTGATACAGAAGGATCATACATACGATACAGAATGTAGCTATTTACAAGTGTAGTGTCCAATAGCCAGAAAAAGAGTGGTAGCCATGAACGGCGACTTGGTAGCTGTGTATTGTAGTATGATCGCAACTGATCAGCAATATCTACTCCCCCCATATGATTGTTGAAATCATTAATCATGAGTGGAATTGTGAGCAGCTTGCGCACATTAGGACCAAATACCTCACGAACAACAGGAAGGCCATTTTTGGGTCTTTTTCGATTAGTAACTACACCATCATTAAGATCATGGATTGTAGTCATAATAAAAACACCAGCATTATCCTGCTACCGTACACATAAGACATTGTCTTTAGGAAGTGAAGCTAAGTCACCCCACTCAACATTCTTACCCTTATTATTATCATATGCTTACAATTCAATTGGAAGCTGAGCTTTGCGTGCAGTACCACAAGCACCAATACCCAACTCTCGAAGGGTTGTAAATAATGCAGTATTACTAAAAAAACTGTCAAAATATATACTGAATTGGTGTTTGCAGAATGGCAATAGCTTTGCTAGTCGCAAGCATATTAAGGATGTTGGAGTAAGAGAAATTGAGGAAGGCGGTGGAGGTGGCAGAGGAAGCATGAGTGGAGGTAGCTGAGATTGTACTGGAAGTGAAGGTAATATTGATGAAGGCTGTAGAGATAGTACTGGCCATGGAGGTGGTAGAGACATTTTGATAGTGCCTGAAGGTCCATCAACTCTAGAGTAAAATTCAAAGCCATATGTATAGCCATGATCATATATGGTATATATTTTATACCCCTCATTGATTGGCTTATTTGGTATCTTTAAAGTATGCTTTGAACACCCCGTAAAGCATACCATCATCTTGTCAATTGAGCAATTACTTGACAGCATATATGCTGATCTAAAGCTATTTGCTAGCATAGATGCAATTGGCTCAATCTTCATATACCATGCTGATGCTGATACTGCTAGGAACACTGGTGCTGGAAATACTGACATTGGGGGTGTTGGGGATACTAGTGCTAGGGACACTAGTATTAGGGGTACTGGGGATGCTGGTGGACGCTGGTGCTGTGGGAATTTGGATGAGGGTGTGTCGTTATTAACACTGGGCGCTGGAAGAAAAGTCAGCGAGGTGAGAAATATCCTGAATTGGATATTTGAAGAGTACGGTAGGTGTTAGTTACAACAGTGCCTTATTCAGCATCGATTGTCAATTACCTACTCTTTGGGTTCCATACTCTCGCCATGCATATGCCCCCTGAGAGAGAAATATTAGGAAAATAACCTTAGGGCACTGTAATGCACCCCTAATACACCACCTGTGTCATGCAGGGGCCACATAAGCTAAGAATGTTTCGAATCCCCTATTCTTAGTTTATCTGTGCCCCAGGGGATTCCTAGTCTGGCTTACACTGTAAATTTTCTAGTTCAACTTGACGTCAACCATAGTCGCTTTTGAAAAATATAGGAAAGAACAATAGGGTTTGTGTACGTTTTGTTTATAAGAGCATATATATATTCATATAGCAATGAGCCTTCTCGAAATCTCACATCTTGGTGAAAAATGGAAGATAGAATCTGATAAGATTCTACCTATAATAAAGTCACGTGTACTGTCTTGTCCAGCCTTTGCAGCGTCTTAAACTGGCTGGTTTAAGATGCTGTCATATCCTCTGCAGCATCTTAAACTGACTGATTTTAAGACGCTATAAGGGTACTTAGTTCCTAGTGGAAGAATATACACTGTGTACCCGGAGAGTCAAGAGCTCGAGAGCAGTCACTGATCAGGGAAATCAAGAAAAAGATCGTATCAAGGCTTTTTAGGATGATAAAAATCTTCGCTTTCTTATTTCACACACAAAAAACCCATAAATCTTCTCTCTCTCTCCATACCCCCCAAAAGGATTACGTTCACCAACTTTTTAACATCATAATAATATCCTCACTAACAATGAATACTAATAAAACAAGAACTTTTTCCCAGACAGTCTTACCCCAAAATACGTATCCCCTTTTCATATATATCAAAACTTTGCTAGTATAATAAGAGACATTCTAGAGTCTTCTTTCTCTATTACCCACATATCCTCCAATCGGCTATCTAAGACCGCATTGCCTCATTATACTTGAACAGGTTTCCTGCTCGGCTATCAAAGTCCTCATTATATCATTCTTATATTTGATGTCCGAACAAGCCTCAACTGGTATCTGACACTTGAACAAGGCTGTTCAACTGTCAAAATATTCATATCTCATATCTGACACTCGAACAAGGCTGTTCGACTATCAAAATATTCATATCTCGTTTACAACACTCGAACAAGGCTGTTCAACTATCAAAACTCCATATATCATATTTGACACTCAAACAAGGCTGTTCGACTATCAAAACTCCGTATATCGTATCTGACACTTGAACATGGCTGTTCGACTGTCAAATCTTCGTATTGTCATATCCGACACTCGAACAAGGCTGTTTAACTGTCAAATAAACAATATCCTTCCTGTAACGTGGCGCGAGGGGCTGAGGGGCCAAGGGGTACGAGCGGGGCAGAAGGCGGAAGTGAGGGCAGGGGCAAGAGCAGGGCAGAGGCAGGGGGAGAGCCGGCGAGGCAGAGGACGAAGGCGGAGGCGAAGACGAGGGTGAGGACGGGGGCCAAGGCAAGGCAAAGCAGAGGCAGAGTCGAAGGCGAGGGCGAAGGCGAAGGCGGTGGCAAGGCAAGGCAAGGCGAGCCAAGGTGAGGTGCACGAGGAAGGTGCACTAGCGTAGAGAGAGAAGCAAGGTCCTGTATTTAGTATACAAGACGTTGGATAGGGATCTAACGAGAGGGCGGAGAGAGCAAGCTATATATATAGGCTTCCTTCCTGGCCAAGGCCATCGGAAGGAATAAGGTTCCCGAGACCCCTTATCTCGGGAGCCGCGATAACAACGCTATCACCTGAGTTTGCAGGTGATGCCAGAAGGAACAATGAATAACAACAACGAGGTCAGACTAGGCTGGGAAGGGACGGTTGTGACACTATCCCCCCTTTAGGCTCGGAGCCCCAGTGACGAAAGGCAAGGTGAAAGGCAAGGCAGAAAACAAACAAAAGCAAGGTGAAAGGCAAGGTGAAAAACAAACAAAACAGGCGAGTGAAACCAATAACCAATAACCCAACCCTAACGCCGGAAGCAGGTAAAACAACAACAACAACAAAATCCAAGCCATAACTCCGAATATCAAAAAAAAACACACAAAGGGCACAATCCACGACTCTGGGCGAGTGAGGACAAGGCGGGGCATTATTCAGTGGGCCGAGGCTTCCGTGGATAACGTTGGTGGAACAGGGTGACCAAGTCCGGGGTGTTCTTCAGATCTTCAGCGGGCTGCCAGGTCGTTTCCTCATCCCCTAGCCACTTGACCTTATAGTGCAGACGCCTATACCTTCTCCGCGAGTCTAGTACTTCCTCCATCTCCCATTCCTCTTCACCTTCGACAACCACTGGAGGGGGTGGGGGGTGTTTCTGTCCGGGGAGAGGGTCATCCGCAGCAGGCTCGATCTCGGAGACATGGACAACTGGATGTCGCTTGATGTCCTTGGGGAACCTCAATCTATAGGCATGAGTCCCCACAGCTGCTAGTACCTCAAAGGGGCCCAGGAACTTATGATCAAGCTTGCGGGCCGGGCGTTCTGTCCGGAAATGGCGGCTGGAGAGCTACACCTTATCCCCTGGCTGGTACCTTGGAGCTGGCAATCTCGAGTTGTTTGCATATTCCGAGTGCCGGGCCTGCGCATATGCCAATTCTGACTTCACGGTAGAATGAAGCTTGGCAATTCCCACTGCGAACTCCGTGGCTGGGGCGTCATTTCTGACTTTCTGTAGGGGTGCCAGGGAATCCACGAATCGAGGGTGCTATCTATAATTGGCTAGGAATGGGGAGGTTTTGGAGGACTCTGAGAATTGGTTGTTGGCAGCGAATTCGCAGGTCGCCAGCAACGAAACCCAGTTGTCCTGCTGGTAGTTCACAAAGGCCCGCAAATACTGCTCCATGATGGCGTTCATCCTCTCCGATTGGCCGTCCGTCTGGGGGTGATATGCTGTCGACAGACGTACTTTGATCCCCAGAAGCTCGCAGAAGGCTCTCCAAAGGTCTGAGGTGAACTGAGGGCCACGGTCGGACACAATGGATTCGGGGAGTCCGTGGTACCGGAACACGTTGTTGAGGTAGAGGTTGGCCAATTCCTGCGCAGAACAGGTATCTCGACAAGGTACAACATGCCTCATCTTTATCAACCAGTCTACCACCATTAGGATGGTATTGAACCCTGAGTCTTCCGGCAATCCCGTTACGAAATCCATGGTGAGGTGCAGCCAGGGCCGATCTGGAATGTCCAGAGGTTTCAGGGTCCCATACGGGGCGTGGCGGACCAGCTTAGCACGCTTGCAGACGTGGCAGTTCCGTATGTATCATTCCACATCCTTCCTCTGGTCAATCCAGGTGTACTGCCTGGCTAGGAGTTCCAATGTCTTAGCTACCCCAGGGTGACCTGCCACCGGGGTGTCATGGTACTCCTCAATCAGCCTCAGCCGTAACTCTCCTCCTTCTAGTATATAGAGGCGTTCACGGTGGTATAGGAGGCCCTCCTGGACGGTACACTCGGCCAGGGAGATCTTAGGGTGGCGGCGTTGGCCGGTGTAATGAACCCTAATCCTAACTACCAGTAATACGAAGGGCGGGACTTGTGAGGATGTGAGGTACGTTGTGAATAGTTAGGGACCCTAGGATTAAGCGGAAGGTAATACTGGTTCAAGTACTGGAGAAGAGTAGGATTGACAAGATCGAGTAGGTGTACGGGTTTAGGGGTCGGGGGGGGCTTGGACGAGACCAAAGCCAAACGAGCAGGCATAAACGAGGTCAAGGTTAAGGACGGGAAAGTCTGAGCTACGCTCGAGAGATAGAAGATCGATAATTCGCTCATGGATTAGGCCTGAAGGCCCTACGCCAACCAACAGTACGTCCAGTCCCGACCCTAACCCCAAGCTCAATGACCTTAACCTTATCGTTGGTTTCCCGGTCGTTATCGTGCCACTTGAGCACGACTCAGTCCTAGTACAACTCGGCGTTCATATATACTCAGCCGTTCACGCACCCAACGGTTATGTCTTGTCCCCGATCTCCAAGAACTCTGTTCCCATTCCCAACCAAGTATTGTGGTCCCGTTTGAGTTGGAGGTGGAGGAGGTTAATAATAACTTCTGTTTGGACTCACCCTTTAGCTTCTCTAACAACTGAGGGCATAGGCACCTGCATGCGAACTTATGGAACGAGCAACCTATCCTATACTGCTCGAATGAACCCTTGGACGACTGGACAAAAACTTACGTGGATCGCGACACTTTTTTAAGGTGCGAAGCATGGGTAGATTTGGAGCTGGGGCGTGAGATGGTTTTACTCACCTGAGCCTTGAGCGGTATTAGGGAAATAGTAAGGACTACTACTTCTTGAGCTGGTGCTGAGCGTCCTCGAGCAGGAGTCTCCTCCCGGATGACAATACTTGGTTGGGAATGGGAACAGAGTTCTTGGAGGCCGGGGACAAGACATAACCGTTGGGTGCGTGAACGGCTGAGTATATATGAACGCCGAGTTGTACTAGGACTGAGTCGTGCTCAAGTGGTACGATAACGACCGGGAAACCAACGATAAGGTTAAGGTCATTGAGCTTGGGGCTAGGGTCGGGACTGGACGTACTGTTGGCTGGCGTAGGGCCTTCAGGTCTAATCCATGAGCGAATAAGCCCTTAGATGATCTTGGAAGATCATCTAAGTATAGCACTCTTTATCTTATAAAACAGCCTTGAGATACCAAAAGATCAAGTGCATGCTTAGAAGATCAAGTAAGAAATACGAAACATTGGATCTTAAAGATTGCTCTTAATACTCAGAACTTGCTATGACCTAAGGATATTTTCCTTGGTCAAAGAGGACAGATAAAAGGAAGAGAGAAGAAGAAGTGCGTTGTTGAACAAGTGAGGTGACATGGATCAACAAGTGTTTAT
>ML121534.1:0-11818 GCA_003788615.2 Terfezia boudieri ATCC MYA-4762 | reverse complement strand
GGCTCTATAGGGGTTAGATATACGCGTCTTTGTCCGCATCGATCCATGTACTTGAGCGGTCTTTTGGCGCTTGAGATACACTTCCGTATCGATTAACGAGAATCCTGAGGCGTTCACGTGAGGGCTCTATAGGTGTTGATATACGCGTCTTTGTCCGCATCGATCCATGCACTTGAGCGGTCTTTTGATCGCTTGAGATACACTTCCGTATCGATTAACGAGAATCCTGAGGCGTTCACGTGAGGGCTCTATAGGTGTTGATATACGCATCTGTGTCCGCATCGATCCATGCACTTGAGCGGTCTTTAGGTCGCTTGAGATACACTTCCGTATCGATTAACGAGAATCCTGAGGCGTTCACGTGAGGGCTCTATAGGGGTTACATATACGCGTCTGTGTCCGTATCGATCCATGCACTTGAGCGTCTTTTGTCGCTTGAGATACACTTCCGTATCGATTAACGAGAATCCTGAGGCGTTCACGTGAGGGCTCTATAGTGGTTACATATACACGTGTGTGTCCGCATCGATCCATGCACTTGAGCGGTCTTTTAGGTCGCTTGAGACATACTTCCGTATCGATTAACGAGAATCCTGAGGTGGTTCACGTCAAAGGGGGTTCACATGTCTATGTCCGTATCGATCCATACACTTGAGCGGTCTTTTGGTCGCTTGACATACACTTCCGTATCAATTAACGAGAATCCTGAGGAGTTCACGTCAAGGCTCTATAGGTGTTCATATACGCGTCTGCGTCCGCATCGATCCATGCACTTGAGCCGTCTTTTGGTCGCTTGAGACACACTTTCGCATCGATTAACGAGAATCCTGAGGGGTTCACGTGAGGGCTCTAGAGGGGGTATATATACGCGTCTGTATCGATCCATGCACTTGGGCGGTCGTTTAGGTGCCTGAGATACCCTTCCGTATCGATTAACGAGAATCCTGAGGGGTTCACGTGAGGGCGTCGATAGGTGTTGATATACGCGTCTGCGTCAGCATCGATCAATGCACTCGAGTGCACTTGCGGAGTCCTAAGAGCAATTAGCAATGCCTTCACATAGAGTTCGCTGGTTTTCTGCCGAGTTCACGTACCTTGCTTGTTTTGCAAATATAGATGGGGGATAACTTGCGAGTGCACTGAGGAGTCCTAACCTCAGCGCTGCCTGCCGCCTAGTCTGGCTGTTTGAGGTGTGTAATACATGTGAAAAGAGGGGGGTGCACGTGCTCTCGTGTTTTGTTGGGTCACATAGCCCCGCAAAATATTTGTCGGTTGACGCGGCCGGGAAATATGTGTGATTGGTTCGAATGCAGCCTCGCACACACTGGTGTGACAGATCAGCACGCCGGCCCTGCATGCATGTTTCAGGCTACATATGCCCGCCAGCCGTGAGAATACCGAAGTGGGTAATAACGTATGGATGATGAGGATGATGAGCACACATGGCGGGCTTGTTCGTATACACTTGTTTGTGTGAGAAACTCATGCTTTTCGAGTCTTCTTCATATATATGCGAGAAAGTCATGCTTTTCGAGGCTTCTTCATATATATGCGCGAAAGTCATGCTTTTCCAGGCTTAGGGATATATATGCGAGAAAGTCATGCTTTCCGAGGCTTTATCGAGGCTTAGGGATATATATGCGAGAAAGTCATGCTTTTCGAGGCTTCTTCATATATATGTGAGAAACTCCTGCTTTTCTAGTCTTCTTCATATATATGCGAGAAACTCATGCTTTTCAAGGCTTCTTCAAATATATGCGAGAAAGTCATGCTTTTCGGGCTGCTCTTGGCACCGATTTCTGACTTGTGCAAGCCAATAAGTTTTACGTCAGCTACGACATATGCATACATTCGCATCACCAGCATGACTTTCTCGCATATACCGGTATATGAAGAGCCTCGAAAAGCACACTCGCGAGTGCACTGGGAGTCCTAACCTCAGCGCTGCCTGCCGCCTAGTCTGGCTGTTTGCAGTGTGAGTGATACACGTGAAAAGGCGGGGGCGCACGTGCTCTCGTGTTTTGTTGGTTCACGTAGCCCCGCAAAATATTTGTCGGTTGACGCGGCCGGGAAATATGTGTGATTGGTTCCAATGCAGCCTCGTGCACCCTGGTGTGACAGATCAGCACGCCGTCCCTGCAAGAATGTTTCAGGCCACATATGCCCGCCAGCCGTGAGATTACCGAAGTGGGTAATAAGTCATAGATGAGAGCACTCATGGCGGGCTTGTTCGTATACACTTGTTTGTGCGAGAAAGTCATGCTTTTCGAGGCTTCTTCATATATATGCGAGAAAGTCATGCTTTCCGAGGCTTTTTCGAGGCTTAGGGATATATATGCGAGAAAGTCATGCTTTTTGAGGCTTTTCGAGGCTTAGGGATATATATGCGAGAAAGTCATGCTTTTCCAGGCTTAGATATATATGCGAGAAAGTCATGCTTTTCGAGGCTTCTTCATATATATGCGAGAAAGTCATGCTTTTCGAGGCTTCTTCATATATATGCGAGAAACTCATGCTTTCGAAGCTTAGGGATATATATGCGAGAAAGTCATGCTTTCCGAGGCTTTTTCGAGGCTTCTGCTTTTTGAGGCTTTTCGAGGCTTAGGGATATATATGCGCAAAAGTCATACTTTTCCAGGCTTAGATATATATGCGAGAAAGTCATGCTTTTTGAGGCTTCTTCATATATATGAGAGAAAGTCATGCTTTTCGAGGCTTCTTCATATATATGCGAGAAAGTCATGCTTTCGAGGCTTTTTGATATATATGCGAGAAAGTCATGCTTTCGAGGCTTGGTGATATATATGCGAGTAAGTCATGCTTTTCGAGGCTTCTTCATATATATGCGAGAAACTCATGCTTTCGAGGCTTAGGGATATATATGCGAGAAAGTCATGCTTTTCGAGACTTCTTCATATATATGCGAGGAGGTCATGGTTTTGAGGCTCATGTATGCATATGTCGTGGCTGACATAAAACCTATTGGCTTGCACAAGGCCCTCCCTGGCGAAGGAGCTCCGGAAATCAGTGCCAAGAATGAGTTTCTCACAAATATATCAAAAAGCCTCGAAAAGCATGACTTTCTCGCATATATATGAAGAAGCCTCGAAAAGCATGACTTTCTCGCATATATATCCCTAAGCCTCGATAAAGCCTCGGAAAGCATGACTTTCTCGCATATATATCCCTAAGCCTGGAAAAGCATGACTTTCGCGCATATATATGAAGAAGCCTCGAAAAGCATGACTTTCTCGCATATATATCCCTAAGCCTCGAAAGCATGAGTTTCTCGCATATATATGAAGAAGCCTCGAAAAGCATGACTTTCTCGCATATATATCTAAGCCTGGAAAAGCATGACTTTCGCGCATATATATCCCTAAGCCTCGAAAAGCCTCAAAAAGCATGACTTTCTCGCATATATTTGAAGAAGCCTCGAAAAGCATGAGTTTCTCGCATATATATGAAGAAGCCTCGAAAAGCATGAGTTTCTCGCATATATATGAAGAAGCCTCGAAAAGCATGACTTACTCGCATATATATCACCAAGCCTCGAAAGCATGACTTTCTCGCATATATATCAAAAAGCCTCGAAAGCATGACTTTCTCGCATATATATGAAGAAGCCTCGAAAAGCATGACTTTCTCGCATATATAGGAAGAAGACTCGAAAAGGATGAGTTTCTCGCACAAACAAGTGTATACGAACAAGCCCGCCATGCATGCGCATCATCCTCATCATCCATACGTTATTACCCACTTCGGTATTCTCATGGCTGGTAGGCATATGTGGCCTGAAACATGCATACAGGGCCAGCGTGCTGATCTGTCACACCAGTGTGCGCGAGGCTGCATTCGAACCAATCACACATATTTCCCGGCCGCGTCAACCGACAAATATTTTGCGGGGCTATGTGACCCAACAAAACACGAGAGCATGTGCACCCCCCTCTTTTCATATGTATTACACACCTCAAACAGCCAGACTAGGCGGCAGGCAGCGCTGAGGTTAGGACTCCCCAGTGCACCCGCGAGTTATCCCCCATCTATATTTGCAAAACAAGCAAGGTACATGAACTCGGCAGAAAACTAGCGAACTCTATGTTAGGACTCCGCAAGTGCACTCCCGAGATAACCACAACTATATGCGCAGAAACAGGCGTAGCTAGGTACATGAACTTACCAGAAAACTGCGAACTCTATGTGAAGGCATAGCTAATTGCTTTTAGGACTCCGCAAGTGCACTCCCGAGATATCCACAACTATATGCGCAGAAACAGGTGTAGCTAGGTACATGAACTCGGCAGAAAACTGCGAACTCTATGTGAACGTATAGCTAATTGCTCTTAGGAACTCCGCAAGTGCACTCCCGAGATATCTACAACTATATATACACACACAGGCGTAGCTAGGTACGTGAACTCGCCAGAAATCCAGTGAACTCTATATGAAGGCATAGCTAATTGCTCTTAGGACTCCCCAAGTGCACTCCCGAGATATCACCAATGTATATGTGCACACACAGGCGTAGCTAGGTACGTGAACTCGCCAGAAATCCAGCGAACTCTATATGAAGGCATAGCTAATTGCTCTTAGGACTCCCCAAGTGCACTCCCGAGATATCACCAATGTATATGTGCAGACACAGGCGTAGCTAGGTACGTGAACTCGCCAGAAATCCAGCGAACTCTGTGTGAAGGCGTAGCTAATTGCTCTTAGGACTCCCCAAGTGCACTCCCGAGATATCCCCCATGTATATGCGCAGACATAGCTAGGTACGTGAACTCGCCAGCAAATCCACGGACTCTATGTGAACGCATAGCTAATTGCTCTTAGTACTCGGCAGTTGCTTGCGGCAGCTATCTGCAACTATATTCAGCCAGCTATTGGGTAGCTACAGATGGGTACAGTCTCGCAATATCAGTGTTCTGTGCCAAATATATCAGCGTTCCGTGGCTAATAGCCATATAGATATCCATAGATTAAAGCATGGCAACAACTACTTTGCAGACGGGGCTCAGATCAGGGAACCGCTGGGATTTTGGGAGGAATATGCACAGCATAAGGTTCTAGGGGATCCAAGAGGGAATGGTTCATTGGAAGTGCACCTGTCGTTCAGCCGTGTATATAGAAACTCAAAGGTACATAGTTCTTGCAATGTATAGCTTATACCTCAGTGCCTTTTCCTGGCTGCTATCACCTACATGCGCCCAGTGTTTTACCTGTAAGCTCCGAGTGCGCCCAGTGGTTTGCCTGTAAGGTACTTGTGCTAGGGCGTACCGGCGCCCTTACGTTGCGTGACTCTGCATTGGTGCCATGGGGCAGACAAAGGAAGAAACTTGAGGGCGTGGATGCATAAGACATAGCGCCAGGGTGGCACCTGGGGAGATACGGCACCAGGGCGGTATATCGCAATGACATGGCGCCATAGCGACACAAAGGCTGGGGCGCCTGGGGCGTGCAAGTAGTGGAGGGCCATCGTTAGGGGGCCTGGTGATGGTGTTGCGGCGCAAGAAAATCGTTCCTGATGTAGCATAATTACAAACGAAGATTATACTTGTTATATTATTGTTCCTTATAGAACACCTCTCTTAGTAATCAACCTACCCTTCTGAGGCAATCCCTTAATAGAACTGGTATACACAAACATTCGTCCTCAAGCGGATATAGATTGTATAAACAGTACTGAATGACTACTGTCTAGTATCATTCATTACAGGCAGTGGCTATCTCATAACAGCTACAATAATCTCATAGACCAAGCTAAATCATTAGGGAAGAGTATGAAAGAAATTTCTAATGTACTTCCTACCTACTCGCAATAGAGAAAGTTTTTGGCAGAAGGATATATTCGAGACCCTGTATTTTCGAAGGTTATTTCTTCTCCTCTCTGCAATAGTTATATGGTTAGAAATGGCATTCTTTATTATACCTTCCATGATTAAGTATGCCTATGTATTCCTGATACCCACCCATGCAATACCCTGATCAAGCCTACTCTCCTCAAAAGATACTATTCCACTCTTAAACATGCTGGTTTTTCCAAGACCTATGATGCACTTTCTAGTAATTTCCTTTGGCCTAAGATGGGTAGAGATATTCGTTTGTACATTCAGATATGCGCTGTTTGTCAGACTACAAAGAACTCTACACCATGACCTTATAGCCTCCTTCATCCTCTTCCTATTTCGAGCAAGGCATTCATATATCTAACTATGGATTTCCTGGCCCTATCTCCTATCAAGACAATTCCCTCGAATTGTATTATGGACCACATTTAGACCATAGTATGTAGGCTCATAAAATATACTATTATCATTCCCCTGACAGCTGGTTATACTTCTCAGAGCCTGATTAACCTCTATATGTCTCAAGTCTACCCTCTGTTATGGCTCACGTAAGAGACCTACCCTTATTAGGAAATATCCCAATACCTAGTTATGGCTGCTAACTGCTGTAGCCTGATCAACCATATAGATGCGAGTAATGTGTCCAGGGATTGGACGAGTATTGGAGCAAGGAAGTGTGTGACCTCTGAATACGTTCTCATACATGTACTCTCTTCTATAATATTCCATATGGTTCTTATGTTTGTTATTCATGTATCGTTATTAGTAGTATTAGGTTTTCAGCTCCTGTATATCAGCTTGACTGCAATGCATTAAAGTTCAGGCTGCCTAATTAATGTATGTTAGCCTGTGTAGATCCTAATTGGGAAGGGACTTCCCCGTTAGACAATACCAGGCTGCAATACCACTACTCTGCTTTAGGAAGTATCGTCCAGATCTGATAACAGTTTTTCAAATCAATGCTTCTATATAAGCCACCACTTTTATATAGTTAATAGAATAACACCCAAGCAGTGTCTAAGTCTTATATAGTTTTACTCTTATTGAGTTCGTACTATACCCGAGTTATAACTGTATTTATACTTACCTCCGCTTTTATCGACTAACACTCTGAAGTATTATCATAGTTACAGCTCACCTGTAACATTATACTGCTTGTCTATATACCTCTATAGATACCAACACCCCCTAAATCCCCTACAACTATGTCTATGTTGAGAGGATTACTTGGACCAGACTCTGATAAGCCCATAGCTGATAATGATGATGATAGTGTTGTTCAGGTACAATGACAAGCTAAACAGTTCATTACCCAACACTATGCACCTCCATTCTAGACCCTACAGTTCCAAGAATGTTGGGACACCCCCCATCAACAAATACGAGTCAGATCATTATCCTCCTCCTCTTCAGAACCTATTATCTGCTCAGTAGTACCCTCTGTCCCACCAGGACCCTTAAACAAAGGGAAGCAACCTGCTACCTGTCATCGTACCCCTATTGACCCCGACTACATTGCTATGAAGGCATAAATTCAATGATTGGAGGCAGAAAAACAAGTGGCACTAGCCAAAGTACAGCACCTCCAACAGACCCAGAAGAGCATATAGAGTTTATCCAAAAAACTACTGCAGATGTTCAGGATACAGTGAATGCTACAGCTAATAGTTAGGTGCAACTATCGAATGATACACAAATCACCTTACAACAAATTCAGAACCTTATTCTATTGGGGCAACAGCATAACGTTCAGTAGTTTGAACATATCGACCATAATCTTAGCTACCTCAAAGAGCAAGGGGAATGGTATTAACACTAATCCGATATACAATTTAAAGGGATTGAGGGGTGATTAATGGCAGTAGAGGAATATCATTAGGCTCCCCAACCAAGACACCCTCCAAATAATACAGTATAAAGACTCGAGTAAGCAGTAGGTAGAATGATACCACCACCCCCACCGCCAGTACTATAACCGAGACCATGAGATCCTACTCCACCACCACAATGTCCAGCAGGGCTAGGGATTTTTGAAGACAGACAGGTGGCAGGAAAAGCACCACCTCCAAATAAATTCAAGGGAAGCAGGGAACACCTAGAGGACTGGATACTTCAGATGGATAACTACTTCCTTGTTACTCTCACTCGGAATGAAGATTAGAAGCTCGTATATGTTGGATTATATTTGGAAGAGAAGGCACTAGACTGGTGGAAGGCTAATTGGGTTAAGTATCATACTTGGGCACAGGTTAAGGAGGCTATGGCATTATATTATGGAGATCACTACGGATCGGACCAAGTATATCACAAGTTGGCCAGACTAAAGAAGACAGGATCAGTCCTAGACTACCTAACAGAGGTAGACCGCCTGAATAATTATGCTAAACTATTCGAGATGCAGGTCATTAATATTATTATCTCCAACCTTCTGCATAACCTCCGGGTTTCCATGGCCCACTATGAAAACCTCCGTACATATCCTGATCAATGAAGACAGAAACTCATTGGGATAGATATCATTAACACTGAATTCCAAAGCCACAACTGCAATGCCCCTTCCATCTAGCCAGTATCAAAAAAATGTACATTCCAGGAATGAATAATGCCTAGGAGTAGTGAACCTTCTACTACCAAACCTAACATAGAAGAAGTCCGGGTACCACATACAGTAAGAGAAGCAAGAATATAGGAAGGGAAATGTCTATCTTGTAGATATAAGGGCTACAAGACAATGGATTGTACTCGGGGAAGGTTTGCTACTAAATCCCCCTTCTATAAACCTTCTCACAATAGCAATCAAGAGCCACTTAATAAGAAAGCTCGAACTGACAAAGGGCACCTCAAAATTACAGAACTGGGTTCTGCAGAAGAATCGAGAAATGAGTAAGGAGTTCGTTACCCACCATCGGATGTACTCCTAGGCACTCTCCTCCATTGACTGTTCAAATTATGATTGCTGGGGAAGAAGTAGAAGCTATGATAGACTGTGGAGCTAGTACTCCAGTCGTAGGAAAAAGGATTACAATTAAGGCTGGTATTTGGAAAAGAGCTTAGGAAGTTAAGGTTAGCAAGGGTGATGGATCTCGGATTTCTAAAGGAAAATATGTGGTTAATGCTAGGTTTGATATTTTGGATTCCTCTTCTCGTTTTTTGGGTAAGTTCAAGATGGATGCTAAAGTTTTAGATATTGGGAAGAAGGATGTTATCTTGGGGTTATCTTGGTTGGAGGAAAATAGATTTTCGGTAGATACTTAGGATAGGTGCCTGAGGCAGGTCTCTATAGGTTTGGTCATTCTGTGTTCTATTAGGTAGATTCCTTCCATTAAAGTTTTGGATCTGGATCTCGAGCCATTAGAGGATGGTGAGATCTTACTTATTATTGACACCAGTGAACGATACTCTCATTACGCACAGGTATTCTCCACAGAACAGGCAGTCAGACTTCCTGAACATAAGACCTGGGACCACTATATCCTCCTCCAAGACCCAAGCATAAAGATACCTACCGGGGCTATCTACAAGACTATATGGAAAGAAGACGAAGCCCTGCAAGCCCACCTCCAAGAAGCTTTACTCTCTAGGAAAGCAAGACACTTCCACTCTGCCACTGGTGCACCAATCCTATTCATATACCAGAAGGATGGATCTCTTAGGATCTGTATCGATTACTGAGCCCTAAATTGACTTACCATCCCAAACAAATACCTCCTCCCTCTTATCAGTGAACTATTAGATAAGACAAAAGGAGGCAAATGGTTTATGAAATTGGACCTTAAGAATAGGTATAACCTCATTAGGATTGTATTAGGGGATGAGTGGAAGACAGCGTTCAGAACAAAGAAGAGGCTATTCGAGTATACTATTATGCCATTCGGATTGACCAATATACCCGCTACCTTTCAAGAGATAATGGATACAATCTTCAAGGATATGGAAGGATGTATCTGGTACTTGGACGACATCCTCATCTACAAAGGAGAAACGGAAGAAGGGTATCAGCAGCTGGTTGAAAAAGTTCTCCAGCAATGCATCTAACATGAGTTGGCAGTCAACCCCAAGAAGTCTGACTTCCATGTCTAGGCGACCTTATTCCTTAGTCATATCGTCAATGGTCAACAAGTCTAGATGGATCCCTCCAAGCTCGAAATCATGTCCCAATAGTCTATCCCCACCAAGAAGAAGAAGGTACAAGCATTCTTAGGCTTTGCTAATTATTACTGTCGATTTATTGCCAACTACAGTGCTAAAGTACGTCTACTAATTGATTTGACAAAAGACGTTCCCTTTAGTTGGGGATATGAGCAACAGCAAGCCTTTGATGAACTCCAAGAACTATTCCTCACAGCCCCCATCCTTACACAGTTTGACAAACAACTCGAGACAATTATGAAAACAGATGCTAGTAACCAAGCTATTGCTGGTATTCTCTCGTAATACTATATTGTCAATAGAGGAAAGCAGCTTTACCCTATTGAGTACTATGCAAAAACCCTCTCTGCAGCACAATGCAACTGGTCTATTTATGATAAAGAGTTATTTGCAATTGTAGATTGCTTCTGGAAATGGTGAGATTGGTTAGTAGGTGTTCAGGTGAACATCTACACAGACCATCAAGGGTTGTAGTACTTCAATGCAAAGCAGAAGCTTAACTCCCATCAAGCTACCTGGTACCTTTACATGTCAGAGTTTATCTATACTATTCACTACAGACCTGGATCAAAGATGGGAAAGCCAGATAGCCTGTCTAGACATTCAGGGGAAGAGAAGTCCAGTATGGATAACAGATTTTTCGAAGATAAAGAGCTGATAGTACTAGGGGAAGAGGATGAAGAGGATACAGAAGATGTTGAGGTAGAAGGGATAGATATTGTTGGATGGGAAAAGAAGGATGGACTATGGGTTGTACCTCTGGAGTGCCAGTTGGAAGTGCTGAAGCAGCACCATAATAGTCAAGTGGTAGGATATTGGGGAAAACATTGTACTCAAGAGCTAGTGAGGAACTTCATATGGGATAAATGGCAGGAAGATATTGTGAATTATGTAGCAGGATGTGCTAAGTGTCAGAAGGCAAAAGGAGATAGGCATAGTAGGCAAACGAAGTTGGTACCGATGCCAACAGGTGAATACTCTTTTGAGGAAATAGTAATAGACTTCGTTGGTGAACTACCAGAGTCAGAGGGCTTTAACATAATACTAGTTGTCACGGACCGGTTTACAAAAGTACAGCACTGTATTCTGGCCAAAACTACTTGGACAGCATCCGATATTGCAGATATCTATATCAGTAAGATATGGAGACTCTATAGCCTTCTTCAATATATCACCTCTGAATGTAGTCCCCAGTTTGCCTCCCGATTCCTTAAAGAGCTAAACCAAAAGCTCAATATTACCCTCCGCCTCTCAACTGCCTACCACCCTCAGACCGATGGACTTGCTGAACAAGCAGTCCAGACAGTCAAGCAGTACCTCTGCATCTACTGTCACGATAAGCAAGCCCACTGGAAATGATGGCTATCTTTAGCTGAGTTTGCCTACACTACTGCTGCCCATTCCACTCATAAATACTCTCTTTACCGAAGTCTCTATGGCTTTGACCTACGTACTATTCATCTCTCCAATGACTACGAATTCTCCTCTCCCACTGCAGAAGAATGGCTAGACTAAATGCATCAGGAACGATTTTTATAGCATCCGGACGCCACTATGGGTGCGTCCAGATGACATGGTTCTGCCAATGTCTCCCGTGGCGTCCACTGGCATCTTAAGTTATTGAATGTCTCCGGTGTCGTCCACTGGCATCATGTTATGCCTATGTCTCCCTTGGCGTCCAGATGACCTCCCTTCAACCTATTGTCACGGGGTGACATCCAGCCCTACCATAGGTACTTGTGCCCACATAGAACGACCCTAGAATATCCATGAGGACTCTAGGTACACTCATAGTAGTGTGGTGCAGACGTTTCTAATAT
>ML121533.1:1242713-1353628 GCA_003788615.2 Terfezia boudieri ATCC MYA-4762 | reverse complement strand
TAGGGAAGGGTTAATCCTAGATGCGTCCGACTGTATGTAACTAATCCGTCGGACTTGAAGTTGCGTAACGTCAGTCCGACTATATGTCCTCGACTCTTGGATTCCGTTGGTTATTGCTATGTGTTCATTGTTTGTATTCTTGGCATACCTTATAATATCTTCTCTCATGTACATACTCTTACGTAAGTCTCCAGTGTGTGAAGGAACTCGGTTATGGGCAGGTTGGGACCTATGTAATGGGCGTAGATAATACCAACTAGTCCGGTATTGTCAATCGTCGACATTGATCCATAACCCTATAGGGGATTTCTCCCATCCAGAGAATGGACTCGGTATTGTATCTCATAGTAGATCTTCTATGGGGCAAAAAGTACCGTCGACGTTAGGTTATAATAGAAATCTGTTGTTCTATAGGAAAGCTGGGACCTCTTCTGTTCATAAATCATTACTTACGAAAACATTCGGACCATAATATCCATGACTGGGTATGGAGATAATTATCGAGATAGGGTAAATTCCCAAGGTGTCCTGACCACACGGATGTATAAGTACTGGAAATACCGGTAATTCACCATATGGAGAGCGGTTTTCATGGGAATGGTACCTTTTCCGAAACAAATCCTACCATCATTTCCATGGTACAGAACTAGCAAGCGTTCTTGAGACATTTTATTTCCATGTACATTTCTTGGAAGTCTGTAGAGAAAGTAGAGTACCGAATAACCCCTTCAAGAGAGCTAGGAAGGACTCGAGGAGATCTACTCAATACACTAAACATTGTTGTTCCAAAGGGTATACAGGATATGACCTCACATGGTAGATGGTGTTGTGTCAGCCATAAACCCATGAAGCGATAAAGATCACACTCTAGTATGTGATATATTGGCCCCTAAGTTCTCGAAGTTTCCGTCAATGACCAAGTAGATTTAGCACGTATTCTAGAACAATTCCGAGCAGAGCAGCAGACTATTTTTTACAAGCGAAGGAATAACACTGTACTTGTTGGGTAACACGGTAGCACACGGAAAATCTTGAAGCTCAGACATACGGACACTTGTCCTAACGTAAGTGACTGAAAAATTACAGGATAGGTAAAAAACCAATTACTAGCCAAGAAAGGTCTGATCATAACGTAAAAGGATCCGCCAGAGTGAGGTTTTGTGTACAAGGGAAAAGTATATATAGTTTTGAAACGATCGGAAGAGCTCCACTGTAAGATCTCGTGAAGCAAACACCAATTAAAGGAAATCCCATAGCACGTTAACCAACAGGTGAACTCATGTAAGCCAGATCGGTAAGAAGCGTCTCCCCTCCACTTAAGCACCAGTAGCCGATCCACTTATCACGCACCCAGTTTCGATAACAATGAAGCCATTCTATCATGAGAACACTCATCTTTATCCTGCCGGCATGAATATGACCGTGTTGCTATGGATAAGGCGATGTCCCTTATCGGTAGCAAATCGTCATCGCAAGTTAACGTGATTTCAGTGAATGCTTTCTAGAATAAAGTGTTATGTTTTATTTAGGATATAGTAAACTTGTATTTCAATTGATCTGAATCTTGAAATATCCGAAGTACATGAGCTCCACGAAAACTCGAAAGCTTATGAGAACTATCATCTTAGTTTAAGTTGGCCCTTGATGATCGTGATAAATATTGCGTATCACCAACATCTATAAGAAACTATTTTATAAAACCCCTGCGTACGGGATGGACAGTGAACCGGCTTAATTAATTAAGATTCACAATACGGTAGGTGTGGAAAATAATTATGTCCACGATAGACGTGAGCAACATTATCCAATGATTGGATTTGTTACTCATAATAGGGTACAGACGTATGTATGATTTTGAAGCGAATTTCGAGAGATCGAGATAATCGCTTATGGGGTGACTTTTTGATTTGAGTAGAAGACTATAGGATGGTTTTGGCTGCTACGGTAATTCAATAAGGAATTGTCATAGTAACCCAGTAAATAAACTCGAAGGTCATCATAAGTGAATCATCCCAGATCACAGGTAACTTTCTAATAAAAGTTGACGTATATTGAGATACTTATCTCTTGGCACCCAGTGTTTGTTTGATAGTAACCATTCCAGAATAGCGGTGCTTCTAATATCTTAGAATCAAGTAGAGCTCTGGATTGAATAAGTGTCTCAATAATGGTTATCATCCATTTGGAAGAGTATCCGAATAATATGGAATAATTTTCCGATTATTGAGGTACTCAAAATGAGGCTAGTATTTTTCCTAAAGTCTTTACCTTAGTCTCGCAGCTCATCCGGATCTATCCTGAACTTTTATATTTAAGCCTCTTGTAAAATAAAAGCGGCATAGAAACCGATCAGGGATTCGAAGACGAAATATAATTTCATGACGTTGGGAACTACCAGACACATCTGCAAGTGGACTTGTGGATGATTGGTTAGAGCGGTAAAGGCCTTCGTTAGGTGCTAACGTTTATCGAGAAACAGTACTTATCCGGTCAACGCAACACGACGTCTCTCCCAAAACCGTACCATGAGCTACCCCACTTCGACGAAAGGAGGTAACTGTTATATCATAACGCTCTCCTATGGTCGTTATCGAACTAATGATCGTAGTCAAAGATACTAACAGAGCTCAACAGACAGTTTGACACACTCCTATCCCCGACACTCCTTATCAAGAGCCTCCAGCAGTTTCCGAACCACAACGAATATAGGAGTTCCCAGCTAGGCAATACCAGGCTACAACGCTACTACTCTGCTTTAGGAAGTGTCGTCCAGATCTGATAAAGGTTTATCAGATCAATGCTTCTATATAAGCCACTGCTTTTATATAGTTAATAGAATAAGACTCAAGCGGTATTCTAAGTCTCATATAGCTTTACTCTTATCGAGTCCATACTACACTCGAGTTATAACTGCGTTTATACTTATCTCTGCTCCTACTTACCAATACTCCAAAGTATTCTCGTAGTTACGGCTCGCCTGTAACACTCTTGAGCTATACCTAATGTTTGAACAAATTTTAAAATTTCTCGCAAATTATAAGTATGCTGCTCATAGAATTCTTCTGATATAGGTGGTAGAAGAAGACTAAAGCTAACTCTATATTGAGATTGTCTTTCATAATCCTATTTTATATAATCTTTCTGATTTTATATTTCTCCTTCTATTATAGGATCAATGAATCTTGCTTTCTTTGGAGTTTGATTAACTAACTTTTAGATTTCCTTTAATAATATAGTTAATCTCCTGGACTTCTTTGTCCTTTGGCTAGCTGCAGATGGCATTATGTCTAATGCTACCTATACTTGGAATTATGCTACAGTACCAATTACTGCTCCACAACCTATTAGACCTGATCATTCGATTCAATCCTCTAGTTACTTTTCCGCTTTAGCACCTTACTGTTCTGGTGGAGTTGTGGCTGATGATATATATGATATCTGCTCTACTGAGGATACTCTTGGCTCGATTGCTTGTAACAACGGCAAGTCTGAATAGAAGAGTCCTAATACGTTTTATAGACCTGATTCCTCCGCATCTACTGTTCGTGATTCTAGTTCTGAATCGTCCCACAAAAGCGTCACTTTTTCTGATTTCAATACTCAGGTAGACGTTGTTGGTACCGAGACTGTTGTTGCAATGTCTGGGTCTAGTGAAACCGCTCTTGGAAATAGAGTGTTCTTTAAGGAGTTGGCAGTTATTGAGGAGGCGATTCATAAGCCGTAGGATTATGACGATTAGCTGATTGAGCCGATTATTCCTAGGACTTGGGGTGGTGGTTTTTCTATGATGTACCACATTTATAGATATAGCTATAGGACTAGTTGCTAGGAGTGCAAGTAGATTTGTCAAGTATACTGGGAAAAGTGTATAGAATGAGGGTGGAATTGTTTAATATAGAATACCACTGCCCGTTAGAGCTCTGCTTAGCTTGTGTCTAAGTCTTTCTGTTGATACACTACAGTTGAGAGTCTGATGTCTCGTTGAAGGAATATGTTGTTTTAGCTAGTTGAATTCGATATCGTTGATATAAAGTCGGATTGATTTACACTTGCGTGAGTGCAATATAAAGTATCCTAAGGTTGATAAGGCCTTGGATGTAGAGGGTTTATTTAATAAAGATTAACTTTGGATATTAAAAAAAATATGATGAATGATATTAGACAGTAGTTATTTGATACCGTTTATACAATCTATATCCGCTTAAGGATGGATGTTTATATATACCGGTTCTGCTGAGGGATTCTCTCAGAAGGGGAGGTTGATTACTAATATCAGGAACGATTTTCTTGCGCCACAACACTATCACCAGGTGCCCTAACGATGGTCCTCCACTACTTGCATGCCTCAGGCGCCCCAGCCTTTATGTCGCTATGGCGCCATGTCATTGCGATATACTACTCTGGTGCCGTATCTCTCTAGGTGCCACCCTGGCGCTATGTCTTATACATCCACGCCCTCAAGTTTCTTCCTTTGTCTGCCTCATAGTGCCAATACAGAGTCACGCAATGTCCAAGTGCTATAAGGGCGCCGGTACGCCCTAGCATAAGTACCTTACAGGCAAACCACTGGGCGCACTCGGAGCTTACAGGTAAAACACTGGGTACATGTAGGTGATAGCAGCTAGGAAAAGGCACTGAGGTATAAGCTATACATTACAAGAACTATGTACCTTTGAGTTTCTATATACATGGCTGAACGACAGATGCACTTCCAATGAACCATTCCCTCTTGGATCCCCTAGAACTTTATACTGTGTATATGCCTCCCAAAATCCCAGCGGTTCCCTGATCTGAGCCCCGTCTGCAATGTAGTTGTTGCCATACTTTAATCTATGGATATCTATATGACTATTAGCTATGGAATGCTGATATATTTGGCACAGAACACTGATATTGCGAGACTGTACCCATCTGTAGCTACCCAATAGCTGGCTGATGTAGTCAGATGCTGCCGCAAGCAACGCCTAGTAGTAGGGCTATTAGCTATGCATTCCTATAGAGTCCATGGATTTGCTGGCGAGTTCACATACCTAGCTATATTTGCGAATATACATTGGGGATATCTCGGGAGTGCACTTGGGGAGTCCTAAGAGTAATTAGCTACGCTTTCACACAGAGTTCACTGGTTTTCTGCCGAGCTCACATACCTAGCTATGCCTGCATCTGCACATATAGTTGTAGATAGCTCGGGAGTGCACTTGCGGAGTCCTAAGAGCAATTAGCTATGCCTTCACATACAGTTCACTGGTTTTCTGGTGAGTTCACATACCTAGCTATGCTTGTGTCAGTGCACTTGGGGGAACTGCACTTGGGAAGTCCTAAGAGCAATTAACTATGCCTTCATATAGAGTTCACTAGATTTCTGGCGAGTTCACATACCTAGCTATGTCTGTGCATATACATGGGGGATATCTCGGGAGTGCACTTGGGGAGTCCTAAGAGCATTTAGCTAGGCTTTTACACAGAGTTCGCTGGTTTTCTAGTGAGTTCACATACCTAGCTATGCCTGTGTCTGTGCACTTGGAGGAACTGCACTTGGGGAGTCCTAAGAGTAATTAGCTATGCTTTCACACAGAGTTCACTAGTTTTCTGGCGAGTTCACGTACCTAGCTATGCCTGTGTCTGTACACTTAGGGGAACTGCACTTGGGGAGTCCTAAGAGCAATTAGCTATGCCTTCATATAGTGTTTGCTGGATTTCTGGTGAGTTCACGTACCTAGCTACACCTGAGTGTGCACATATATATTGGTGATATCTTGGGAGTGCACTGCAGTGAGGAGTTCTAAGAGCAATTAGCTATGCCTTCATATAGAGTTCACTGGATTTCTGGCGAGTTCACGTACCTAGCTACACCTGTGTGTGCACATATCCGTTAACTGTCAGTTTATCTTTTAACCATCAGTGGCGTCAGACACTGCAAAGGCAAACTGATATCGTTTCTGATGATAATTACAAATGAAGATTACACCTGTTATATTATTGTTCCTTATGGAACACCCCTCTTAGTAATCAACCTACCCTTCTGAGATAATCCCTCAGCAGAACTGGCATACACAAACATCTGTCCCCAAGTGGATATAGATTGTATAAACAGTATCGAATGACTACTGTCTAGTATTATTCATTACATAAATCTATTTTTGACCAAACGGATTTCTCTGCTACTAGTTCAATAAATTGATTTATATCAGGTAGGGGTATATGGTCAGGTTCTACTACTAAATTCTGGTCTTGATAGTTATTGACAAATCTGGCTTCTTCTAGTTTATTTCTTTTAGGTATAGTGAATATAACTACCGCGTTGGTATCATTCTCAACTCAGTAGATTCATCCTGTTTTCTCTTCCTCAGTAATTTTATCATTGATTTGCTATGTAAATCGATGTCCTAATGGTTTCCATTTTGGTAACCATCACCAAGAAAATATTGGCGTCAGATGTACCACCCATGCGTCCGGACGCGAGTTTGCATCCTATGCGTCCTATGCGTCTGGACGTGACACTGCATTGCACCATAATCCTGATGTATATAGGTATGGCGAAGGCCGTCAGACGTAAGTTAGTTGCAGGACATCCGCCCGACGTACATGATGTTTCTGCCTTCCGCTAGACGATCTGGTCCGTCTCTGTTACTTCCTGGACGTCATTTACAACATGAATTTTCAGTGCGAACTCGGGTACATATATGGAACATGAATTGCATGCTACTGAAATATCCATTGTATTTGCCAATTATTATGTACAAAAGTATTGAGAAATAGATATATACATGAAACAAACACTCTCATACACTTCTCGCTCCAATACTCGCTCCCATGCTCGCTCCAATGCTTCGCTCTAATGCTTCGCTCTAATGCTCACTCCAATGCTCGCTCCAATGCTCGCTCCTATACTCGCTCTAATGCTCGCTCCAAAGCTTCGCTCTAATGCTCGCTCCAATCTCGCTCCAATACTCGCTCCAATGCTCGCTCCAATGCTCGCGCCAATACTTGCTCCAATGCTTGCTCTAATACTTCGCTCTAATATGCCTTGGTCAGCTATGTGAGTTCATCTTGGAGGCCTAGCAATGCACCTACCTATGCCATGTGAAGTTGCTGGGTCACCCAGGGAATCCTATAATAGATGTTAGTGTTGCATGGTCATATGAAATACTACTACCTATACCGATCAAAGTTTTTATTTGCGCTGGGAATCCTGTTACATAGAAGGGAAAGCGAAGTATATATACAAGAATCCCTTAGTGGCTGAGGCCGCTACAGCCGTCAATGAGCTAGACAGGGCGATAACGAAAACGAGAATAACGAGAAACTCGATAGTGGTGGCCCGGCTCTCCTAAGCATACCAGAGGATAACTGAGATACCAAGTATGATAAGAGTCGTGCCAGAAGTGGGCCCATCTCCCAAGCACGCTAGAGAATAACTGAGGCACAGCGACCTGTGCCGTGTTAGCCAGCCTACTATGCCTGCGCTGGTAATAGTCATATTGGGAAATCGTAGCTTGTGCTGTTCACGATATGTGTGGACTTCAACCTGGGCGAGATCGAGGCACATATATATTGTAGGAACTCATGCATTCGCGGCTTATATATATATATATGCGAGAAATCCATGCTTTCGCGGCTTATATATAATTATATGCGAGAAATCCATGCTTTCGGCCATATGTATATATACAAGAAATCATGCTTTCGTGGCTTATACATATATATGCGAGAAATTCATGCTTTCGCGGCTTATACATATATATGCGAGAAATCCATGCTTTCGCGGCTTATACATATATATACGAGAAATCCATGCGTTCGCGGCTTATACATATATATGCGAGAAATTCATGCTTTCGCGGCTTATCCATATATATGCGAGAAACTCATGCTTTCGCGGCTTATACATATATATACGAGAAATCCATGCGTTCGCGGCTTATACAAATATATGCGAGAAACTCATGCGTTCGCGGCTTATCCATATATATACGAGAAATCCATGCGTTCGAGGCCTATCTATATATATGCGAGAAATCCATGCGTTCGAGGCTTATATGT
Source organism: Terfezia boudieri ATCC MYA-4762 (assembly GCA_003788615.2). Taxonomy (NCBI): domain Eukaryota; kingdom Fungi; phylum Ascomycota; class Pezizomycetes; order Pezizales; family Pezizaceae; genus Terfezia; species Terfezia boudieri. The sequence continues at coordinate 1,345,585 of ML121533.1, read as the reverse complement.
ATATATGCGAGAAATCCATGCTTTCGTGCCTTATATGTATATATGCGAGAAATCCATGTGTTCGCGGCCTATACATATATATGCGAGAAATCCATGCTTTTGCGGCTTCTATATATGCGAGAAACTCAGCCGCGGTTGTCCAACCAGATTAGTGGGCAGGTGGATCATGCCTTTTCTCCTTATCTGCGATATCATTGTCTTCGGAAAGTCTATATTGTCGGCCTTGGCGATTGTCCTTGGCCACGTATGAATTCATGTATTCGCGGCCTCTAGATATGCTTGATCTCACCAAATATATATATACATGGCCCTCGAAGGGCTGATTCCATGGAAAATATACACATAGCCCGAGAACGCATGGATTTCTCGAATATATGTATCAGGCACGAAAGCATGGATTTCTCGTATATATATGTATAAGCCGCGAATGCATGAGTTCCTACAATATATATGTTCCTCGATCTCGCCCAGGTTGAAGTCCATACATATCGTGAATAGCACAGGCTACGATTTCCCAATATGATTATTACCAGCGCAGGCATAGTAGGCTGGCTAACACGGCACAGGTCGCTGTGCCTCAGTTATTCTCTAGCGTGCTTGGGAGATGGGCCTACTTCTGGCGTGACTCTTATCATACTTGGTATCTCAGTTATCCTCTGGTGTGCTTAGGAGAGCCGGGCCACCACTATCGAGTTTCTCGTTATTCTTGTTTTCGTTATCGCCCTGTCTAGCTTATTGACGGCCGTAGCGGCCTCAGCCACTAAGGGATTCTTGTATATATACTTCGCTTTCCCTTCTATGTAACAGGATTCCCAGCGCAAATAAAAACTTTGATCGGTATAGGTAGTAGTATTTCATATGACCATGCAACGCTAACATCTATTATAGGATTCCCTAGGTGACCCAGCAACTTCACATGGCATAGGTAGGTGCATTGCTAGGCCTCCAAGATGAACTCACATAGCTGACCAAGGTATATTACTGCGAGTATTACAGCAAGTATTAGAGTGAGTATTAGAGCGAAGCATTGGAGTGAGCATTGGAGCGAGTATTGGAGCGAGATTGGAGTGAGCATTAGAGCGAAGCATTGGAGCGAGCATTAGAGTGAGTATTGGAGCGACCATTGGAGCGAGCATTAGAGCGAAGCATTGGAGCGAGCATGGGAGCGAGTATTGGAGCGAGAAGTGTATGAGAGTGTTTGTTTCATGTATATATCTATTTCTCAATACTTTTGTACATAATAATTCTATGGAAGAGAGCAATTAGGGGCCATAGATCAGTAACACTAGAGAAAGGCAATATACTATACAGTAACCCGTCACAAACGAGAGGTATCAAAAAGCCTGCATCCCAGGCGTGGGCAGAATTGCCAGTGCATCCCAGGCGTGGGCACAACTGCCAGTACATTCCCAGGTGTGGGCACAATGTCCAGTACATCCCAGGCGAGGGCGGGGCCCTCTATTGCGTCCCAGGCATTAGCGTACACCCCCATTACGTCCCAGGCGTGGGCACAATATCCCGTACATCCCAAGCGAGGGCGGGGCCCTCTATTGCGTCCCAGGCCTTAGCGTACACCCCCATTACGTCCCAGGCACGGGTGCAACGTCCAGCACGTCCCAGGCACGGGCCCAACCTCCAGCACGTCCCAAGCGCAGACACAACATCCATTGCGTCCAGACACCGACGCAAATGTCTCGCACGTCAAGATTTAGAGTTATCATCCCATGCGTTGCGAATGTCAGACGCACAGGACGCAAATAGAATTTTTACTGATGACCATGTAGCTCTAGGTTTAGGTCTGATGGTATAGTTAACCTTCCTTAAGGGTAGTAAATCCTGTGGTATTTCCTTGGGAAATAATTTAGGATATTCTATTACTGAATTAAATTGCTTCTCTATAGATAAAATGGCTGTTAAAAAGCCCTATTCATTTTTGGTATCTTCCGAATCACTAATATTTTCCTAATTCTTAGGTTCCCTATAATCTGTAACTAATTCACATGATACTTTTAGGTATGCTGATCTTACATTATGTTCTATGGCGCTGGATTTCTTCCAGGTGCTTAATGCAAACCTAGGAATATCTTCTGGTTGGCTAATAACTGATTCCTGGTATGCAGAAATAATAGTATGAACCTTGGAAAGAGCTGGCTCTCCTAATATCATATCCCATTTTGATAAGTGCATTACATAGAAGGTATATTCTTCTATATATTCTATCCAATCCAATGTTATTGTACACAATTTTTCAATAGTTGCTTTGGAGCCTTTGATAGCTGTACCTAAAGATACCTTCTCAATACTTTTAGTAGAAATATTGTACAAGTGTACAAACTGAGAATTAATCAGGTCTCCTCCTTTCATCTAGAGGTCTACTAGTACTAGAGCGGAGTATCCATTTGCTCTAACAAACACTTTATTATAGTCCAGGGTTTAGGCTGATAAGGCTCATTCCTTAATTTTATCCTTGCTGATTTTCGATGCAGGTAGGCTTAAATCCTGTACCGCAGTATGCATAGGTACTTTATTTTGACGCTTCCTGCAATCTTTGTAGTAGTAACTAGGGTTCCAACATCATAAATATTTTTTATTCCTGATCAGTTGCATCTTCATTTTCTGATCCAATTTCTTAGTAATGGTGTCCCAATCTGAATCCTTACGTTTTTTATTATTACTCTTGGTGACAGGCTTATTGCTGACTTACCTTTACTTTTATTTACCTTTACTTTGAAGTATTCTCATAGTTACAGCTCACCTATAACAAAGAGGTCTAGGGAATCTTATTTCTTTTAGTAGACTTGGCCAAACAGGAAGGAAGCCTATATATATAGTACACTCTTTCCACCCTCTCATTAGATTCCTATCTAATGTCTTATATATAATATAGGACCTTACATCTCTCTACACTAGTATACCTTTCTTATATACCTTGTCTTCGCCTTTGTCTTCATACCTTTGCCTTCACCTTCACCTTTACCTTTACCTTCATCTTCACACTTACTTCTACTCCTACTTCTATTTCTACCTTTATCTCCTGTATTATTATACCCCTTAGTCCTTCCCCTTAAGCCTTCTTATAAATAGTCATAGTATATATATATAGATATACTAGTCTTATAGTACTCTAAGTATTGGAGATAGAAGTATCTAGTATTATTATTAGTATCTGCTACTATGATTATCTAAATCTTTACTAATACTTATTTCTATAGTATAAAAAGACTTGTATTTAGCTAAAGATAGCTACTTTAAAATAGAAAGTAATATTATAACTTAGGTAAGAGACCTATATCTATAATGAAACTAATATCTTAATATCTATTACTAACTATATGAGAGTCTACTAATTAACTCTATAAATATAAGTATTTCATTATTATTAGTATTAAAAGATTGCTATTGAAGTATATATCTTTAGTATTATAGTCTTATATATGTAATCTCTCCTTTATATTTCTATTTTATTCTATTATCTTAATAGCTATATAATATTATTCATTATATTTTAAGGTCAGCTTATGTATTTCAACCTAAGTATATTGTATTCTATATTATATCTTATTATATATATCAGATAGTGATATTTATTTATATATATCCGATAGTCATATTTCTTAATTGGGAAGTATATCTCTATTTAGGCAAAGTCTTATGACAAAGGTACTAAGCTGATAAAGGAAGTCTCATCCAGATCTAATAAGTTCTAATTAAATTAAGGCTTCTATATAAACCACTATAATTAGATAGTTAATAAAATCAAGCCCTAAGTAGTATTCTAAGTCTCATATAGCTTTACTCTTATCGAGTTCATAATATACCTGAGTTGTACTACCATAATACTTTAGTTCTTGTACCTTCTACTTATATCACCCTTACTCTAAAACTATTCTCATAGTTATAGCTTATTTATAATAACTTTTATTTCTTTTATAATACTTAATAGACTTTTAAGCTTATAAGTATTTAGCTATATTTTTAAATATAAGGCCTTATTATTTTAATAGTATTTCTTATATAAAGAAATAAGCTATAAGTAAATAAAGTAAGTATATTAATAGAAAGATAGAAATATTATCTACAAATATTAAAAGCTTAAGATTCTTAGTAATTTATATTAGAATATTCTACTATTTGTACTAAAACCTTCTGCCAAAATAATATTTTTCTTATTTATAATACAACTCTTAAGTAAATTTACCTTAACTCTTCTCTAGCATCTTATTTATAGTTGCTTTCTTAAATATTATTACTTCCTTATTCAAGAGTTATTATAGTATTTAGAAAAAGTACAAATATATAAATTCCATGAATTTGTACATATTTAGAGAGGGTATGAATACATAAATTCTATGAATTTATACATATTTAAAGAGAGAGTGAATACATCAATTCATATATATATATAGAGAGAGCATGAATGCATGAATTTATACATATTTAGAGACTTTAATTAATACATAATAAATCCCATGTTTATATATACTACATCCAACTATTTCCCTCTTCGTACTAGATTGTACTAATAACTGGAGAAGCTTATTTTGACACCTTCGGGAGCAGGTTCTTAGATAGCGCGTGCAGCAGATTTTAAGACAGTACACGGAGTATCTAAGAAATTGCAAGCTGGTTCTAAGTCAACTGGAGTTGAATCCGACATTAAGGGGCCGGCGAATCCCCAAGCCAGACTAGACTTCCAACCAGACTTTTTTTTTTTTTTTTTTTTTTTTTAGAGTCTATACGCCTATGGAGCCTAAGGCTATGAGGCGGCCCCGTTCCCTCATCTTAAAAGACTCGGTACGCCCACGGAACAACGAGCAAAACAACAACCCTGAAACAACTGTAGAAGACCCGCCGCCACCTTTAAAAACAAAAACTGTAAGGCTGTGTAGAGGTGGGATGCGCAAATCCACCTTCTTCCTACCTCTCTCAAAGTCATAAGCCTCAATTGGGAGCCACCGTCCTCTCATCTTCAGGTGACTCCCAACGGCTACTAACCTGTTCAAAAACACCACAACGGAGCTGGTGGCTTTCCCCAGTCTCCGGTTACCTCCCAAGAGCCAACGTGCCCCCATAACCCCTTGCACTCCTGTATCCTGTATGATATCCGCCATGGGTCTCTGGCAGGGGACCCCATGAATCACAATCGCCTTCGCCTTTGTGTCGCTAGGTGATCTGGTTGGTGGGGGTGTTTTGGCTGGTCGGGTTTTCTTACCAGCCTCTGCTGCCGAACGTGATGCAGCCTGTTTTTTTGTAGTTGGAGGTGCCACTACCGGGGCCTCCAACCAGACTAGACTAGACTAGCAGATCCACTATTGTCATTCCTCTCCAAGGCTACCCACTGTATACTGACGGACCGATTTGTATGCTTATTGACACCTAACAATCCGAAGCTTGGCGAAGGTTTGTTTGAGTCGCTGACAAACCCGTCTGTAGCGAGACAGGCGCCGTTGGTGCAAAACTTTAACCAGACTACCTTCACACTCATAACACAAGTACCCCACACTTCTTCGCGGTGCCAGAATGGCCCACACCATAACAGATGTGGATCACTTGAGCCCAATTCACGAAGCTGGATTTTCATATAGCTTTGCCGACGGGTTCAATTACCAGGGAATACAACGGCAAGCGGCTCCTGTTCTTCGGGAACTTTTTGGGTTGAATGATGAACAGTTGACAACCAGTGGCATCAGTGCAGTGGGGAGGGGGGCTCTGATAAATAAGTTAATGGGTAATGGAGTTGATATTAGTGGCATAGAGTCATTAGAGGAGTTGACGGGCCTGTGGGTTGAGGAGGTCAAGCGTGTGCAGGAGATGAAGCGTAAGCAAGGACAGAAGATGACAAAAAAGGAGTTGACTGGGCAACTAAGGCTGTATGGGATTGATTTCAAGTCGAGCATGAGCTTGCCGAAGTTGAGGGAGCTGTTGGTGGAGAGCATTAAGGCAGGGAAGGTAGTGGCATTCAACATCAGCGACAACAACATGAATTGCGGGTGCTGATAGTGCAAACAGTGCGATGAACCAAAGGAGCATATAAAGGAATTGGAAAGTAACCTGAAGCAGAACTATGATGAACTCGACAAAGTGCAAGTGGAAACCATTGCACGCAAGCGACAGGAAGACTTTGATCAACAGTACCCAACGACAGGTATTGCTGCTATAGCCAACCCAAAGATGTTTATATCGCGGCACTTTCTCGCCCTAGATGGCACCCCCGACTCCACGAAGTCTCCAGATCCGATCATCATTTACAACTTATCATCTCTTCGCGCATGGCATGTTGAAGAGGCTGCATTGGTGCTGTTCAGAGGCCAACGGTACAGCCCAGGTAACTACCTATACACCCGGGCGTGTGGTCCAACCGACAGTCATAAAGTCCTTGCTCTTGGATGGAATCGTATGGCAGTCTGGGACGCGGCTGGAACAGCTGCAGAGCCGTTGTTTGAGAAACAAGCCGAAGAGAATGAGAAGAGAAAACAGAAACAATTGGAATTCCATCGAAGGTTTGTGTCGATGCTGGATGACCAGGAGGTATCAGTGTGCAATATGAAAACCATACAAGGGAAGTACCTAATTACGTGTAAGGACATTGAGAACGAGCGGCCTAGTGATGTGAGGAAGGGTAATGGGATGTCCCTGAGGATCATGCCAGAGGTGGGTAATCTGAGGAGGAATATGATTGCTGAGTTTCATTTCGCTGTGATGGAGGGGTTGATGAGGCTTCGGCCAGCTGGGATGAAGCCCTCTCGCCGACGTACAGAGGATGAGATTGAGGAGAACAAGAGGCAAGAGGAAGGAAGGGCTGAGTGCAAGATAGCGCAGGAGTGGAAAGAAGACGATAGCGAGGAAACACCAGACTCTTCGACCACAGGCTCAATCCCAAAGAAACGTAAAGCCCCCGAGATTAGGATAGTGTACTCGAAGAAATGGAGTGGTAACCCAATACCAAGTACACCGGAACCGAACAAGTTCCGACTAGATTTCGACTTTAGAGGACGAGCGACGGGTGAAGGTGTGGTTGATCATGGGACTGGCTGGATCGAGTGGGATAAACACAACTCCACGACGTTTGAAGGGATGATTGATATAGGGTTCATTGGTTCGGCTGTCCCTTTCTATGGCTATAAAACGGGGTTATTGGTGAGGGGCACCAGGCCAGACAGTGAATGGAATGATTATTTTGTTGATCCTTACGAGATGTAGGTGAAGATTTTGATAGAGATAAGCATGGAACAGTGAAAATTGGAGGTTTTTATGGTGTGCTAGGGTACTTTATGTGGGGAAAGATGTAATTACATGTAGCTGGGACATCGTATAAATTCCTTTCCTGTTGGAGATCTGGTAATAGTGTTCAAGGGTAGTCTTGGAAGCACCCTGATAAATCATGCATGGATCTTATATTAAAAAGATGAGTCGATCATCACTAGGCAGTAAGTAAATACCAAAGATATAGTCTTCTTGTAGCAGAGGGCCAAGGGTCATGTTTTAAGATATGACTTTATGACCTTTAACTTTGCAGTTGTTCGGATTTTTTAGGTTTCGTTTCTCGTTTCAGTATGTTCATGTACCCTTGTAGATAAGCATCTACCTTTCGAGATATATACCCACTATAAGTATGTGATCGATCGGACTGAGATTACCGTGGATCCCGAAATTCCGAACAAGTCCTGCTTAAGTATAGTAGTCTTGAGCCGATTCCCCAGCCGTATTCGAAGTACAGGTCAAAAATACAAGTTCTTGATAAGTATTCTTATTACTTGAGCACTGTTCTTGGGTATATATATATAAAGATACATATACCTCAGCCTGCATGCGTAACATTAAGTATATAGACTGAGTCTATTTAATGTATTTATGAAGTATATTGAATCCTAGTTCTATCTGTATGTTGGAATTTTATGAATTTGCAAGAACATAATGGCATATACTGCTTGAAGGCTGATACCTCAATCCGGAAATCATTCTTGAGGCAGAGAACACAGGACAAACACCAGTTGCAGGCCCCATGAACGATTTGTATATATATTGATAATTTCATTGTTTTTTTTTTTGGGACGTAGGGAGTACAGCATCCTTGAATTTCACTTTCTCACCCTCAGGTCTAGCTTTGAATACCCCTATCATATTTGCAAACCTAGCTATAAATAGAGAAATATCACACAGCGGCACAAGACTTATTAAGTTCTTGATACTGGTCTGGAAACCGATCACATCTAATCTTGCGAGACTACACTTCTTCCACAGTGTCTCGAGCCCAATTCACAGCCAATCACTCTCGCCTACTACGAAGGGCTGAAGTAAACCAATCTCACGGAAGTGATCATCGAAATCCAAGGTGTCTGATGTAACGAGCGTTAGATTATTTCTACGAGGCTTAGTATCTACGAGAGGCTTGTGCCAACCATATACGAGGCTGGTAGGATCCTGTGCCAATAACAGCTAATCACCTGATCGACACATGACCTAATTTTCTTTGAGTTACTACCATCGCAATCTTCTGTTTGGCATGAAACTATCCTCCTGTAGTGCAACCAGACTACATCGCAATAGAGAGGTCTCGCACAGGAATGGTCTGACAAATCCCTTCCTTACAGCGGGGTTTTCAGTATGTCGAGGTTCACTATAGCCAGGTTTACCTGTATACCTTGGCTTAATATGCTTACGTTGCCATAGGCATACATCAGGGTAATCCTGTTATGCCTCTACCGATTTCTCATTTCCTCCCATAGCGTCTGCTACAATACTAAGTGGTAGTCATGTTATTACGAGACGCCTTGGCAAGACAAAACTAGCGCAATTAAAAAATTTGATTGACCGACTCTAAGTAGTAGTCTACTCATAGAGAGACCTCCTACGAGGGTGTTGTGCCAACCAGACTAAGAGACCTCTAAGTTAAATCTTCGGTTAAGCCTGCTTAGTTCCATTCGTTAACATCCCACGACTCTAGGTACATCTTCTTTAACCCAGTTTCCAATACAAGTGGGTTATTGCCCTTCTGATGTTATTGATGTGTTGTATGTTCTTAGATGCAGCAATGTTAGGTGATGTGATGCCGTTATTGACTGAGGTGCTAATTTAATTTCAATTATCTTGTTAAGGGACCTTAACCATTAAAGTGTTCAATTAAATTACAATTAAGACTCTTGCCAATGAACGGTGAGGCCAAGATGCCAAGGCGCTTCATAATTGACATCAGCTCAATGGAAATATAACACATAATACGGATAGACATGTACCAATAATGGGAATACAATTACCTATCGGCAGCGCATACTTGATCAAGACCCATAAGTAGGGGTTGGCCTGACTGGGGGAAGATTACCCTGAAGCGTGTCTGTGGCTATTGAGGCATATCAAGCCAAGCTATAGCATAGGAGCACATAATTTAAAGCATGCCTCTATACTCTGTATCGGAGCGTATAGAGCATAGAGCCTAGGTATGTACAGTATGTTAAAGGTCTATGGTAGCGCGTGGGTCTACATAGGTACCGGTATGAGTGCGTAATTTAAAGCAGCGTGTACAGCGATAGATATATTCAGCGGAGCCTTTCTGAAGCTCAAGTCTACTATAAGATTACTGGGAGATATCGCATCGCGTGGTGTAAGGAATGCGCTGGGTATGCTGGGTATGCTAGGTATGCTGAAATATGTGTAGCAAAGGGAATTCGCTGGATAGGCTGGCGTATACTGGAATATCGCATAGAAAAGGGAATATACTGATTGCGCTGGGAGATATCGTATCACGTAGGGAAAGGAGTGTATAGGGAGATATCTGGTATGCTGAGTATCCTGTATGCTGGGTGGAGTGGCGCGTTGTGTATGCAAAGTACGCCGGGTACCGGATATGCTGGTGTCTGGGTAGGTTGAGTATGCCGGATATGCTGGTGGGTTTGCTGTGTATGCTGTGCTACGCGTGAATGGGAGCGTTAATAACGCGTGTGTTTGGCATGACAGGTTTAGTGTTGGATGTGACGAGGCTGCTATTTCAGAGGTTTTACTGCTACTTGCTAGGTATATCAAATTCAACTGCTTCGATACTTAACATGCCAACATATACATATCTTGGTTCCATGTTTTGTACCCAATTACTCCCAAACCACCATTGTTAATTATTTCCTGGCGAGAACTCTTTGAAGTTTATTTAGGCATGTCTGCTACGTTACCATCCCAGGCAATAGCCCGGCTGATTGCCAGTTACTAGACTAAATTTAAAAAAGCACGACATCCTGAAACTGGGTGCTCGGAATTGACATGTTCAGGACAAAAGTGGTTGGTAGAGGGAATACCGAATCATCTGGCGAATAAGGACCCACCTAAATGATTTTTGTTGTGTAATGCCACTCACGCTACTCCCGGAGCACAAATAGCACAGGCCAACCCCCCAGTGGTAGGCAAACTCCTTACAATAGTGGTGGTCAATTCTTAAACTGGGTAATAGTAACCCAGTTTATGCAACCTCTTGGCACTGCCTTGGCCCCTTGGCCTTCACGCTGATTGGCCAGTGTCATCACACAACTTTAACATAACCCAGAACCCATCACCGCACTCTCGAGTGTGGTAACGAGTTCTGGGTTATGTTAAAGTTGTGTGATACAACCACCATCGCCAGCCAAATACCCACCGAACAGCGAAATACCCATCGCCAGCCAAATACCCACCGAACAGCGAAATACCCTCTTGCCAGCGAAATACCCATCGCCAGCGAACTCGATAAGGTCCTTTCCGCCATCATGCTTAATCAATCGTATAAGCTGTTCCATCATCTTAAGAATTTTGGCTAGTAATAGACTCCGTTGAGTAGAGCGCGGCATTTTATAGGTGGTATTAGCCTGGCGAGGTGGTATGTAGTTGTGATATGAAGCTGACTAAAGACACGTTACCCAGAATTCTACCACAACTTTATTTTGGAGGGTCAATTGAAAATTTGCGGTTGTGCTCTATTGGGGCTAGTTTTGTCATTTCTTGGCATTGCATAACCTGGGTTACCATTACCCAGTTTAAGAATTGACCACCACTAATGATTTCGTGCCCCTTAAAAGTATGCAGACTCCTTATTATTCAAATGAGGCGTACAAGCCAGTCACAGAATACCAGTTTAAGAGGGTCCGCCCAGCTACTTGGCCGCTGCCACTGCCGCTGCCACTGTTGCTGCCCAATTACTAAAGAGAACGACTGGATCCCACTTAGCATCATGGCCCTTCGCATTGAGGCCCGCAAGGCCTCATGGATGCTAGGATCACATGCCCTTCTTCTCTTTATCACGTGCATAGCTGGCAATGAACATTATGTTATGCATGAGCAGGTGTGCGCACAAACTCCGAGTTTTGCAGGGTAAGTACTGACATATAGATTGGTGGCAAAAGGTTTCGTACTCTATAGGATGATGTCTTGCTTCTGCAGCTATACAAAATTCTCCCATATACGGCGGTTGGCCCGCTTTGTGCCAGGGTGTGGAGTGGAGTACGAGCCTTTTGCCACCTAACTCTACGTACTCTAACTTATTAATAGCTACCTGTGAGGCGGAAATCTGCGTCTGAGATGGTACGTATCTGTACATAGCTGGTAGACAGGTATTAATAAATAAGAGTCACACTTTCATACTTCCTTCACTATTATTATACATTCCGTGGCATTCTACAAAAAACTCATCGCCACTCTGCTCAAACCCACTGCCTGGAGTCCGAATTCTGAAATCAATATCGATATCCCCATACAAAATTAGTATAAGAACCATCATGGACTCCTTTTTTGGACGTTATCCCGCATTCGATTATAAGCCACAGGAACCTCCAATTTTTGAGTTTATGCGTCTGCGGGCATCAACACCGAGTTGGAATAAACTCCCGGCGTCTTCCTATCTTGAAGCACGCGAAAGTTTTCTTCTGACTTGGAAAAGGGAAAATAGTACAGTGCCTGTCGATACCACTTGGGAGTTCTTTTCACAATTTCCGGAAATTGTTTATGACCCACGAGAGGAGGGGTTTAACCCAATTACTGAGTTTGAGAGACTCGCTGTATTGAGAAAATGGAATGTTGCAGGCAAGAGGTATCAAAGAATAAAAGGAGAATTACAGCAAGCCTTAGGGATGAAGACGGGAGCGTCTGGGCCAAGGTCACTGTCTCACGGGGTAATCCTGGGCCACACTGGAATTTCGTCACAACTCAGCGTTTTCTTTTCGAAGTTTACAGATTTTGACTACGATTCTACAAAGCTTGATGTTGTCCCCATCTCAGAGTTTGAGAGACTTGCAGCATTTAAGAAATGGAGACGGTTAGGGAAGAAGTACGTCAAAAATCGCAAGGAGTTCGATATGATTCTGGAAATGGCACAGCAAGAAGGTTCCAGCCCAAAGCACATTCCCCCATTCAAGGACCCTGTCGGCGTGTTTTTCTCTCAGTTTCCCGACTTTCATTACGATCTTACGAAAGATGGGGCAACTCCACGCTCGGAATTCGAACGTATGGCAGAATTGAAAGGTTGGATATTGGGGGGCAAAGATTACCGCTTGAGGGAGAAACAATTGCAAGAGGCAGAGGGGTTTGTCAAGCGGGGTTGTGGGAATGATCCTATGGGATTTTTCTTTGCACCATGGCCAACCTTTACTTATACCTCAACCGTTGATGCTAGGACTGCAAACTTAGAGTTTAATCGACTCAGCAAAGCCATAGGCTTTTGTCAACGCACCGAACGCAAGAGACGAACCGAGTTTGAGAACGCTTTGAGATTCCTATATGAGGATGATGGTATGCAGCAGGGAGATGGCTTGAAGAATTTAAGTGAAACTGTCAACTCAATCGAGAGGGATTTAGGTGCAGTCAAACTCAGTCAGGAAGGGGCTGCTAGTTTTCGGTCCATTGCAAACCCTGGCCCCGCTAGTTTCACACCATCCAACGGCAGGGGTCCATTGGACAAGTTTTTTGCAACGTACCCAGATTTCAGCTATAATCCTGCAGCACCATGCAAAAGCGAGTTCAAACGTTTATGCACCCTGAGAGGGTGGAAACCAGACAGCAAAGGACATTTTAGGACAGCTAGGATGGCATTCGCACGTGCCACCGGAGAAGAGCTTCTCTCGCACCTGGAGCGGAATGGAACTGTGTTATCGGTGCGTAGTGGGCTAGGGCAAGCAGGATATGATTACGATGACGAGGAGGGTACTGGGACGCAGGATGATTCTCTGCCCTGGAGGCGAATGTGCAGAATTTTGAATCTCAGAAAAGGTGATGGATTACGGCCAAAGAGCAAAACTCAGTGCAAGAAGGTATGGAGCTATGGACACTCCCCACGCTTTGCTCTTCCTCGCTCTAGGTGCAATGTATAAGTCTGTTGAGCTCAGCTGAAATGATATAATACACAGGTCCTGAACGGTACTTTTTTTAATATCTTCGATTTCGTGGACTACCTCCACCACCAAACGGAGCTAAAAAGATTTCAGAGTCTCAAAGCTTTAGCAGAGTATAGTTACGATGAAGATAAGGTATACCCAAAGGCAGCAGCGAAAGGAAACGAGCTGTTTAGGTTTCTATTACATCGGATTAGCTCGGCGTAGGATACGGAGACCGCGTGAAGGAGATGAGGATAATATAGAGGCCTATGCATGTATGCAGGGCTTCAAGGCTATGTATGGGGAACGAAATATGTGGCTGGATGGGAATATGTGATAGATCAAACTCGGAGGGTTCTTTGACACAAGAGACCATGAAAAATAGATATGCAAATAGTAGAGATATCCAAAGAAGGCTATCCGGTCAGATATATCAGGATCTCTGATTTCATCCTCCGGGTGGCTCATTATGGTCCCGTTATTCATACTGGGATAGAATATGAGTGATGTCTAATTAAAGAAAAGAAGAAAAAAAACTTTTGGTAAAGTGCATTTACTTACCGTAATTACACAGAATAAAGCCCTAAATCTCAACCACAGATTCTTAAGTGATCCCTACTTTCAAATAAACCAACTGGCCTCTGACACCTCGACTTAGTACCCAAATCACACCCCAAACCCATACCCTTTTTGGACGAGGTATTCAAGGAAACCGGATAAATGCAAAGAGCAAGTGAGCATAACTTAGATAAGGAATATTTTTTCAAGCTTCAGATGTGCATGTATTGTACCGTGCGTGAGAGTAGATATGCGGGTCCCGTTGCCCGAAATCTTCGCGTCAATCTTGCTGTTCTCTTGTAGGTGTCCTCGTGCCCATATAGATATTATATCTACAATGCAGGCGAAAGTGCATTCTCACGAACGGTCAGCTTAAGGCAATTAGGGTCGGGGCTAGTTAATTAGCAATCCTGTGTTCGTTTCCCCATTTCATTTCTCGAACCCAGTCATCTCAAATCGTTTTCCGAAAGTTAGAATTCATCCGGTAGTTGAGTGAGCAACGAAGATTTATGAACAAATATCAAGCAACACCCATTTGCAATCATTCTCCTATTTTGGGGGCACTTAGTCCCACAACAAACGAACTAGTACTTGCTTCTATCTATATTATACACCCAACGTTGTAATACTGTTACCCCAGAAAAGATAAGCAGGTTGTTTTAACATCTAACAGAAAGATAGTCTAGCTAGGAAAGGTACAGGCCACAGTCCTGTAATCCTCTAGTATCACCGAGTCTGGGCTTCGTACCCAGCACTATTATCAGCAGTCTTTATCAGCTACAGGATTGCTGACATATAAAAATAACGCTGGAGGATGTAATTGCCTGTCGTGATGGCAAGTATACTGTATCAGTAGTTGCAGGATCGTGCAGATTTTTTTTTATTATTATTAATACTTCATCACCCATATGCGGTCCCGAAGATCGTGCAGAGCCTTGCGGAGCAGACGAAAGCACAACCTGACTTATGACATTTCTCAATAGAGCCCTTTGCGCAGTGTCCTGCCTTTAATATAGAATACTAAACACGGCCTCGAACACCATGAAGACGGCAACAAGATGGGATCCATGGCCTTTGGACTGCATAAAAAGGCTGAAGTTGGTGCCCAAGAACTTTAGACGGCGTTTCACACCCAACGTTCAAGGGTTTTCGCACGACCTTGCAGCCTTAATGAAGGGACTTAACCTTCATTGTGAGAAGAAGGAGGAAATCATGCCCCCCTTCTCATAAGGTAGGAGAGTACTGGCTATAGCAACTTGGCTTCAGTACTGGTCGTCTCCTTCAAGCCAAGGACCTTGAGAAAGGTTTTCTTCAGCAATTTGATGGCTTCCAGTATAACCCTTCAGTATCGATGCATCCCTAGATATTAAATTTGCGCACCCACAGTATATTCAATACCAGCCGTGCTGAGTTTTACCCTGCTACTTTCTTGTATCATGCATGATATTCTGCTTGTCCCTAAAGTGGAAGTCGTAGAGATCGAAGGGCCATGCCCTAACATTGGCCTCTAATTCTCCATTTTTAATTTTTTAATACACAAATCCTCCGAAGAAGGGATAATCCGCTGTGGGACATAAGCCTCTGGAAGCGACTGTTTATCATTCTTGAGGTCACTATTGGTAATGTAGCCAATGCTCCTGATAGAGTAACATTTCTGAAGAGCGTAAGCACAAAGAGGTATAAACATGCACTTTAACCCCCCGTTCACTTGACAGTAGTCTAGTCTGTGTTCTGTCTCACCTGCGATCTCTATCAACATCTTTGACTTCATTTAGTAGCTGCAACACGATGGCGGATGTCTCTGAAGATCTCTAGTTTTACAGGGCTTCCGAGAGTTACGGTTATGAAAAGAAGAATTTCCCTAGATACCGGCTCAGTGGTTTTAGGTTCCTTCTGGAGGTAGTGACATACAGGATGCACTCTATTAGAACCCACATGAAGATGGAGAACTTGGCGACGGTTGTTGATGAATGGCGGTTGAATTGTTGGTAGCTTTCTTTCCTTTTTCGTGATTTTGATTTTTGACAAAGCTTGAGGCTGACATGTACTTACTCAAATTTCGGTCATATTCTAAAAATCATAATAAACAATTTTTTGGCAATTAATAAAACGGAGCTCAACAGTAAAAAAAAAGACAAACCAATTGATAACCTGGGCAAAAATGTAGCGACCACACCAGGAGTCGAACCTGGAATCTCTTGATTTCGATATCAATCGTAGTCAAGCGCCTTGACCATTGGGCCATGCGGCCAGTGTTGAAACGAAGTACCACCATATGTTATCTGAACTGCACGCCATACTTTCATGCACCTAATTATTTCCCTGCTGACAGACTTAGGTAACCTTATTGCTTCGGTGGGTGGTGCGATCCCTGAAGGAGGCTGCCCCCCCGATAGCCAGCTATTAACGAGGTAACCCGTTCATGGGAGAGGGTGTTAAGCTATCGGATTCTCCTAAAGACCAACCGACTGCCTAGCTACTGGATGACGAACCAGACCTATGAAAGTGCAAGCGCTAGCTAGGCGGACAGGTCACCTCTCGGTCGTGAGTCTCCGGCGAGAGGCGAGGTAGGTAGGCGGTGAAGCAGTGGAAGGTTGCCTGCTAACAAATGTCACTGCAGCCTTGGTTAGTCAGGGGAGCTGGTCTTATTTTCCTTTCGTATCTCAGTGTTCTGGCTACCTAGGCCTTGGGTGTCAGTTACGAAGTATTGCAACTCGCCGTTAAACTTCTTATCACCTGCTAGTCATGAACTGTTACGCTTGTCTTCGAGTCCTGTTTGGGTCCCCAAAATTAGTTGGGTCGAAATGCAACTGGGACAGGCAAGGGCAGGGATTGCCCTCTACGAGGGTCTGATCGAGACTAGGATTGCCACTCAACAGAGGCATGCTAATAGGTAGTCAATATCACTCGATCACTCCGTGGGACCTGAATATTCAGCGGGAGTAACCAGACTAACAGACACACCTAGGAAGCCGGAAAGTGTTTAAAAGCCCCGAGCTAGATTGTAGGGATTTAATGGGCTCGACAGGTTCTAAAGCCGGGGTCGGTCTCAGCGACAGCCGAGCTCTATACTTCGGGAGTAAGTCTGAAGTGAGTGGATATTCAGCGATGAGGCAAAGAGCGCATCCATGTTGCATGAGCTTTGAAAGAAGTCTAGATTTGTTCAATACCCAAATAATTACAAAGTTGGCTGGCTATCGAAAGCGAGGAAGATCATTATGCTATTGGTAAGCTGAGCAGCCTCGGAGCTGGAGTTGTGGGAGCGGGAGGGGTTAGGGTTGTGAGGTGAAAAAAAAAGGCAAGGATTGATTCAACTACGTCTATTGCAGGACCGGGAAAGGAAATCTCCAATCGTTGTGAGCGAAGCTGGATGATATAGTTGATCGTAACATGTGGCCTATATGTAGAGACAGGCATGCACGTAGCCCTGCTGTGTCCGCGGGGGGAGGTTATCCGCAGAAGATGGAGTAATTGGGAAGAGATGGACGAGCGGGGGAGGTGGCTGAAGCAGGTGAAGGACGGGGGAGAGGAGTTCACTGAGACCTGGTTGAGACGTTCTTCTCCAACCTGAGTCTAGCATGAGCGGGAGGGTCTCCAGACTAGAGGGTCTTGTTCTCCTTTGCGTTTATATTTAGGGGAGGCTGGCACGGGGCGTGGTAGCGGAAGTTATATCTATGTTGGGGAAGGGCCGGTCAGGGGCAGAACGTTCATGTAGCCTGGTTGTTTTGTGGGTGTACCGAGTCTTTTAAGATGAAGGAACGGGGCTGTCTCATAGCCTTATGCTCCGTAGACGTACGGAGGCGCACACCAAAAGTCTTTTCGACCTGCCTATTTGGGCAGACTGCATATGCGGGCATATCCATACATATGCACACAGATGCATGCAGGTGATCCAGTGTATATGCACAGGTAAATTCGCATATGCGCTTCCGTAATTGGAATGCCCGCTTATGCTCAGATACATGCAATATATGCGGGTATTCCAATTACGGAAGCGCATATGCGAATTTACCTGTGCATATATACTGGATCACCTGCATGCATCTGTGTGCATATGTATGGATATGCCCGCATATGCAGTCTGCCCAAATAGGCAGGTGGAAAAGACTTTTGGTGTGCGCCTCCGTATAGACAAATAAAAATTAAAATAATAAAATAATAAAATAATAAAAAAATAAAAAGGGTTGTTTCATGCCGAATATACAACGGTGAGTTGATGGGGCACATATAAAGTTCAATTTAAAGTTCCAGCTACCAGACATTGGTTGTTTGCTCATTATTAACATCTTAAGTCCCTGGGTCCAGTAAAGATCTGGGCTGCAGTGGATAATGAAACCTTAGGTACATGTACAATACCCCGGCAAAAGTATTTGCGAGGCTCCTCATATTTATCTGCAGGGGGTGTCGCAAATACTTTCGCCGGGGTACTGTATATAGATTATTTTATGTTCTGTTGGGTTTCCCCCCGAGATTTATTATATTTCTTAGTTGGGTAGTATCGTGGAGGTAGTCTCGTGATTTATGCTATGTACGAACGGAGGAGTAGGGTGTTAGTAATTATAAAGATTTATTTTGTAGCGGTAGATTGCGAACAGCCCAAATTGGGTTTAGCTCCTATGGAGTGTGCTTTAAGGAATTTTTTGAGGCGCGGAACGGAATTTAGTTATTTTATTAGGCCTCGAGTGGAAAATCCTGCATATGAATATATATGCACATATATGCACGCATAGTTAGTTACTTGGCATATGCACATCAGTCCTATTATCTAACAATTAGACTATGTATGTAGCTAGCTGCCATATAACTAATTCCCTCGCCCCTCGCCCACTTCACAGACCGTCCCACCTCACCCCCTCCCAACTCACACTCATACCGGGTGTTGATAGCTGCATGAAGCGTACCTTGTATGTCTCCAAGGCCCTGGTTTCCTCCCACGCTTTTGAACACCATCTTTGGGGGCCTTCTTTTTGGGGCCTTTACGACCAGCTGAGATTACGATATCGATCGGATCAACACTAACACTTTGGTCAGTCTCCGGCATATGCCTCCATTCATCAGTGTTAAGATCCTCCTTCTTGAGTGCCAACAAGATACTTCAGATGTGCAACATACTTTGGCTGGCAATCCGACAGAAGGGCATTGAAAGAGCGACTATGCATTCTTGTGGATCTTAGTCTCCTAAATGCGGAGCTGCCGCTCATGGCAGATTGCAATCCAGTGCTCTTTATCTCTTTTCACTGGAGGGTGTCCTTCAGAATATCCATTTCCACCCTCAAGTCTGATGACCTCTTGGATATATTAGGGAATGCGTTCAACTCAATGCTGGATTCTCCATTACTCAAGGTTACGCCATGCATTCTTCCATGCTTGCTCAGCTGCCGTGTGGGAAGTGAGCTCCCTCGGTTATTATCAACATGTTTGCCTAAGTACTGTTGTCGGGATTGGGGTATTGGGATGGGTTTTTTTCTCTTTTCGTGGTTATGCACTTGAGATTTGTCTAGCAAATCTCATTCATGTTGAGATCAGGTGAGTTGCCTCGGCCAAATATCTTTGCCGTGTTTAAATTTTGCCGTTCCTGTTCGTGGAGATTTACTACGATCTGATAAGCAAGCTCAGTGCGAACTAGTATCGCAAACCTTATTGGCTCACTGTTCGAGAAACCTAACTGTATATATGGTGGATAACAATTTTATTGATCTCCCAAACAAAATCAACAAAGCATAAAAAAGCAGAAATAAAAGACAGGTGGGAAGGGAAGAGTATATATATACCATCTTCCTTCTGCCTGGCTCAGCTGTTTTTCCCTCAAATGCACCAAATAAATTGATCCATTTACAAGGAATAGTCTGAGAGATTGACCTTGGTACGTATAATCTATGATCTTGTGATATTTATCGAAAAATAAATCCAAGCTGACAATTCTTTCAAGTGAATATCAAAATGGCATTCGCTACAACATCCCAGCTATTGCCCCCCCAGGCGCTAGCAGTTTCCCCCGAGATGCACTCGAGCCCGAGAGCTCGCAGGGTCGGAAGAATCACCTCCCACTTGATTCCAAGGGAGAATAGAGAGAGATGTGCAGCTGAACTCAGACGTGTGGAACAATACCGAACATTACAAGCTCTGAGAAACGCTCGAAAGTTGCTTGAAAAGGCTAGGCGCTTGATCAGATCACGCAGCAAGGCTCTCAGAGCTTCGAATAAGAAACAAAATTTACCGGAATGCCCTTCCGCCAGTGACCTTCACACCATCACAAGGAGCCTCGAGGGCCTAGATTTGGAGGACAATCAGAGTATTAGCCAGGAAGATCTGGGAGACCCGGCCGCAACCACTACTGTTCCGGTTGATGATCAAGACATCATAAAAATCACAGAGGGCATCGAGGGTTTAGTTTTGGACGACAATCAGAATATTAATCAAGAAGTTCCCAAAGCCCCTACCGCAATCATCACTGCTCCGGCTGGCGATCGAAAGTTCATTTTGAGAGTTGTTTTTGGGAATGGTCGCCTGAGCAGTGAGATTCGGAGGGGAGGACAGTAACATGCTTAACAAGTCAGAGACAAGGAAGTAACGGTGGAAAACAATCACGCCGAGAATGCCGCGGTATTTACTACACCACATTTCCGAACTACACTACTAGAAGCGAATATAGTGGCAGTGGAAATATCAACTTCCAGGTTTTGCCTATCGTCACGGATTTTAGGCGCAAAACGGGGCGTAAGGTGCGGTTATGCCGAGAAAAGGAGATTGTGTCTGTGGACAATGTGACCGGAATTGAGGAAGAGTTTGTTGTGATGGATAGGGTTAAGGTCACGGAAAGGAAGTTTGTGTTCATTCTAGAAGCAAAAAAGAGTTCCACCGGAGAGGTCATGAAACAATGTTTGTTAACTATGAAAGTAACAACGATATAGGTGGTGTCTTGTATGGGTTCGTTACTACAGGAGAAGATTGGGAGATGATTCGATACGATGGGAACTGTTTTTTAGTGACGAAGAAGTTTACAGCTATGTTTATCTGCCAGTGGAAACCCTACTCAGGAGAATACCGAGATTGATGTCAATTCAAGCCTTCATTTAATATGCGAGGAGCCAGATGCCACTGGTCTTAAATGTCAATGAAAATTTGGGTATCAAAATCAAAAGGAGCCACAGTCTGGATGGTCAAGCCCCAAAGGAGTCCCTCTGTTAAAGCCTTCAACCCTAAAGTAGGAATATATGAATATATGTTCTGGGCCGCTCGCGGGCATCGGCCAATATATTTAATTACTGGATTTGGTACATAACGCATTGAATTAATAATAATATACCTAACTAGACCTATATCAAATTATATACAACTAGGCTATAATTGATCCTGGCCAGAGCCGGTCAATTTCCGGATTAATTGGGTTATTATCTATTACTCCAATTTGTGTTCGCTCAGCTAGCGCTGAGAGGTTGCTAGTATTATCTCAACAACAAATTTTATTTTTTTATCCAAATAAAACTTCTGCAAAACTCGAAAGCGAGCTTTCTCTTCATTTCTGCTCAGTTTTGGAATCTTTAGCCTGTAAAATCCATCCCTTATATTAATTATATCGAGTATCATCAAATCGCAAGCGATGTGGAGTATCACGTAGGTACTGATGAAAGGCTTGTGTTCCACTGGTGAAAGGTTCCATAGGTTGGGAGGTCTGGAACTCTAGCTGGCGCTCCGGAGCAGCCTAGAGCTGAGCCTGGCAAGGTAGAGTAGTAAGGTAGAAGGGTAAATAAACCAGTAGAAAACCAACGGCAGGTGTTGTAATGTATTGATACTGAGGGATGAATAATTCTCACAATACCGGATCTCAGCTAGGCTTCTAAATTATTAATACGGTGCTCAGCATCGACAAACTGCCTACCCAAGATCAATATCTTATGTGTCTTTCTTTTTTTTAGAACAGTACTCATTTTATCCCTAATATCTTATGTCGGACCTATTATCTCACATCAGATCTATCTAATTAGTATGGTCCAGTAATGAGTATTTTGAAATAAAGAAATAAAAAAATTAGTATACCAATCTTACATCAGATGTATTTCCCAAGTTCAGTAATTAAATTGCCCGCAAGGGGCATAAGTGGGTATGCCGCCCGCGGCGGCCCAGAACATATATTCCTGTCTATATTTTGATTTCTCTTTATCTTGTTTCTATGGAACATGGCATTTGTTTTCTGGTTTTTCTGTCTTTACCCACTACCTTTCAATAAATACTTCATAGATCTCTTCCTATCTATCTTTTTGGTAACACACTCATTTGTCCTGTTACTTGTATTTTTGTTAAGTTTCATGTTATTTTTTCGTCTTTTCTGTCATTAAAATCTCCCACATGCATTACTAGTTCAATAAAATGAATAAAAGGCTTTACTCCATATATGAGGACTGGATAAATTAGGAAATTTTATCTTCCCTGAGCATGGAAAAAGCTCGATGGATCCATGGTGGGTCTCCTTGGACCCTGTGTTTGAAGCTGTACGTATTTTTCAGCTAGATCTTAATTCTATGGCACAGAGGCTGACCACAGCAAGATAAACTATATATGCCCCGTGTAGGTGGTTTAGGCAGCATATGTTTGGGAGATGAACCCATATGCATACTGGTTAAACGTTATACCGTAAAATCTCGCGGACAAGATTGCAGTCTTATTTACGGAGGGGCGGTGTTGCCAAAGCTCTCTCCGCGTCTTATTCATGATTAGTTCTTAAGTATAGGTACTTTCTGATGCATGGTGTACCCGAATGTTTTAGTTTCAAAGTTTTAAATACAATCACCTCCGACATAAACTGTTCCAGCCATGCTTCTTCACATGACTGAATAGGTGATAGAACTTGGAAAGGCTCAGGTTCTGTAGTACTGCCGGAACTTTTGGATGACATGTTGTAATAAGCGTTTACAGAGGTAAAGGCGATATTGTATACAAACATTGGAAGTTTGACCAGCAACTACGGTTTTCATGGCTAGTGCGAGCTAAAACATTCTACCTTCCACAACACCTTTCTTACTTGCATTCCATACCCATAGCAAAATCGTCCCGACCTTGCACAGCGTCTCATTGGAGAGTAGTTTCTTATACATAATTACTCTTGTCCGCGAGATTTTACGGGAGGTTGCATTACCCTGAGTTTACACTGTCGATGTTAGTCTACAACTTGGTCGACATCTCATTTGCTCTTCTAGTTCCTATCAAGTCCGAGTAACCTATTTTGTGATGTGACAACGGTGACCACACACTCATTGACATATGTTTGATCATTGTACATGTCAAGAGCGAGGCTAGATAATTTTACCGAGTCACGATAGTCTTGGTACATATACATATACTGTACTTCCGTTACCAGTGTACATAGCTAGTTCTAGATACGCGTATACATGCATGCAGACCAGACTGTTTCTAGAACGGGACTTTGTGTAACGTATAATTTTATCCATTGCAGAGGCAGACTAGCAGAGAGCAGGATTGGCCTTGGTAGTTATGGAGCGTCGTGATGCATACTATATGGTTTTGTGGTATTCCCGCCACGAGTTGAGATTGTTAAGAATTATACATATGCATGCACGTTAATTGCAAACTATAACGAGAGGTACACAGTACATGCAACCAGACTACACAGTACATGTAACTCCGATACCCGCCGTCGACCTAAGCTTCCGGTACAAGAAGCGAGTCCAGCCTCACGAACCTAGGAAAGAACAAAGGAAAACAAATTGAGATTAGTGAAGAAAGTCTCAACCAGATCCACCGTGACTTCCTTATCCCTTTCCCTGACCTTTCGCATCCTATTATCGTACCTGAGCCGGTGCCTATCATGTTTGATGTCAGGTGATTATTAACCCTTGTGCACACATGCTGAATACGAGCATGTTCACCTACCCGTATATGTCAAACGAGTCGGTAATACTTGTGGAAGAACCTGATACTCTGATATCGTCCAAGTCCAGGAAGGTAGGAGAAACCTCCAGTATATATTCCAATGCTAACTTCTAGGAACTAGACTTTGCCTACCATGACCTGCTTCTTAAAGAAGACAAACATCAATTTCGCACAAATATGACTGGAAACGTCCCGTTTGGCTCCGGTCTAAACACACTTTCCCTGTATCCCTTCAGCGATCTCAAACGGATTGCTTGGGCCACTTGCTGGATAGGGGATGGAGATTGTCTGAGCCCCAAGGGTTTCGCCTCGATGCATGTGAATACTGCGCCGGGCGTAACGATCAATCTGTACAATCTCCATGGCAAAGCTGGGGATGGCGAGAGAGATGCCCTCGCGCGGAGACTAGGTTTCCAACAGCTTCGTACGTCCCTAAACGCGGAATCAACGGGGCAACCGGTCATCCTTTTCGGGGTCACCAACTGCCACTAACGGCAAAAGACCCAATTTGCCGTCTCACAGAGAGTGATAATAGACTACCGATGTATGGGTGCAGCTTCTCCAAGGTGGTAGTCCTCCTGCATCGTGAACACCGAGCATGCAATGCCCATTCCCAAACCCCAATCGTGGCACACCAGTCGATACGAAGTGTGAGCTGATTGATACGATTCTTCATCGTTCTTCTCCACTCGTTAGACTCACTTCACAGCAATACCTAGATCTCAAGTTCTTGACTCCCTCCGGAGGTTCGCTTAGCGTCCACTACCCCGTATCGGCGTCGTTTGCATGGGAATTAAACCCCGTCCTCTGTGCTAGAGCCGACTATGTTGGATCAGCCTCTGACCGCGCCAATGATGAGGAACGTTTCAGCGATCTCCCCTGTGGCGGTGTGAGCTTTGCAGCGGCTTTCTGTGGGGGCGGATTTATTACGGAGCTCGGATTGAAAGCGGCTTACGCCTAGACGCACTTTCCTAAACAATGAACAATGGAGAGAAAAAGAGACGAGGCGGTTGTGGTGGCCTGTCTCGTTCAACACTGAAAATTGATGCTATGAAAAAAGTAACAGTGACGTACGTGGAACCTTGCGAGGGCTGGGTGAGCTGTGTTTCCAGGAAGCCTTACAGTGGTATATTTCCATGCTCAAATATCTTCAGGAAAGTCGATTGAAGGGGGGGAGAAGCCTCCGGCTAAGGAGGGGCGATGCTCTGTGTGGAGAGCGCCTGGAAGGGGATGGACGTTGGTGGGTTTCCAGGGGAGGGCTGGTAACGAAGTTGCGAGTCTGGGGTAATATTGGGAAAGATCTTTTAGAAATGAGATTTCCCAGGAACAGGGGAATGTACATAGAGGTCCCGCAACAGCGGTAGCTAGGGAGTAATCCACCCGGCGTGTAAGACTCTATACTCTCTGCAATGTCTACAATAGCTAATTCTACAAGTGAGTTTACTCCGGTGGCCCTTTCAAAGGGCAACAGTCGTCGTGCAGCAACATTCCTTCTTCCAGAAGGTACTTGGAACCGGACAAAAATGTTTTCTCAGTTTTGGCATGAGAGTGTTCTAGCTATCATTTGTACCCAACCAATATCTAAGCTCGTACGTTTTATTCAACTGTCGAAGCAAGTCAGTGGGCTGATGCAGAGCCAGCGGAATTGCAAGCATATCCTGGTGGGATACATATCCATGTTTAACTGAGCTAGCTATCCATAAGGGTGATCGCTCTACTCCTACTTCCTCTGCTGTAATACATGCTTCCCTTATATGGACATCTACGAAGTTGCACTCGGGATTATTACATATTGGAGTCTGTGGGGTTCGAACTAAACACCAGAAGAGTCACGAGCTCGTTTCAATGATAGTAGTCGCGAGGCCCTTCATTGAATAATTTCACCAGGTCTATAACTAAAGATCGTCATATTCAAATCTTACGTTGGATAGATAACAACCTTGTTTTAACCTCTATACGTATACATCCCACCAGTAAAATAAGAACTACTCATCGGGTCCAAGTCCTATATCGATTACCAACTGGAATAATGCCCCCCCTTGCGGGTCATCCAGCCGCGAGGAATAGTGGGCATCCGAAATCGCTGTGAAGAGGACCCTCCTAAACCAGTAGGCTCAAGGCTGGTTTATTACCTATTCCTATTGTTACTGGTGTTTTTAAGGGACTCTCCAGTGGAGAATTACCCTTCTCATTTTTAGTTTCATGGCATCTTGACCTGTCTAGGCACAATAGGTAACATCTAGGATACCAAGCAGGGGAGAATCTAGTGCTATAACCTTATATTGTGTGCTTAGGATATATGATCTTGGCTCGGTATGTACTCCTGAGCTTAAACAAATTCCTATCAAATTAGTTAGTTACCCTGAAAGAAAACAAATTTTGGTCATATGCTGACACCCCTCACTTGTATATATTTCTCCCAATATACAGTAGTCTAGCATATAAAGCTACAACCTCTACGCATCTCTGCCTCATATATTACATAATCTCAAAGTGATATGTCTGCATATTTTATCTCTGACGGAATGTCTAGATTGAAAAAGTTCTATGTTAATATATTTTATAGGACTGCAGAAGAATATGTGTACCTGACTAGAAACTGTTCTTCGCCAGAAGCCTCGGGAAATTAGGCCTAAAAGGGTGCAGTGTATATTGTACCTGAGATGAGTTTGTAGTTCCTGAATTTAGTTGCGGCAGGTATTTAATGATGGGTTGTTCGTTTCTTTTTAAAGTCTATATATACGTCTGTAGAGCCATAGGTTATGAGACGGCCCCGTTCCCTCATCTTAAAAGACTCGGTACGCCCACGGAACAACGGGCAAACTATCAATCAACTTAAATCCAACTGTAGAAGACCCGAAAACACTGTGTGAACTGTATTTGAATGAAAACTGCTGATTGGGGTAAACTAGGATTACCAGTCACTGCGCAATTCCACTTTCTTTCTTCCTTTGTCCAAATCGTAGGCCTCGATCGGAAGCCAGCGTCCCCTCTTCAGGTGACTCCCAATGGCTAACTTCCTATCAAAAAAACTAACAGCTCCGTAGTAGCTTTTCCGAGTCTCCGGTTACCTCCCAAGAGTCAAGGCACTCCCGGTGGGTATAGGATAACGGTCCGGGATTCCCATGACATGGCCGAGAATTATACGCGAGCTGTGAATATCTGTTCTCAAGCCCCACTAATACCTCTATACTATATCCGAAGTATTGCCACTTCTCACGTATCTTCCAGTTCATCAAATTTCCCGAGGAGAAAATTCACCCATGTAGACGCAACATACTGATGCCCAGATTAGTGTAATATCATAAATCATGTGGAAAACAGTTAATGTCATGAAATTGACCATATTCCGGGAACCTATAGTTAGGTTACCATCTCCAAGTAGCATCCAACTAGCACTTCATGTGCATTTAGGACATTTCGATCCGTTTCAAGCCCTGTAGGCACAGAAGATGGTTCTAGAACGGCACAGTCGCGTTTATTCATGCTAAGAGCTCGATTTTGTAAGCGAGGTGTGTAATCGAGACATACTTTAAACTCGATACGTTTGGTGCTTTGGCCTCTACGATAACATCAGCTGAGCGCAATAGACTTGAAGGAAGGGCAGCGTACTGGATGTATATTATGTTTTTCGAATGGAGAATTTGCCCATATTAATGTCTCTGACTATATTTTTCCTCGGGTACAATATAAGCTCTTTCCTTAAAGTATCCTCATTCGGTCAGTCATAGAGTGAACGTTCACTACTCTACAGTGAAGGGAAATTTCCACCAGCTGCCAATGGAATTGATATTGGGGGCATTGTAGTGGAGCATAGGATGTAGTATTCTTGCTGTACTTGTACCTAGAGTAGGTAGAAAACTTTGTAATAGCGTACGGGAGATCATTGCTCGACTATTGGAACCTTGGTGATGAAGAGCGAAGTAGATGGGTACTTCAATAAGAACTGTCTAAGTACTGACGGCACTGGGCCTGACGACAATGGGCCTTCGAGATCAAGACTGGGCTTTCCGTATAATATGCTAGATGTTCTTAGGCTCAAAACTACTTTGCTCAAGTGAGTTGCAATCGGCGTCTTTAAGTTTCCCCCTTGTCTCTCTTACAGTAATAGTAACGATTGAGAAGTAAGTACTAAGCTTAAGTGTTTTGAAGTGAAGTTTAGTATGTATACCTGACTCAATATGTTGAGGTCTTTTTAGTGCGTTTGTCTCACCACAGTAGATTGTTCTTTTAAACTTAGCAGTATAACCCTACGTTAGTCTTAGCTATGATCACAGTGTGACCTTGCGGACGATAAGAAAAGATGGTTGTGGAAGAGGAAAGACAGAGATAAGGAAGTCTTCGAGGATCTGGTTGAGACTTTCTTTTCTACCGTCGACCTCACATAAGGGGGGGGTTCTGGCGGTGGAGGTTTAGTACGGTTTTAGCTATCTTTGTTGCGGGTTTCTTTTATTACTTCTCAAGCTTAGGAGGCTTTTTTTTTACTCATTACTCCTATTCAGTCCCATTGAGGGGACCATCAGGAGCCACGCGGAAACCCGGGTGGATTCAGGACAAGGCAAGCTAATCTGCCATGTCCAACGCGCGGAAGCAAAACACATAAGGCGCAGAACCCCCATGCTGTCATTAACCGGCTAGATGCCCAGATGACCCCGAGAGGCCTGACTGAGGTCTGCAGAAAGAAATAAATAAATTTGCAAATCGAAAATCATAATGTGTCATAGTGCCTTCCGGCTAAACAGGGCTCAGGAGGCTGGACCTGCTTCTTGTACCGAAAGCACATGCTGAACCTTTCAAGGGGAGGTTTCGGGACCCCGTCATGACCTTGGGTCGATTGCGGGCATATGCAGACTATTTAAAAAAAAAATGTAATCTTGGCTAGTAATCCGCCTGCATATAATCAAGAATTTCTAGCAAAAGCAGTAGGAGGGTTTTGACACTAATGCAAAAGAAGCTTATATTGTTGCACTAGCGTTACTCCACGCTTCTTAGGTATTCAGGTTTAAAATCAGAGTCACGTTAGAGGCCCTAGGAGGGTAAGAGAGCTTGCAATACTAAGGTTTATCATATAAACAAATATGAAAAACCCCATTACGTTTTGTTCGATTTATGTTCTCAATATATATTAGTATCACTATAGGAACTCAAGCTATCCAATGAACGTGCGGTGTGATCGATGCATAAAAAGGGACGCGTGAAGACTTTCCCCTACTCAATACTTCCCTATGGAAACATGTAAAGCTCTCTATTTTCTGTTCCGTAATTCCCCATACCTAGAGTAGCACCGTACATTTCTCATTATGTAAATTTCACAAACCGCCATACATTCGACGCAAGAACTTCTAACCGCCTGTACATCACACAGCATGGACGAGCTTATGCCCGATGGAATACCAGGTGCTGGATGTGCTGCCAGTAGAGATTGTTTACTGGTTTATTTTGTGTATCGTCGGAAAATCGGATCGCACTTTTGTATAAATTGATGCCGAACCAGTAAACAAAGAAAGGTAGTGGTAAGTTCGATCTGGAGTAGCACCGGTTACTGGTACCGACGAGTGGGTATGCCAGATTCCCGAAATTTGAATAAGGTGCCCGAGTTTCTTTTTCTTTTGTGTCTCACTGATTGGTGCAGATGCTTGTAATAATGGCATGCCTGCATTAATGCGGCAGCCCGGGATCGACTGCCATGGCATCGGTGTAAGCGCGCTATTCACGGGAACGTCAACCATGGGGGCTGCGACTTCTCGGCAGCGCCGAAATTACATACCAGAGTTATTCTCACCAGAGCAGGTAGCTGATCTCATCACTTTGATTTTATGGCTTCGGTAAATTAAGCACCTGGGAATCGCTCCCGCAGTACGTAAGGGTTTAGGGGGAAGAACGTCGTCCAATGAAATGCACACCGGGTCTTCTATTCTTCCAGGTGTCTGGGGTTTCTAAGTTACATAGATTTGTTTTGCAGACTTACTGGCCGAGTTGAGAGGAAAACAAGCTAACTCACTAGAGCGATGAGAGGAGTTCATGAGAAGAGGTCGCCTGTGAGAGATAAGTTATTTAAGGGCAACCCGTTATCCCTCTCGGAGTCGTGTTCATCATCCAGTGCTCCTTCCTCCATTCAAGTGCATACATAACTATCTCTTCTCAGTCAATTCAGTCTGCCTCTCGTCAGCTAGACTTCCTTGATATATTCTCCTAACATAATATCCAACCTCAAAATTTCTCGGCCTTGATACCCCAAAATGCAATTCTCATTTTTCACCGTTCTCGTCGCTGTTCTCAGCTCAACCGTTACTGCTGTCCCCTTCCCCATTAAGTCGGATACCCTCAACTGTCGCGATACGCCCTCAACCAGTGGCAAGATTGTCCACACCTACGGTAAATCTGCTGATATCAAAATCACCTGCCAAACATACGGAACCGATGTCAGTGGTAACAACATTTGGGACAAGACAAAGGAGGGATGCTATGTTTCTGATTACTACGTCAAGACAGGTGTTGATGGGTTCCTCCCGAACGTCCCAAAGTGCCCCGGCACTACGCCTCCTGCGAAGATCCCCGGGCCCAGAGTCGACGATTATAAGTACAAGAGCTCTTGCGGCGGAGTCGACCCCTGGAACTACTACAAGTGCCAGTGCACATCCTTTGTTGCGCAGAGGCTGAACGAGCGAGTTGGGGTCAAGTTTCATAACCAATATAAGGGTTATAACTGGGGTAATGCCAACACCTGGGATGAGGCTGCAAGGAAGACGGGTGTGAAGATCAATGGGACCCCTAAGCCTGGCTGCGTTGCGCAGACCAATGCTGGGAGATATGGGCATGTGGCGTATGTGTCCAAAGTGGATGGGGACTATGTCATTATCGAGGAGTATAACTATGGTGGCAAGGAACGATATGGAACTCGCAAGGTCAAGAAGAACCTGTTCAATTATATTCATTTGACCAGCTCTACCTAAACGAGCAGAGTATCGTCCAATCGATGAGACTTATGGAGAGTTACGGTGGGATAGCTGACTTTGGGTCGTGAGTGGAGGGTGATGGCGAGTGGAGGTGCGAACGAGCAGGTGAGCGGTGTGAGTTGGGTATGCGAGTGGAATGAATCTAGCCTCCACGTGGAGCTGGCTGGTATAAGGCACAATTGGGTCTGCTTGGAGCTTGGAAATCGTGTACTATTTCATTGTAGTGGTTGATTAGATTTCTCTCGGATATTGGTTTCTATTCGCGTCAATCTGTTCTTTCCATATCACATTTTTTCTAATAAACTAAAGCAAATAAACAACGGTGTAGTTCACTGATATTGGAACGAGCTGGATGAACGCTGGAGGTGACCATACACTTAATAGCTCCTTCAAAGGTATACTAGTTAAAGAAAAAAAACAAAGATACAAGATACAAGAAAGAATACATTGAAAATTTCCAAAGAGGGTTAAAATAAGATGCACGTGAGTTTGGGGCTAGGTGATTTGCCCTAACCGCAACTACTCTTAGATAACTCGAATAATGAATAAATCGTAACTCCTACAACGGAATATTCAGAACTTGGCGGGGGATGGGGAATGAGATACATGGATTGGCCTACTTGGATAGCTCACATGCTACATTTGGAAGCTACTTATTGATGTGTTAGTATAAAAAAGTACAGAGTATCATGATCCACATGTAGTGAGCGCATCTCTGCATAGAAGACCACACCAAAAGTTTCAGAAAGACCAAGTCATCATTTGAGATGGTCTATACAATAGCACCCAACCCCATAAAAATGTAAAGCAATGTTGTTTGAATTGTCATAGAGTATAACAGAGACATGATAGGAGCTAATCTACGGAGGCGCAGAACAAAACTCTTTTCCCTTTTCCTACATATGAATCTGGGCGCTGCATATTCAGGGCTATGCATCAATACTTGGCATATGCATGCGCATTTACACATATTCACGGATAGGTAAGTATTACTTTCTCACTGTCCAACCTCTCAATTTATCTCAATTAGCCATATATCAACTCTTCTCCAACTATGGAATTCATCATACAACAGCCCTTCCCCGACCCTCAACCCTTCAACCAAACATCCAGAGCTGTTGGACAGCTGTACAGCAGATACCGTCATCACTATTACACACATACACAGTAATTCGAGTAGTAATTGAAGCCCTTGAGGCAAGAGAGAGCTGTTGCCTCGAAAACATTCGTTCGAGTATAGCAGCGTCTATTGGGGTGTACAGTAGTAGCCGAACTACCATTAACACACAGTTCGAAGGAGCAGTTAAGGCAATTGTCGATGGGTCCATTCTGCGGAGATTGCATTTGCGGTGGTGTTCCGCTCTCCGCCGGAGGACACACAAAATTCTGATGTTCGTTCCCTGTTAACCCGAACTCCCGATTGCAATCCGGAAGTCACTTGCATACATTTTGGAGTGCCCTCGGTGCTGGTGCTAGGCTTTGGAATCGTAATAATAAGCATACTGTTTAAAATACTTGTATGTGGGATCGTAAAGGAAATAAATTTAGGTTCTAATGTGGTAGTCACTTCCGAATCTGGTAATTGGCATTACTCCAACCTAGACTACATACATAACTGCTCGGAATTGTACAACAACCATGTTTGCTTGATTAGTCATATACCTCAGTACAAGTACTGTAGCTAGGTACCGTGAAAAAGGGGATGCCGATTGATTGATAAGTTCAGTAGTTCGGATGATCAACTATGTATTGCCGTGCCAATTAAAAGGCAGTGGACAGGAGGCACTTAGATAGAGTGGGCTAGAAACCCAGCCTTAAGATGCACCACCGCCGATTCGTTCCTATTGATGTTCACCCTTATGCAGCTCTGTTAACCCAACTAGCATATTGGCAAGTGTGTTCATATACTACACCGGTATACGTTGGGGAATTTGTTATGTTGCAGCAATGACTGAAGGCGGAAGTGTTGAGGAATAGCAGGAAGGGATTGGGTTAACTTGACCATGGGATTTCGAAATCGGTCGAATCAAACCAGCGGCAAATTCTCAGAGCATCACTCTTGAGCCTCAAGAGCTGCAAGTGTGCTACGTTCATCACTTGCCTCAGCGTCCGTCTATCACCTAACAACAGTCTCACATGTGGTGCTTGCTTAACATGCCTTACACGAGCTCACGCAAGCCATGGCGCTCAAGTCATGAAGCTGTTTATGCTGTTATCCATACATACATATGTACGTTCTTTTGCTCTCCACATATGTGACTGAACCGCACATACGTATAGTTTTCCATGCGCATAGCGAGAATCTATTCTTAGACGTCATCTCAATTAGTTAAGATCAAATACCATATCTTTCAGTTCTCTTGTGTACCTATAATATATGGCTTTCCCTCTTCTTTTTTTCTTCTTTTTATATTTACATGTAAAAAAAAAAAAGTAATAATAGCCACTTGTATATCAGAGAATATATCCCTAGGTTATACTGGCATTGGAAACCAATTCCACGATCTCTTCTTACTAATTCATCAATCTACCACTCAATTGATTAATAAGGCACTTATGGATTGAAGATCAATGTAAGGTCAACTGATTCCACAATAATTACTTACATCAAGATGTCAAAAAGCTCCCCAATCCTATGCACAGTTCAAGCAGCCTTTCTTGCTTGAATACAATCACCAGAAAATCGAAATCAAGCATGGCTCAATGAGGAAAAATACCTGGACTATAAATTTTTCTTGACATTCCCAAATTCCAAGTTTCTTATAATTTGAAAAAATGATCAACAAGCTATGCTATAGTGGTCTTATTAGAAATGTGAAGTACTATCATTATATATATTATTAAATGACTGTGTTTAACAGAAGGTATTTGACAACTATCCTTAGCAGTAAGATATATGCTACAATGTACTAAGCATTACTCTTACTTGATATATAGCCAAGTTATCCGATTGGAATAAGTTTATTATTGAGTCATATCAATAATTTCATCAGGCAAGGCACGCAAAGATCTTCAATTTGATTTAATAGCAGTCTGTAGTATCTCGTGAGATGAGGTTGTGTGGCTTTTAAAGTACCATTATTAGAATCTATTGAGTCTGGCTAAACTCTAAAGCATGTACAAGTTGATCTTATTGATATGCAAACAACTCCATATAAAGGGAATCACTAGATCTTATATTGTAACCAGAGTTAGCAATATATAGCATAGTGGTTAGATTATATGCAGTGCCAAAGAATTATCCAGTATGACAAGCAAACTGAGTTTAAGGGGAGTTCCTTTAGTTCTCTTACAGCCAGATGTCCCACTACATTGTTCTCGTAAAGAGAAGAGCCCCTGCCAAACTAATACTGCAAATGCTTCAAAAATAAAGCAACTCATGAGCCCAATGGCATATGTGAATCTAGCCTCCTTGGTAAACTGCAATACACATATTTTAGTCTACGAGTACAGCAATCTGTAGGTTTAACTACTGCTCCTTCTACTTCTACTTCTACTTCTACTTCACTGCTACTGTAACGAGGCATGAGGGACGTGGTGACCAAGGGGTACCGGTACGGTCGGGGCAATGGCAGGGGCACACGGATAGGCTTGACAAACGCGTAAGGGGACTTACGCGAGTATAAGAAAGGCTTCGGGGGGGAGCAGGGCTGTAGAGTCGTTCGGAAGAGGAAGGTGCACCAGCGTGGGAGGAAGCAAGGTCTGTATTCTAGATACAAGACATTGGATGGTGATCCAACGAGAGAGCGAGGAGAAGAACATATATATGTTCTGGGCCGCTCGCGGGCGGCATATCCTCTGTGCCGTTCGCGGGCAATTAATATAATTCCTCAATTTGTTAACTGTGAATCGAACAAAACATTCTGCTACACTCAAAACACACCTTGTGAAGTCATTTTTGACCACCCCTTCCATGTCACAGGGAGACGGCAGACATTGAACAAGGGGAGAATTCCGGAAAAATTACCTCAAACCCTTCAAATGATGAGGTAAATGCTTGTGTCGTTAGCAACTCATCTGATGATGTATGGAATGGAGAGGAGGATACTGAGTTTATGGCTACTGTACAAGTGCATTGTACACCAAATTGAGTAATATTTAAATTGCCTGTGAGCGGCACAGTGGGTATGCCGCCCGCGAGCGGCCCAGAACATATACATGGTGGCTCGGGGAGCCAAGGCCGACAAAGGAATAAGCTTCCCGAGATAGGGAACCTTCGTCAGTCGTGCCGGAAATAACAGCGATAACCACAGTAACGAGAGTCGGACAATAACCCGTCCGACTCTCAGAAAGGCCAAGGAGGGACGGTTGTGACAGTTACATTACTAATAATCAGTATTTCAGATTCAAATTCGATTATATACCTCAGGATATCAAACTTCTGGTTTCATCTAAACCCACAACTACTGATAACTCCACTTCTGAGATAGTAGTTAGTAGATCTGAAAGATTAGGGGGCAAGTAGTTGGCAGTCACAGTATAGGATAGTTCAGTTAGCTAGCTTTTTTAAATACTCGATACTAGTATGCCGTGTGGTTTCCACTAGTAGCTGATAGATCTGATTTATCCTGGCGAATGGGTATGTTGGATAGGTATGAGAAATAGAATACTGGACTATATAAGATCATGGGCTGCCAGTGCATAGGCATTTAATAGATGTGAAATAGATATAATAATATTATTATTTGTGCTTTTGTTTTATAATGTACTGAAGTACATCCATCGAACTATGTGAGTAATCATTGGTGAACCGGTCAAAGCATATCTCATCTATCCTCTATCCAGATAAGAATCAAAACAAATAGACAGGAAACTAGAAATTTTCCACTTCCAAATTCTCTCCAGGAGTATTCCAAACTATACAACCCACTGAATAAATAGATTCATTCCTATAAACACCCCCACAAGGAAATACAAAGTATCTATCATATACAACTAATAGCAGCATACCTCCGAGCCATCAGTGTCCCCAGGGAAGCTCATCATATTTGCGTGTATCCTGTTCAAGTCCAAGATTGTTCAACTCTATGACAAGATGTGCCGGATTGCTTGCGTCGTTCGCCTCTGAGACATGGTTCGTTACGAAGGGCCGTTATCACCAGAAGCACTACTAGTAACCATCCTACGCAAGCCCCTTTTTTTTTGGTGCAGATACCAACCGCATCAACACCCGCACAACCCCCCCCACTCCAATGATCACTGGCAGCAATTGCCCTGTGCTTCCTATTGCTTGTACCCCCTCGATTTTATTCCAACGGATCGTAAGCTCGACGGCAATGATGAAAACCAACAGCGTGCCACTCAGTATTGCATCAAGCAGTCGGGTTATGATATGTTGCGAACCCGGGTGCTCGGACACGGAAGAGGTCTTGATCTTGATTGGAGGCAAGGGAGTTTGAGTGTTGGCTTCTCCCTGTCGTCCGTGATTGAAGATGAAATCCCAAGTGGCTCCAGCAAGTATGGCTGCACCTTTCGTGAGAGAGACCAGCGCAGGTATCGCAACCAGAATGAACAAGGCTTTCAGAAATTCCCTGAACCGGCCCGACAAATCTAGGCGGGCAAGGAAGAAAGCATAGTTACAATCATCCGGAAATGCATTGAACATCCCATCCATCCCAACAAAAACAAACCACAAACCGTAAGCTATGAATCCGCATGCCAATAGTAGGCGCACATAGCCACCAAATGTACTTGCATCCAAGTAAGCGTATCCGGTTTCCACCACCGTAGAACCAATTCCCCTTGCATCCCCACTCTCCCCTCCACCCCCATGGTGGTCGTCGTCGTGAACGTTGTCGACAGAATTCCCAGTGCACACTCCCCCCATGCAAAAGACCAACATCAAATACGCTTCAACAGCATGTAATTCACCATGCAAGCCTTTCGTGATGGTAATATAGAGTAATCCAGCGAACATAGCTGCCTGAAAGCAGTTATTTACCCCCCGCATCGTAATAGCCTCGGAGGGTACGAAGCTATATGCAATCGAAGAGGTGATCCATTGGAAATACAAGCCGATGCGGATTCCAAGGCCGTAGGTATCCGCGTCGCCGGTGAATCCAGTACACTTCCGGTCAACTCGCTTCTGATGGCCATGGGTGACAACATTTGAGGTATATGGTGGGGCATAAGGCAGAGCGATTACGATGAGCGGGTATATGGCGAAACATAGAAGGATTGTATATATGGGTATTGTATGGAGGTTTCCAGATCCCATTGCTACGAAGTGCTATAACTGGAAGTCCTCTTGACAACAATAAGATAGTAGTCTCGGTGATTCACTAACGGGCAATATATAAAGCTGGGGACTTCCAGCACAGCCATCTTGGGGGTTCAAGTGGAAACTGCAGACGTGACGTGGGCCCTTGTTAAAGGGTTACTGTTTGGGCTAACATGACAATCAGCCAGTCTCGAACCAATCGGTTTAGTCATTCCGTTCTCCTTCAGTACCTACAGACCCAACCATGCACCTATATCTAGTTGGCAGGCAAGAAAATAGGTATTCCAGCATCTGTGCTAATGTTACGCATAAAAAGTCTTGGTGAAACACAAATTTGAGCCGCACACCTGCTTGATTTTCTTGATTAACTTAGCAACTACATATAGCGAAGGTCTGATATGGAAAATGAGTCAAGTACAGATAATAAAAATTGGATGGCAAGTTAGGGGAAAATTGAAGGTGAATTGGCATTTGAACGGGGCACTGCCGTGTTTAGTCTGGTTGGGGGTTGTTGGAATTTAGCATTGCCAATTGCATGGTTGATGTTGTTTGCGACAGTTGCCGGCAGTGCACGAAGGAAGTTGACAAAATAAACAACTAGTACCTATCCGTAAAGGGTCTCATATTTTCTGTCTCAGAAACATCATAGAAACCCCTTTCCCGTCAGAACTAGATGAATACAGTAGTGGTGGTCAATTAATAAACTGAGTTTTGATATGCAATGCCTTGGCACACCTACACTAGCCTCAAGACAGCACAACCCCGAGTTTTCAATTGACCCTCTCTGCGTGAAATCATCAGTTACGCGTTCTTAGTCAGCTCTATATCACAACATGCCCCGATTGACCCAACGACAAGTTTTGCTGGAAGAACTTCTTGCCATAGTGCAACAGGTCATACACCTAATGGTGTATGATACGGGAGAAGACCTAATGGACCTATTAGAGGAGCTGTGGGAGGTCTATAAGATAATAGCAGCACGTCGCTATATCGCAGCACGGAAAATCAGTGCTGGAAGGCATTTGATTTGTCAAGGACCATCAGTTTTTATCGTGTTGTTGAGTTGGATCGTATCGTGTTGTTGGTAGAAAATTTTTTTTCGCCTAAGTCAAAACTGCAGTTTAGCTGGTTACCGCACTCTGGAGTTGCGTGATGAGTTCTGAGTTGCGTAAAAGTTGAGTGATGGCTCTGGCCAATCAGCGCAAAGGCCAAGGCGCCATGGCGCTGCCAAGAGGTTGCATAACCTGAGTTTTGAAAACTCAAGTTTTTAATTGACCACCACTAGTTCTTTAACCACTACCGTCTCCGACCGTACTCGAAACATTCCATAGTCGTCTTGCCTTACTTGCAGTAAGCTCTTTCTACTGTTAACTTCGATCTTTTCTTCGTTAGCCACTTGAGTAATACATTTCCTGGTCACGGTCCAGTATATACTCTAATCACATATGAGGGCAACGGTCTTTATCTACCACATCTGATTCTAGTCCAGGTCACATTCTAGTCTACCCTAGGAGCTGTCTGACTTAAGAAATTTCTGATAGTTGACTGAGGGCGAAGAAAGCTGAGAGATCAAAGTAGTCGAATATTGCAGATGGAGAATAATACATGCAGAACTCTCATTTCACGTTGCACCGAAGGTGCCGATCGATTATCAGCAAGACTTTGTGCCCGTACGCTGACCCTATAGGTATAAGTATAAGTCTTCAAGCTAAGCTAAACTCATTCTAACATGAATAGGGCCTTTAATGTGGCTAAGTTATTTAACCAAGATATTAAGAATGCAGCCATGTGGTATAGCATACCACAATCGATATGCAACGTCGCCATGCGGCATACAGTAGCTACGCATGCCGCAATTATAGTACCGAAATTCTAGATGACCGCAGGTCAGGGTAAATATATCGCGGGTTGTTCTATTACATATAATTTCTAGTAATCAATGTGTGATCTTGGTTCCTAGTACCTTTTGAACCAGACCAGGGTTCTCAGTATTACTATGATGTATAATTCCGTGCCATTCGTGCCTGGTGGTCGTCAATTTTACAGTAAAACCACTACTTACTTTTGGGAAATTCGTTAACATCCTGATTGTTTATTGCTTCTGGAACCATATATCACTATCAAAATTACATACCTCCCCTAATATTTCCCCCCTTCCACACCCCAAAAATTGTCTAGAACTGCTGCAAGTGTGGGACATTGCGTTGCCAAATTTGTATGACCACTTCATCCATATTCTTAACTATCTGTACAATACAAATCTTGTTAAGTCTGTCAGGTTTTTTAGGATTTCAGAGGAATAAGTATTCTTGGAAGAATTCCAGAGGTAGAGCTTTCTCCTGGCTTCCTTTAATTTTCTATAAATTTTTCAAAAGTGGCGGTTTTGGTGTAAACCTGACGACGGCCGGACAATAATGGCCTAGAACTATACATACCTATACCGAGACCCAGTCAATAGTAATATTTACTCATATATCCCTTCCGTATTTACTCCCTGCTCCCTGTTGTTTCCCCTATTGTTTGTTGTAAGAGTAGACTCCAAAATCGGTCTTCCTGAACCTCAGGTGATCTCATCCTGTTACCCTGCTTGAAAACCAAACCTGGGAGCCAATTCCAGATCGGATCATACTAACTCGTGCTCTCGGTTGAAATTCTGTGGACCGGTCAGTGCTGATTGCATAACTATCGAACCTCGTGGCTGCATTGTCCTAGGACTGATCGACCACTTATTGCACTAAATTCAAGATGTAGCTGCGGCCCTGTCCCTTCGCTTTGGGCTCATAATTCAGAGTTTAGAGATACAACTCTTAGATTAATCATTTTCCAAAAGCACTTGTGAAGTCACCCAGACATCTATTTTGCTGTGATATATAGGATATTGGTAACTTTAGTGATACCGATGTGTAAATTCACTATAATATAATAGCCGTATGTTTCGTAAGTGACTACGTACCGAAGGCTCACCCTTGATTTGCTAGGAGTGGGTCCTGTCGACTAACTGAGAATAGTTTACAGCTATACAGCTATTGTGGACCAGAAGAAGACATGAATTCAAGGAAAGGGCCTAAAATTAGGCCTAGGCCAAGGGAATACATGTACCTGTGATATGGCCAGAGAATGGATAATATATAACAACCGTCCAGCCCAACTTGTTTGCCTTAATTTCCCAGTGTAATTGATAGAATCAGAGTAATCAACAGAACTCCAAGCCGGCTTCGACAATCTCGCACCATTAACAATGTCCTCCACATTTTTCATGAAACCAGATGACTACACCCATGAAGCCCCTTACACGCATCCTCTGCTCACTGGGCTTTGGGAATGCACGTGGTTCATCCACCGGCTGAGAACAAAGCCTTCGCCTTATCTCCCAGATTATCCTGAGATACGCAATCAGGTAAAAATGTGGCGAGAAAAAATGTTCCAAGCCCTTATGCCATTTTTCTGGGGCGCAATGGGACAGCCAAAAACGTTAGGCCACTTGGTCCCTGGCCCTAAAGTTTCGATGCTACAGGCATTTCATGCCATTCAGACATATGCGACTTTGGTACATCAGATCCAGGAAGCACAGGCAGAGTTCAAAGATGCAAAAGCCCATGCAGAGGCTGCCAATATGGCCGAAGTATGGTTGGAGATGTGGACAGACTTGCAAACTGTGGAATACAGAATGAAGCGTTTCATCAAGCAGGGAGAGATGCCGGAGGATAAGGATATCGATATAATGCTAATCTACGACAACAACGTTTGTTTGAGTTCAGAGTACTTTCCTAAGAACACGAAATTCGTCTCCGCACCCTTAAGATCGTATACAGACCAATCCGCCTTCTTTGACCTTCTAGAGGATTATGAGACAGCACCGTTCAGTCATCGTCTCTTAGAGCCTCTTTTATCTGCAAGACAGGGTCTACTAAGGCTCGCCAAATTGCAAATCCCTCCAAATGAGGCTTGCTCAGGTCCGCTTGAACATCTCGCTGCTTGGTACCGTGAGATGCACTGTGCCTTAGCCGCATTCCACAGAGATGTTTTCGAACCTTCCACCCTCAGGAATAATACCACAGGTAGTAGCTCTAAGGTGAAAGTGATTCGCGCATTGTTCGCCATAAGGTGCTATGCTACTCTGGTGAAGCAAATTGAGTTCGCAAAAGTGGCACTGCGTTCAGTTCCAAGTGCCCGTATCACGCTGGATGCGAGGATCGTCGTGCAGACGGTTCTCGAAACTGTTGAAGTGAAGATGCACCGATTCTTCATGGAGGGGTTAAAGCCGATGGATCAAGATATACTAGTTAGTAGATGAGGTTGATGAGCTTATGGCTGATCCACATCCAAATTTGAACTGACCTGTCATCTAGTGAACCGCCCCAGTGGTTCATTGCGAAAAACAATCCCTGGACAAGTTAATCGAGATTCCTGGTTGACGACTGTCGGTTAGCTTTGAAGGGGGGACCGCTGAAAGTATTTCTACACAGATTTTTGATTTCCATTAGTGTGATCACTTCGTAGTCAAATAGACGAGCAGGCGAGCAATTGAGCATCTGGACAGATACGCCTGGTAGAGTGCGCGCCATGAAATGAGACTTTGAAGAAAAACATAACGCAGAAAAGTCTTCAACAGCACTTAGTCCAATTATTACTCCTACTGAACCTGTAGTGCCAGGCAAGTCGCTATGTAATTTACAGATGAGCCATCAAGTGAACCTCCAGCACAAAGACGCGGCGGCAAGGTGCGGCAAGCTGCAACAATTGGAATTTGGCCCTGATATTATCAAGCTACAGGCACTACAGGTTACTTAGTG
This sequence comes from Terfezia boudieri ATCC MYA-4762, assembly GCA_003788615.2. Classification (NCBI taxonomy): domain Eukaryota; kingdom Fungi; phylum Ascomycota; class Pezizomycetes; order Pezizales; family Pezizaceae; genus Terfezia; species Terfezia boudieri. Next base: position 1,303,848 of record ML121533.1, on the reverse strand, counting down.
TAGTAATACGTACCTAGCCCAAATTCATGGATATCTAGCTCAAAATAATGCATACGGGATTTTGTAGAGAAATCAAAAAACAAAACTTAGATTTGCTTGTTAACTACATGATCAATTTAAACAATTACTTGCGTAATCTATCACATAAGACAAATTTTTTAGACTTTGTCTATAGCTATAGCTAATATCATATTAGTCAACATTCGAATATTCACGTCAGAACTTTATTGCTTCATGTACGAATATCATTGCCGGCGGCGAAAGATCACGGGCGGCAATTCCGGGCCCGGGAATGTAGACCGATGACGGGTGTAGATCGCTTGTGACAGCTTTACCTAGAGTCGTGCATTGGATACGAAGGACAGGTTGGTTAGCTGGAAAATGGCGTCCGTGATTGTGAAGGAATATCGTGAGTACAAACAAACACATCTCATGGCCAACACAGGCCGCATGCCACAGGAAGGTTCTCATCTTACTCGTGACTCTTTTATCACCAAAGCTAACTGTTCGTGTTTTTCCCTCCTCGCAAACTTAGTGAGATATTCCCTTTTCTTGAAGATATAAGATATAGACTTCAGTTGCACGCGCATGTGTATTTAAGAAACATTTCAAAACAAAGCATAGGGCTTGTCCCGTATAAATTGCCATAAACCCACCAGATCTCTACTCTTCACCAATTCCACATATACATCCTTTCTTCTTCCAATCCACTCGTTTATTTCATAGATATCCTCATCAGCTCTTTTGTTCCTTTTCATATATCGCCAACATCCCATAATCAAGTGTTAGCAAACCAGCCATTTGTACGTATTCCTTATCTCCGTTGGCAATGCCTTTATCTAACTTTTTTAGACCGCTATATACATGCCTTATGCACGAGCAACTCAGATGGGTAGGTACCCAATGGAACCTACTTCTGGGCAGATTCCAGCACAAACCATTGGAACTCAGATGGGTATGTATCCTATGGGACCTATCCCAGCCCAAGTTCCGACACAAGCGAGTCAAGTGCATACGGGTATGTACCCAATGGCACCTATCCCAGCCCCAGCCTCAGCAGCGGCCGCTCGAGCTCAGATGGGTATGTATCCCATGGGACCTATCCCAGCCCAAGTTCCGACACAAGCGAGTCAAGTGCATATGGGTATGTACCCAATGGCACCTATCCCAGCCCAAGCCTCAGCAGCGGACGCTCGAGCTCAGATGGGTATGTATCCCATGAGACCTATCCCAGCCCAAGTTCCGACACATGCGAGTCAAGTGCATATGGGTATGTACCCAATGGCACCTATCCCAGCCCAAGCCTCAGCAGCGGCCGCTCGAGCTCAGATGGGTATGTACCCCATGGCAGCCCAAGTTCCGTCACAAGTCAGTCAAGTGAATATGGGTATGTACCCAATGGCACCTATCCCAGCCCAAGCCTCAGTAGCGGCCACTCGAGCTCAGATGGGTATGTACCCCATGGCAGCCCAAGTTCCGTCACAAGTCAGTCAAGTGAATATGGGTATGTACCCAATGGCACCTATCCCAGCCCAAGCCTCAGCAACAGCCACTCGAGCTCAGGTGGGTATGTACCCCATGGCAGCTACCCCAGCCCAAGTTCCGACACAAGCCAGCCAAGTGCATATGGGTATATACCCAATGGCATGTATCCCCGCCCAAGCACCGGCAGAGGCCACTCGATCTCAGGTGGGTATGTACCTCATGGAATCTACCCCAGCTAGAGTTCCAGCACAAGGCGCTCAGTGGCATATGAGGGTGCTCCCAATGGCACCTCTCCCAGCCCAAGCCTCGGCGGAAGCCACCCGAACTCAAATGGGTATGCATATAATGCACCCGATGACACCTACCCCAGTCCGAGTCCCAGCTGAGGTTCCGGCCCAAGACTATCCAGCTGAGGTTCCGGCCCAAGACTATCCAGCTGAGGTTCCGGCCCAAGACTATCCAGCTGAGGTTCCGGCCCAAGATTATCAATATCACTCCAACGCGGCCAACTCGTCCATGCATCACCCAGCTAACATGCCAGTAAGTTCTTAATCCCTCTGACAGCCCAATGCCGTAGTAATGAGTTAAAAAAAAATAAAAGAAAAAAAAAAACCTTCTCTAATCATATATGATCCAATACTAATTCGTACTAGTCCATCAAATACATGTCTCAAGACGATTTCTCAAGAACGAAGCCCAAGGACATTGAACAACCATCAACTGCCACTACAGGGACCTCCAGATCCCCGCTAGGGTGTGTTGAGAATAACAGTGACGTAAAAATGTGTCTCGAGGACCTCTTGGACCAGTATATTACGGCGTTGATAGAAAAGGTATGCTTTGAAACTAAGGAAAGTGAACCCAGCCAGGAGCCTTTCACTGGCCCAGACCCCTTGACCACTTATAATGCGCTTGACCAAAAATCAGAGTTCACCCAAGCAAAGCGGCCAAGGGAGTGTGTTACTTCTCAGGGTGTGGGTGCCCAACCACCAAAAAGGCGAAGCACCAATTCTGGTGAGACTGTGAAGGTACTTACCCAGAATAAAATTCCTACCCCGCCAGTCACCCCGGAGATTTTGGCATATGTTAGGTCCAGGCCGTCACCGCTGGGCTGTGTCAAGCCTCATGTTGTGTTCCGGGGAACCCCGCCGTTACCTACCGTGCCGTGGAGTTTCGACCGAGATATCAGCTACTTAGATCAGGCAGAGGGGGCCCCCGGGGATGCGGTCCCTAGCCATGAGCTACATAGTTCAGATGCGAGTACTGAATTTACAAAAAAAAGAAAAGTTCAGGGAGAGGGTCGACAACAGACGGAGGGCAATGACAAAGATTTAGTCGCAGTGGCAAGTTCATCCCATTGTACAACTAAGCCTACACACGTCGCAGCATCTGCGCCGACGAAGTTAGGTCATCGACCTTACCCACGGCAAGCAGCACAACTCCCGCCACTGCAGCTGCCGACATGTTACTCCCCAAGCCCTGTATTACGGTCACCCACGCTCTCTGCCCCCTCCAGACCCACTATAACCCCCTCGACCACAAATTCCGACCACAGATCGCCTAAGGCCACGCCACCTCTTCAACCTCTGCTCCTGCCAACTCCCATACCCTCTACCTTCACGACACCAACACCCAATTCCTCTACTGTTTTCAAGTCCGCAGCTTCCGCTCCGCGGAGCTCCGGGCAAACATCGAGAACGACGTCCACAACCACGTCGACTGCTTCAAATCGAAGTAGTCACCACGGGAGCTGTTGCGTACAACCACCGCCCGTCGCATTCACCGGAACACTGGTAGAACTCATGAAAATTATAAGACAACGTGAGCCCCTCGTCGCAAATTTGCTCGAGGAGTGGATGGTTGTCAGCAAGTTTTCTGGCGACACGCCTGCCCAACTACTGGAGGCGATTTCACAAAGGTGTAGGGGAGTGGTGGAAGACACCTTCAAGAGACTTGGATTTTGGATTCCTCAAACTTCTCCCAAAATAGAACTGCCTCCGGACGGGTCTAAGGTAGCAACGTGAGTGGGAGTGGTTCTTGGTGTGGCATCAAGTTTGGGATGACTAGGAGGGGCTTCTATGGAAATAGTACTGCCTTGTTATACCTAGTGGTCCTGGGTTTTGTGATTCATTATCTGTATTTCTTTCTGTTTTCATGTTTTTATTTATTTATTAAATACTCATTACTCATATGCGGTCCCAGTTCTGTTTTCATGTTCATCCCTGTTATTTTGTCTTGCATACTTTAAAACTCAATCTGGCTAGAGAGGGTTATTTGGAAGTTGGTAGGAGTAAAGAAACATTGGAGGCGGTTGCTCATTGGAACAAGAGTACAGCTCGGTAGGGAGGGGAGGACAGTGCCAGGAGGGGATCAGGGGGACTTGGTGTTCTTTCTCCTTGAAGGCGGTTTGGTAGGGTTTTTAATGATCCCCCCAAAGTCGGGAATATTGAGCGAAATCAGTTGTTTCTTCGAATTCAAAACCAGTGCGGTTGTGAATTATTGGGGTGTTCATCAACAACAGTGGAGATAATCTAGCCAATGTCCTTTGAAGGAAAATAGGTACTTTCAAACTTCAATCAAGTGAACTAAAATATTTATGATTAGGTGGTGCATAAAATAGAAAATAGAGCCAAAATCGCCTACACAAAAGTTCAGCTAGATAATCAAATACCAGAGAAACCCTTAAACCCGTAGGGGCTTTTACTTATACCTGAGAAGCCCCCATATAATGTACCAGAATAAAACCTAAATTCTCATGTTGAGGCCTTTTGTTAAACTTTGAATACAGGGTCACGTGGGTTGCGAGGAATATGGATATATGATGCGTAGCTCTGTTGGCGGTACATATAATCAAAAAAGGTCGGGAAATATAGTGAAGAATCAAGTGCAACCGATAAACATGGGCTTTACCGAACTTCACCCATCAATAGAATTTCATCTCAATAAACTGCAGGGTGCTTGTTACCTCCCTCTAGTTCGGAAAAGCCCCCTCACCATGGTGGCCAAAGCTATCTATTTCAGATCTCATTGATGCTCAACAACAGAGATAGGTAGCGAGTTAGTCTCATAACCGCAGCTAGACTAGGAGAGTCTAGTCTAGCCTTTTCAACTAATAGCATCGATACCAGGATAAGTAGGACCAGTAATCTGACTGGTAGGACCGTTAGTTATCACTTTATCATTTGCTGATTTCTGTCACGAGACATGTCTCGGCGTGTGTCTGGTTAACTTGTGTTCCTTGTGGTTTTTGCCGTCATGAGAGGTATTTGCCGTCATGAGAGGTACGTTGTCTTAGTCCTAGAGGGGTTGTAGTCCGGTGGTGAGAGGTTGTACGTTGCTACTTCAACTAACTAGTCTAGAGTACGCACTTACCCAGTAAGTTAACCAGACTATCGACGAGTTAAAGAGAACCTCTTTATAATTCCCCTTCTCTTTTCTTCTCTACTCCCGTCCGAGATCAACGTCAAAATGCTCGCTTATCCGGCCGGACCTGAAGGCCAACTGGCTTATAATTGCCAATCCTCTACGACCACAGGTGTACTTTGCTCAACTAGTCCCAGATTTCTTAGGAGAATTAGTAGCTAATAAGAAAAATGAATATAGTCTGTAAATGGTAATTTCGACGGTTGTGTGATATTTCCATGTCGGGGAAGCTAGTATTAGAACTTTTTGCACTTGGTTTGCGAAATTAATGTATTTGCTTAGCTATAATGCGAAATTAAGTTACCCGATCTTGATTGGGGGTGCTGTTCAGGGTAACTTTTGAAATGTAAAACAATTATCTGCATAACATCACTTAGACTATATGTTACACTAAAGACGTCGTGCCCGAGTGGTTAAGGGGAGTGATTAGAATGTTTACATTTGATTATCACTTACGTTCTGCGTGCGCAAGTTCGAGTCTTGTCGACGTCGTTACTCTTTTTTGCGAGAGCATGGCCCATCATCTTATTTTGGCTTAATACCGTAAAAACTCTCGGACAAGACTGCAGTCTTTTTTACTTTTGCCAAAAGCTATCTCCACGTCTTATTCACGGTTACTTTCTTAGTCATAGGTACTTTCTTAATCACAATTATTTGATGCATGGTATTCCATTAGAGCTACACATTCTTTCCTACAACAGTTGATTATAATCTCCACCATGCCGGCCACCCTTTCAAACGATCTCTTCACCCAACTGAATGTGAGGCGGAAGCATGGGTCGTGGGTGGGTATGTAGTGGGGATGTTGTCTACAAACATTAGAAGGCTATATGCGTTTGTGCTAGAACATTATACCCTTAGCAATACCTTTCTTATTCACGTTACAACCCCCAAGCAAATCCACCATGGCTCTTCACAGCGTCTTATTCAGGGTTACTTTCTTAAACATTGTTACTTCCTTATCCGAGAGTTTTTACGGTATTATATCTCAAGAGAATCTAGATCTGTCTGTTTTCTTGCGGGTACTTAATTCGGATCTGTACTAAATTGCAAGAAATAAAACTTAACCTGTTTACATCAAACCAGCTATACTTGAGATAAATGCCCGTTTCAACCCTCTGTCCCTAAATATTGCGATTCGAAACATTCCTACGTCGTGGTAGCATAACATTAGTACAGTTGAACCTACCTACCGTTCGAGACCTTTTGACGCAAAGCGGAAGGATATGCGTACAATATAATAGCAGGAGGTGAATTATTTAGTTCTAATTGATCGAATGAGGGAGCCCTAGTCCACTAGTAAAGCTCCGTTTTTGCGCTTCATGTATCAGATCCTTCATCCTTCACAGCACAAGGATGGCCAGGGCGTTGAGCAGACGGAGCGCTAGGCCGAAAGCCTGGAGGTATTACTCGATATCTCGGGATTATTCCTCGTCAATTATGGTGATATTTGTCCAGAAATAGCTTTGATATCCCAAGGAGCGGTAATATCACTTTCCATTATTAATCAAAATACTGGACTTTTTCAGCTTTGACTTCCGCTCCAAATCCTCCCTCCTAGGATGGTAATCCATTTGGGGCAACGGCTTTTTAGACCAAACTTTCCTGTCCACTACTCTCTAGGGTGAAACTCTGTACCCTACATATCTGAACGTCGAGCATGTTCTGGCAGGACTTCCATCTCTTGTTCGTATCAATTGACTCGCTGCTTCGAGCTTGCGGAGCGACTTCGGAGAAATTCGTTCCTTGGAGTGCCTTGCGTAGCAGAGGTATGAGCCTGCTATCAATCATAGAAGGTAAATGCCCGCCCACTACCCACCATCGGATCAGCAAGGGTATTTTCGATGACAGTGCATCTTATACTCATAGATCCTGGGAATAAATTCACTGAATAAAGGATTTACGTGCCTTGCCTCATAGATCGTTTGGATACCATACAATGCAGAATCGATGATACGTTGGGACCCCCCCCCCCCCCCCCCCCGCCCCCTCACTAATTGTGAAACAACTCCGTTGGTCTCCTTCCAAGGAGGACTCACAAAATAATCTTGGCTAGAATAGATGATCCTGGAGTTCAGCAGAACTGACACAGATAATCATAAACGATCAGTTCGTATTTCGTTACAAAGCTTTGTTGCATATGAATAAACTAACAGTGAAGCTGGTTATGGCCTGGGTGCCTATAATACCCCAGTGATTGTGCGTTCTTTGGGTGATAGCCCAGATCGGGTAATTATGAACACGGCTTTTATTGGCTGATGGCGGATCGAGACTATAGATTCTATCGATCGCTTCCAGGGAGGTGAATAATAGTGGTGTTCGAGACACAGAGTTCAATTAGAAGAGAACACCACACACTAAATGTACATCATTACGCCCTGTTGATATGCCTTCCCGGCCTCCAGTATCTAACGGCGGTAGGCGATATTATATCCCAATTACAGCATCATATAAAAAAATGAGGTCTTAGTATAAAATCTCTAGGCACGATGAGATGTGCCCTAATAGTTCTTTTAGAAAAGGCAATGTTATTGCAAATGTACATAAGCCATTCGATTTCAGTCTATCATTGGCCTGTCCAAAACAACTTTGCATTTCGTTGTGCGTACCACATTTCAATGCACCAGATCAAGCCTTCGTTAATAAGCGCTTCCTCACTGATGCACCCAATACCAACCCCCCCCGTTGCTCAATGATATCGCTGTGTCTCCTATATTGAAATTAAACCTCAGGTCTTATCGATAGACATCATTATTAACTACCAAATTTGCTCCAAAACCTTTGTTGAACGATAAGCGCGGTTGAATCTGTGCATATATACCGATGGTTTTGCCCAGGGCCTTTTTTATGACTGAAGCCTGTACAGCCACTGGGCCATAAGGAGGCAATACTATTGCTGTTGTCGATATTGACCCATGACAGGCTGAGAGAAATAGTTAGACGAAACTGGCGTTTTAATCTCTTGGTCGCAAAGTGGATATCCAGTGCCATCTTGGAACGAAGCAGGATATAGCCATGTTCCCTGTGCATTGTAATGTGTAGGACCCATAAAATGCTGACCGAGACCTTGCGGCATATCCTGTAGGCACTGGGACTGGCAAGAAGGAGTCTGTAGCAAGTTCTGTTGTGGACTGAAGGTTGGAGTTGGGGATCGTTTCCGACGCTTCTCCAGTTCAACATCAACTTTGAGCTGTTGAAGAACCCGTATAACCCGTATATATTCACCGTACCAGAAGTCAAGGCTAGCTTCTTTGTGCGATGGATCGGGCACTTCAGCTCGCGCTTGAAGGGAAGCCCCTGGAGGCAGGGTATTTCCTTCCTCCTGCCACTTCTTCAGTGCCTTAAAGACGTTCTCCTCATACCGCAGAGCCATACGTTTCCAGTACCCATTGTCCATATTCTGTGAAGGTGCATCCACATAAGCATAGTCGCTCTCGTGCAACGGGTAATCCCTTCCGCGGACCGCACCCCTGAACTTCTTTTGCTTTGTGGTTTTCGGTAGCTCCCTGTCTTTTCTCTTCCCAAGAACCTTTGAGGGAGCCCTTGAGGTTGACTGTGGAGGGGGGAGCAGGTGGTCTGCTGAGCCCAACGTCTGACGAGATTTTTTGTGATTCGGGCTCTGAGTTTCAGGGTGCTGTTTAGAAGTTAAAGGCTCACCCCTGGCTTCGCTGGTAGACACAGCAATAGCTCCCGTGGACTGATAGTATTCACTAGTATAGGGAATAGAACTGGCAGTGATATCTGCAAGTGGGAGCCCATCGTATTTACCGGTATGGGCCGCCGGACCTCCTTCTGTCGAGTTTACTGTAGGTGATTTTGCCATATTTTCACTCTCTTGGAACTCGAAAGAAGAATCGGACCAAACTAACCTCCATTCGCCGGGATCCCCTAGAAGGTCAGACATGGACATATTCAGCTCCAAATCGGTGTTTGGATCCTCAAGTGTAACTATGCTCATGATGAATTACTTTGAGCAGACGTCAAATATATATACTGTTTCTATGCGGGACATTAATACCATCCCAACACTTCCGACACAAAGGCTACCATGATTCTCAAGATCTGAGCATATCTAGGTAGACCTTGGGGAACAGCTTACAGTTATCAAGAAATCGGGAAACTATAGATGTTCAGAGCAGGAAGGTGCTATTGGAGCTTCCAAGATTTGCAGCGTGAGATCTTGAAGTTAAACGTACTGTAGGTATCGAGGGAGTATACAGGGTGTAAACACCTCTTGCGGATGTGTAAATTGTATGTAGCCATTGGATAGTTGGGAGAAGAATTGTACGATAGCTTCAATCATTTATACCTCTCCAAACTAGAATCCTCAATTACTCAAATGAATACTCATACTTCAACATATCCAAATCCGTGACTAAGGTACTTCAACTGCCTCTGAAAAACAACAAACAAGAAAAAGCAAAGCACTAGAGTTGATGAGTCCAGTCATTTGCGTGTGACCAAACTTAATAGAGTTGATAGACGCAGACCTATCCGTACTTTACCTGTTTATGGAAATAGAAAACAAAGATTGGGTCTTGAACCTTAGACTAAACCTAAACATTACTGCAAAAGCCATATTTAAGTAGGAGAAGTGTCAGCGGAGGTAACTCTATGATCAGCATGTAAATTTGGTACCAGTAGAATGTTAATATACACTAGCTAATGTAGAAGTTATAATTCATCCGCACTGGTGTAACGGCTAGCATACCGAGCTTTCAATCTTCTCCCAAGGGGGTGGAAGCTCCTCGGAGACCGGGGTTCGACTCCCCGGTGCGGAATTACATTTTTGGTTTTCCTTTGCTCTATTTCGCTTCAGCCCTGCGGGCGCTTTGGCCTCAAGATAAAGAGCTTTGTGCCGTCGCTACCAACATCCATGTTACTTGGTTCGGCCAACCAAGAAGCTGAGACATCGAAGTGGTGCACGTGGTCGGCGAAGCAACCTTAACGATTCAATCCTTTGGAACAAATCAAAGCACCAAGCCAACAACACGTGGGTTCATTACAGCCTCGACAGGTGGCTACGTTGCAATAGGTTATCAAACATAAGCATCACAAGTCGAGAAAACCTTTGAAATACCACTCGAGTAACACGGACTCCTGTGAGACACCACTCGCTTAGTGGAACATGTTTAAGATACAACACTATACCACTCTCTCTACTAGACATGACTATAGTCTGGTTGGTCTTAGGATGTCCATACGGCACCTCCCTCATAGGTTAAATTTTCGGTGCCACGGCCCCTATGGAATACGGCCTCATCCATCTGGGATAACTATTATGGACAGCTTGCGGCTAGGCCCAGGAAGCAGTGACCATGATAGTAGGTCTGGCGCCGTTTAACTGCGTAGAAAGACTGCATGGGAAACTTTGGTGTTGTAGATTCTTCTTCTTTTTCCTGGCTTTTTCTTTATTTAGGTCAGGGTATGAGATGACTGGCTGCCGTTGACGTTGATTGGAAATAACAACGTTATTGGGGGAAAGCTTTTTCGGTGGGATTCAGGGAGAGTACAATATATATCGACGCAGCGGTAAAACCCCGAATGTTTCATGACCTGAACTAGTATAACATATGATGAAACACGGGATACGATTTGAAAATAGGCAGAATTCTACTTCGTCTTATCCATCGAACGTTTTTGATCACACACAGTAGTAATACTTCAAATAGGGGCTGGTGGTAGAAGGACACACAGTTCCACTGCTACATAAATATCCTGATATAAAGCTATATCCTATAGGTTCCCACTACCAGTGTTTTTGCTTTGCAGGGCGTTGAGTCGAATATGGATGTTCAGGGTAATGGTTACCACTGCTCCTGTGGAAAATAAAAGTCTGCCGAATACTTTATGACCATGAAGCACCATTGAGAATGGTGAGTGTGGTATACAATGGACGTTCCATATATACAAAAGCGGGGGACTTAGATTGGCAACTAGACTGCTTAAGGCTCATGCCTTGAATTCTCATTCTATTCCCATGCGCTAGCGGAGGTGAGCCACCCTTCCTCCTGAGGCGAGACGGCACATTGCAAAATCCATATCCACGGAACACCTAAAAAAAATCTAGAGTGGAGAGTGGAGTAGAGCCTGCCCTCAGATAGGCGACTTTCCGGCATGCACAGTGGAGGCGAACGTCCGCTGCTAATTCTGATACTTCACGAGCAAAATCCACACTAAAATGATGACTTTTGCTTTGAAGAATCTATACACGCTAAGTCATAGGGTCCAAGAAGTAATATCAATCGTGTCTTTTTCCTGAATTTTCCCAAAAGGCTTTTGAACTCTGGTAGCTCTGGGTGATGGATGGACAAAACCTCGGGGCTCTTGGTGTAGATCCCCGTAACTTAGAGAGAGAAGCGTAAGGTATCAAAGGCTATATTAGCCCCCAATAAAAGAACACTGGAGTAAGCATATATATGTAATACTAGGGGGAAGCAGTCAACAAGACGCACATATAATGCAAGTTAATAGCAATGAAAACAGACGATAGGCCAACAACTCAACTGATAGCCAGCAGTGAAGGATAATCTCATCTGATTAGATTATCCACATGAATATAAAACCCTCAGGCCTAAACACGTGATTTACCTTAAAGAAATCACAGAATTGAGGTAAATGGTGCACCAAGTCCGGTGACAGTCGAAAGCTTGAAATATATATACAAATCACTAACATGTATAAAACAAACTGGACTGAAGATCTGAATAATTATACGTCAACTCGGCGGCGTACAATCTAGTGCACATGAACCAAGGGGCATTCTTCATGCCGCGGCTTGGCACGTATCGTTCGCTCAAAAGGTAATCCTCTAGCTTCATGATGTCTCCAATATAGTGTCGTGACTCTCCGCACATGGAAGACCTGACCCGACAGTTGACTGTAATCATGAAAGCTCACATTAAACTGACGACCAATGAGCAACATCCGACACCCCACCATATGTGGCGGCCTGTCCTCTTCCTTTTCTGGCGTAATATCAATAATAACGTAAGCTTGCTCTCCAGAAATCCTATTACTGTGCTTTAGTCTTCCCTGATTAGGCCCGCCGTAGAATAAAAGAACCTCTCTAACCCCATCCGTAGTTACATATCCCTCATCGCATTTCCTTAACTGACAATTCTTATAGATTGGGTTCTCGGGTCCAAATATCAGGGGCCCTCGGCCACCCATGCTTAGAAACTCTTCACCTAGGGGGTCAGGTGATTCTATTTCTGTCACAGAGACATCGGGGTATGAAGAAACTTGTGACCAGCTTGGAAACCAATGCTTGGAAGACGGGTGGGGGAAAATGTCCATGAGTTGATGAATAACACTATAGACGGGTCTCTGGTTTTTGCTTGTATCAGTGGAGTATTGGAAATCCAGGCACAAATTGGAGGCGAAATAGGACCATGCGGTCTCCGGAGTGTCTGTAGGTCGGTAAACTGGCACAAAACCCGTGTCTCCCAGTATCAATTGAATACCTACAACTCGATCTGTGTCGTTTTGGGCAAAGCGGGTATTAATCTCTGCGATTAAGAAGGTAACCATTTGATTTTCCCTCCAGAAGCTGAGTTTCTCTAAGTGACTACCAAGCGTAGTTCCATTCGAATCAATCTGTTTCTCCGACAGGATAATTTAGTAAGCAAGGTAATAGCTGATACAAGATATAACATACCTGAGCATGAAATGGTCGTTGAAGTTCTCTCGGATCTACCCCGCCAGGGAGAATATAACTGGGGTGCTTGGTTTCCTGAAGCGTCCATGCCCGCTTCAACCAGTGGCGTTCGTTGTCCCATCCAATAGGTTGGAATGGTCTCCCTAACCCATTGAAATATGTGATTATTGTATCATGCGTCTTGAACACGGATCCAATAAGCGGAATATCCGTCTTCCATTCCTCCAGCTGTAGTATTGTTTTCTCAGGCCGGGGATCTTTTTGTCTGAGGCATAATACATCTAACCATGCGTACCGGCACCCCATTGCAAGAAGTTGGTCTCGCAGTCCCTCCAGAGTAACATCCTTCGGGATTGGCACTGGCCACTCGAAGCCGTTTATTGATGTTTGCACTGTCACCCTCTCACTTACTCCCACCCAGGCATGCGATATAGGCCAAATATCGACCGTAGAGCTGCCCTTACCCCCATATTCGAGCCATACCCCGGGAATGATTTTATTGTTAGCAACATCCCAAACACGGCGAGGCTTTTTGCCATGCCAGTTAATGAATTCTCGTTTATGAGCCTCACGGACTTCTGGCAATATGCTGAGCCCATCTTTTTTGAACTTCCACTCCTGTGCCGAATCAAGCTTCCCCCGCACCTGTAGCATGTTGTCATCGAAGTCCTGAGGGTCATATTGAACCCGTATTGCTCTTTTGAAAACCTTCAAGCTCGCGACCCATGCATTTACCACACCAAATGTGACATTTTTCCGAATGAAGAACAGTAACCACTGGTCCACTAGTGCCTCTTGCGCCTTAAGCCCACCTCGACGCCTATGCGTGAACGCCTGACCCACTGCAGACTTCACCTTATGGAATGTCCCTCGATATTCTCGAGTAGGAAACAAAAATGGGGGATCCCAAAATTGCTCCAAACGCTTCTTCAATTGCCGTACTGTCAAGCCGCCACACTGGAAATCGCTTTCCTGGGTTGTGAGGACGATACAATCCTGGGGTATTTGTCTTGAATATTGTTTAGGTGGGTGGCCCAAGTCCCCTAATTCCTCTCGAGCATCCTGCCTAGGTTTATCGATGTCCTCCGTTTTCAACCTCTTGGGCTTGAGCTCTCTTGGGCTTTTGCAACGGTACCCAGGCCGGTTTCTCTCACCGGTAACAACCCATCGTCCTTCGGGTCCAATAAGTTGCAATGGCATCCTAGCAGAAAAGTTTGGGTCCAATAGTAAAGATATGGGCTGTGAGGGTCAAATCCGAAAGCCCCTAAGGAGAAACCACAATGCACTGGTTACTGACTGTGGACTATTCTCCTTGAATAGATGAACTTACCATATGAGGAGTTAGAGGGGCGAGTACTCCGGAGGGAATGTAACACTGCTTATGAAGACAGTGTTAGACCCAGAGAAATAAAGTTGGAACTCTAATTACATGTTTTTGAGGAGGTGATGGAATATTGTACGTACAATTATTACGTCTGACAGGCTTGACTCTGGATTGTAAGTCACCTGACCTCCAAAGGTATATATAAAAAATCACCTGAACTAAATTCGTCCACGAGGCGTATTGAACTCAACAACGACGAGAAAGGAATACAAATCAAAACAATCGAGTATAGGCTTTTGTGGGGAGGGACGAGGCCTGCGGGATCTGGGCTCCCGTGAGAAATTCAATACTTTCTGGTAGACTCTGGATCCATGGACAAAGACTCACTGCCAATAGCAATGTATGAGGAGCCTCTGGCAGTTGAAGGTGAGCTCTTGCTCGAATCCAACTCCCGCATATCCCCACCATGTGCTCTTCTCCATCAATCATGCACTGTGACCAAACAGACTTTATGCGCAACGGCGTCACGAAGGAAACCATAGTCCATCATTCCGTCTGTATTCGGCGATTTGTAATTCGCGGCCTGCTCCCTTCCTATCCAGCCTATCATATTCCTCCCCGGTGGCTCCCACGCCCCCATGGCATCATCCCGTTCCTCGCGCTCTAAAGTCTGATAATAAGAGACACCAAGAGAGATTCGGGCGTGACATATCTATCGCCACGTCAGAGCCGTATGGTTTATTGGGCTTCGAAATTAGCTGCTACACTTAGGCATAGACATAGATACTATTTTTCCGTATTTCGGCGTTCATCTGTTTTGTTTTTTCTTGTCCAACTTACAGGTTGTCTGTGCTGTCTATGCATGACTTGTTTGTGATCATCTTGGCATATGATTGGTTACCGGCTGATGTAGAGTCTCATACGAGAATGACACACGGGTTGGGAACCTCCATCTATCTGCCGATTTGTAGTTCTCCTGCAATGTCAGTTGTGGCTCAATTGACATCTTATGCTGGAACTCATTGATTCTGTTGTAACTAACATTGGTACCTTGAGGATTCCCCAGATGACTTTGTACCTACATACTTACAGAACCGCTTACTCCTCAACTTTATGGATATAGATGAGCAGAATCCGGAGTAGTAGTACACACCTCATGCGTGCAGCTAGAGACCCCCGGGATATAGAGGGGATTAAGTATCTGGATTCATGCCGGTACTTCTGATGTCGATCATAAGAATGGTTGAGCTCTCGATATCGCCTCTTCACGTGCAACAACGGTCGGTACTCAATTGGTAGCATATCAACTCTCAGATCAATTACCCAAGCTTTTCTAAATTAATTAATTCGACCAGTCGATAAAGTTGTAATCCTGTTTCTGTATGATCGGCATTGTCTCAGGGGCAGCTAACTAGAGTAGAGAGTCCTTCACCATTATATATTGTTGCAAATGTGTGTTGACATCATCAACTTCTCAAAATTGAGTACTTGTATTATCTGGCCCCAAATAAGCCTCCCATCGCTACTAGGAACAGGATCGCCCGCTAACAAATTCAAGTGCTCGCTTCATCTTCATCGCACTCATGAAGTCCAGAAGCCCACGAATATGTAGTTTATGATCCTGACTTCCATTAGCCAGCACACTCGTCACTCAATACTCAGCATACCCGATGTATCCCTATACTCCTTTCCGTACGCGATACAATGTCTCCCACTGCCATACCCGGCGTATTCCCTTGCTACGCGTTACCCAGCATACCCAGCATACCCAGCATACCTAGCATACCTAGCATACCCGGCGCATTTCTTTCTTTACGCGATACGATATGTAGACTTGAGCTTCCGGAAAGGCACTGCTAAATATACTATCGCTGTACACGCTCCTGTGCTTTACAATACGCGCTCATACCAGTACCTTGACCTTACGCGCTTCCGTAGTCTTGTTCTCCAAGTTTAACACCTAGGCTCTAGTCATACAAGTATAACTGCTCTATGCGCTCAATATGGAGGTATGCTATGAATTACGTGCTCCTATTGCTATACTTTGGCTTAATATGCTTCGATAGCCACAGTCACGCTTCAGGGTAATCTAACCTCAAGTTAGCTGCTTATTGGTCTTGGCTCTGATCAGCATGCGCTATATCGGCACATTGCCTATTATAGTAGAGTATACATAGAATCAAATTATACATATATGTAATGTATAGACTAGCCTCGATCTTTATAGACCAAACAAGAGGTGATCCTTATAGGTATTTTGCTGTTTAGCTATAAATGATGTATATTCTCTGTCTTGTGTATGGAATTCAATTTGTATGCTTAAAGATGTTAATACACAGAGTACGGAGTATGGTACTATGACATAACGCAGACGTGATCTTGCTCTGATATTCCACAGATCAACGCCATATAAGTAAAGCTTTATTCTTACCCACAAACAGTCGGATACTACGTCCTATATTTGTTCTGACATATAATAATTAACTATAGCAGACGCTATGGGAGCAATTGCAGGAAATGAGAAATAAGGTAGAGCCATAACCGGGTAACCCTGAAGCCTGACTGTGGCTACGGAAGCATATTAAGCCAAGGTACCGCTATAGGAGCACGTAATTCATAGCATACCTCCATATTGGAGTGCATAGAACAGTTATACTTGTATGACTAGGTATGTACAGTATGTTAAACTTAGAGAATTGGACTACGGAAGCGCGTAAGGTCAAGGTACTGGTATGAACGCGTAATGTAAAGCACAGGAGTGTGTACAGCGATAATATATTTAGCAGAGCCTTTCCGGAAGCTCAAGTCTACATATCGTAGGTATCGCGTAAAGAAAGATGCGCTGGGTATGCTGGGTATGCTGGCTACGCTGGCTAGCTGGTATGCTGAACCAGACTAGGTATGCTAGGTATGCTGCTGCGCTGGGGAAGCGCGTGAATTGTAGTGTAAATAACGCGGTTATTTGGTTGTGTTGGTAAGAAAGGTTTAGTGAAGTCTGGTTGGGTTTAGTGTTGCTTTTGTGCAGGAGAGTCTGCATGATGTCTATTTCAAAGGTTTTTTGCTACCCGATGTCTATTTCAATGGTTTTCCCCATGTTGAATTATTAGTGATGTGAATTGTAATATCAACCACAGTCTCACCTTCAATCTCCGCCGGTACCTTCAACCTGCCTTAGTACTCGTGTTCTGCTGCTGTGCATTCGGTGTCTTAGACGGAGTAGAGATATCATATCCTGGTTAGCAGATACTGTATTTGTTGGACTTGCAGCATGCAGTTGCTCACTTTAGCGTGGCCGGGGGTCTTATTTGCATCTGATCTACAAGACGTGAAAAGACCTAATTTGTATACCGCGGTACTAGGAAGCCAACAGAGAATTGAGAGTTTGTGGTATACAAATACAGCATGTTTTCCACATGCTAGCATTCTTATAGCCGGGTTGGAGATGCATAGACTAGCTTAGTCATGGGGTTTCGGTAGCATGACGTCTGGTTGGCACAACACCCCGTACTCCTCTTGTAGAGGGTGTTATGCCAACAGACTACTTGTACCTAGAGCACCTTGAAGGTGTTAGATTGAGGTTAGCTTAGCTTGAAGAGACTTAGAGAATACAAGCTTCATATACTTGAGTATACACCGAAGTTAGTCTCTATAGAGGGTGTTGTGCCAGCCTATAGAATTCTCATTACCGGTACTAGGAGAGGCTAGTGCTAGCCAGACTACATTACCGGTAAACCCAGAACAGCACTCTTGAGGAAGCTGCAACCAAAACATGAATATCAATATCAATGGTTTCACCATTAAATTTGGTCATGATATGTCAGATATTAGCTATTGAAGTGCTTGTTAATCCACTTCTTTGACAATGAAAGGTGAATGAGAGCATTTTAAAAGGCCAAACTCAACGGGAAAGCTTCTTGCCAAGGGCGACAGATACCTTACAAGGCTTTTATTTTCCCAATCTCTATTGAACTATGCTTATCTGGGCACGAGACTACTTATCTGATTCTTGAACTCGTCCGTGATTGGTAGACGTTGTAGGGGGGTTGGTGTGCTCCTGTTTCAGGACTAGCTTCAAAACAATTTCAAGAATTACTATACCAAACGTCGTAACGATCGACACACTAGCTGATATTCTTTATATCACTATGCCCCCAAGAACGTCAACTAAGATAAAAGAGTTACAATTTGAGCTCGAACTGTATGATAAGCAGTTGTCGAGAGCAGTAGACTATGCCCGCAAGCACCCAAAAACCAAGGGTGCGAAAGCATTCAGTGTCAACCTTACTACCCTCCGGCAGAGATGCAAGAGTACGCAAGCATTCAACCTACCTAATTCAGCCCCTCATGTTGCATGTTTTGGACGACGAGAATCCTGGCAAGTCATTTGGAAAACAGGATAAGATAAAGCGCTTTTTCTCGGCAGATATGAAGCCTCTCGAATATGGCCACTCCGACCGCTTGGTCGCCCGAGTATTATCTCCGACTCTTCTCCCCCAGCCTTTCTGAGTCTTCCTCTTAAGGTGGCTAGCATGCGGTCAACCCTTAAAAGACTATACTCCCGCATTTACGAGCACTGGTTCATGCATCTTGAAAAGAAGGGCTGTTGTGGTTGCAGACTACCGTTAGTTTGGTTGGCACGTGGTACAGTATGTATAGTTAGTGTCCGACTGGGACCTGATACTATTGATTCGGATTACAGGAAGACCTAGAGCTGCTTCAGGCTTGTGGAACAGATACATCATGAAAGTGCTTCCTGGATCGGTTATACAAGGGAGATCTAGTGTATAGCCATAACTTTCGAAATATCCGTAAAGCTGGTACATTACTTGAACTGTTTATAAACAAACATGACTGTAATAAAGAAAAACCGATGAACAAGCAGATATCCCAAACCCGTCCTAAAGCATGTAAAAAGCAAGGAAATCCAAACACGAAACGTGACGATACTTGCAGAGTATGGTGTTGGGATGTATAAATTAGGCGATAGGTAAGGGAATGAGCTCGAGAGGGGCAACAGCGCCAATTTCCTGGTACTCCATTTGCGGCTTCAGAAAGTGAATTATGATGTGCAATTAGTAGCAATAGATCAGTTCAAGCTATCCAGGGTGTAGACTGAAAGAATAGATAAGTCATGCGGAAGAAATGTTTGGGTGGATGCTGAATGTCATGAAGCTTGCAACTTGAAGATAGAAATAATAACGTCATGACGAGTAGTCTGGTTCCGTGGCACGACTAGCAGCTTCCTCCGTAGGAAAGTTGACAGGCCCCTGTCGATGTGTTCGTTTCCGTTAAAACCCGCCAACGCTTGCATTTTGTTTGTGAAACTGACGACAGCCGGACACTAATGGCCTAGAATAGAGTATACGTTACGCCTAGTCCTCAAATGGGGATGCTAGAGTCGAACTCGCTAATTCGTATTGGATTTGGGAAAGTTTTGGCGAGATTGGAGGAGTGGTTTTTCTTAAAAAAAAAGTCTATACCCGCGATCATGACGGGAGTAGAGGGGTTGCAGGCGCGATTCTCAGAGGGTTGTCAATAAATTGCATTCAGCGACTATATCCGTAACCTGTTCTATGTATAATAATTCGATAGCAGAATTAACGAGACTACTGAATAACTCAAGTCTCTACGGTACTTGCTTCCTCTCGTAACACCTCCGTTGATGCTTCTCCAATTGTCTGTAGCGCTCTATACCGGAGCAGCCATATAGCACTTGGCAGGATACGTGCCAACCAGACTAGCAGGATACCACATATTTGTGTTGGGATTGCCATTTTTTTATTTGGCTCTTAACGATTTATAATTTCATATATCCGGTGTTTGGGATACTTCTGTGTCAGGAATTATATTTACCAAATTTTTAAGTGCCCCTATACGAAATAGTCTGTCCATGTTCTTATTAGTTTCTTAGCCCTCTAGCGGTTTAGGGTAAAACATACAGTCTGGTTCGTATCACATGACCTGTTAGTATATGCGTTACCCGCCCATGATCATTGCGGGTTTTCGTGTCCTGACTTCCTCTATATCTTTCAGCGATTCCCTCACCGGAGAACTCTTCTCACCATTTTGGCGAGCAATGTTTACAACTAAGATGGGTCGTTCGAAGAGATCCCACCGAGCTATCAGTTTATCTAAACTACTATCTACTGACAAGGCTCTCTCGCCCGATCATGAGCAAAATGCACAATGCAAAATACCATCTATAGGTCATCTACACCCTTAAAGGTTTCCTCCCATAAACAAACCAGCTGTGAAGAGGAGTTAGTTAGCTTCTAAGTCGATGGTTTTGTACAAATATACGGTAGGGCAGGACATGACACAGAACTTACACAGGTACATAATGCTTAGGTCCACCCTTCCGCAGAGATTCTGCCAGTGCATCACACAAATCTTTGACCTGATCCACCGTCCACCCCTCCCTGGTCAACAATTGGAGAGCAAATGGATATGCACTCTCAACTGCGCCTAGCCTTCCCCATCGACCTAACTCCTTGAGATGTGGATCCTTCGGCCAGTCTGACATTGGCCATATCTCTATCTTCTCGACACATTCTTCGAATCCAGCGTCTTGAAGCATACCCTTAATTTTGGGCCCTATTGTGAGGGAGCGCCCTATCCTCTCGGCAGCACTACACACATGATATAAATACGTGGCGAAGGGGTACTCCGGTTGAATCCCCTCAACTCTTTCACCGTTGGACATGAACAGTTGACAACTATAATCTTGGAACTCATAGTAGCCACCTGGGTTTAGAGCACTATCAAAGAGAGCTATGTCAAAAGAGATATCATAGGTCGTAGGCTTCAAACTCAGTCTACTCACTCGTAGCATTGCTCCAGAAGTTTCGGCCAGTCTTTGATGGAGCCACTCATAGATCGCATGTGGATATAGTCGAAGTAATTTTGTGGAAAGATCCACTTTTCTTCCATGTCGTCAACTTCAAACCCGCAGTTGGCCGGTACCCTAGTTAATCAAAGGGATCTCGTCAGGGTGAGTTGCCCATAAATGAGCGTGTTACGTACAATGTTGGCTGAATAGGACTTATGTCGGTGCCAATGACCTGTGCAAGCGGAAACTCACTAGGGCTCCATCAGTAAACAAAACCACCAGAAGCAGAAACTGAATCAGAATTCCCACCACTGTGGCACCACCTATGCACACTCCGTCACCCCACCTGGTGAGAATATGCTTCAGACTCCGCAGTCAATGGATTAAAGGGCATGGGACTCACTCTGCAAACTCTAT
Organism: Terfezia boudieri ATCC MYA-4762; assembly: GCA_003788615.2. Classification (NCBI taxonomy): domain Eukaryota; kingdom Fungi; phylum Ascomycota; class Pezizomycetes; order Pezizales; family Pezizaceae; genus Terfezia; species Terfezia boudieri. The sequence continues at coordinate 1,282,710 of ML121533.1, read as the reverse complement.
TGCCCATATACCCGTTCCTGTCCCCGCGTCAAGCACCCTGTTGATTTCTATTTTTTCTAAGGGTGCCGTGTACAGTTGCCCATGCTGCAAGAGGAGGAAAATATGATGGTACATGTCAAGCCTTTCCTGTTCATGGTCATCGTTGGGCATAAAGTAGTCCGCCTCCTTAAAGCGGGCAGAGTGGTACCGTCGCCCATTCGAGTATGTGAAACTGAAAACACTGGAGCCAACGGAGATAGTTTCAAGAGTCGGCGGCGAAAACTCGCTAGGAGAAGTTAGCCTTCCTTTCAAAAAGATGACGGTATTGGGATTTGAGTGGCAAACCATGAATCGCTGGAAGACTCAATATATCTACTCTATGGGTAGGTTAGCTCGTCGATTATAAGAGTTACTTTCCCGAGATCCTGCATAGAACTCATGCAGGAAGGAAGTTGGGGGGAAACGGTATATATAAGGGAGCCATAATTCTAGAGTTCACTTACATCAACTTCGACGTTTTGGCCAGTGGAAAGGTTGGGTGAACCCGGCTGAGAACCATAATAGTTGTCCATGAATTTCGAGTCAAATATCTGAGCGTTGGCAGCTTTGAGCTTTTTACCCCCGGCACTAAAGAACCCCCGCAGTATCGACTGATTGTTTAGAATCTGAACAAACAATTTATTTTTTTATGCTTTGCTAAGTACTGTGTGACCCCGCCTTTTATTTAATTACGACGGTCACGTGCGACATTCCTTCTACATGTAATTCTTTGAGATCAGCTGATCAGGTCGAGCAGACGCATACGGATTTTGACTAGTGCCCCTTAGAACGGGTACCAGAGAGTCTGGAATGATATTTAACGGCTTTGGGTGAGGAGATCGAGACTATAGTCTGATTAGTCTGGTTGGTAGTCTGGTCGGCACAGTGGGGGTTGGCATCTGGTCTAGTCCCGTGCCATCTAGTCTGGTGTAGTCTGGCTTAGTCTGGTAGTACACCGGATAAAACCAGACTAACCGGATTATGTCGGCTACTGTGCCAACCAGACTTAGTCTCGTGCCCTAAACCAGACTTAATCTCCTGCCAGTACACACCTTAATCTCTCAACCAGACTACTTAATCTCGTGCCCAGACCCTCGAAGAGGCACACCTAGTGTCCGAGGGTACCCTTAGTTTGGTTGGGGTAGTCAATGTGCCAACCTGACTAGAGAAATAGCCCCTTTGCGTTCGAGACAGGTGCTTAGATTGGCGCACAAAGAATATATTCCTTGGGGGTTGGGGTAAGGTAATAGTTGTTGACCATGCTCAACCAGACTAGCTTTTTCTTATAGTTTCGAGTCCATTTTTACCTACAATTCCCTGATTCTCACTACGTTTACTACTTGAACCCTCAGATATTAATTAGACAGCTTCGGGATTTCTAATGGTACTAATTATCCTGTAGTTATCAAGGTAAATCAAGTAGAAATCCCCTGGACAAAACATGTATGTGGTGTTATTCTTAATGACTTGTCCCGCCCAACAGTTTAGCGTAGGAACCTCATTATCTACCCCCGATAGTACAGCGAGCGATAAATTGTCGTGCATGCAGCTTGCAGTTCCAATTATCAACTGAATTTTGGTGGACTGGCCAATGAACTCTGGTCTGCACGCTGCATGCACGAGTAGAAGTGACGAGACTAAACAACTTGTACTCGGTCAAGGGAGTTTTAGCCAATTTTATCAAAATCCTAGATTTAGTTTCAGTACCCTGTATATTGAGGGTAACTGTTGTTCCCAGTAATCAAGCTCTCATACAGGCATATCAGTACATATTGATTCTAAACCAGAGTTGCAGTGCCTTGGGATAGGACTTCATGAAATCACTGTTTGTGAAAATTACAACATCTCAGTTCTTGTGGTGTGCTTGACTAAAATATTTTTAGTTTAGCTATTTTATGTGTATGTTAGGTTGAGGGTCCTACTTGCGATGAAATGTGGTGTGGCTGTGTATGCTAGCCAAGATTTAAGCAATATACTTAATGTGACTCGAGCCGATAAGGGGGCACTAAGCCTAAAAACGTCAAACTAAGGTTTCCTAACCAGACTAAAGGTTTCCCCTGTAGGTTTCCCTGTATCCTCCTGTAGTCTGGTTTCCTCCTGTGGATGTTGCGCCAACCCACAGGAGGTGGAACCAGACTAAGGAGGTGGGTCGTGCAACCAGACTAGCGCCAACCAGACTATATAGTCTCGATTCAAGACTTAGTCTGGTTGGCACAAGCCCCTCGTAGAGGTGGATAAAGTGGCACGAGACTAGGATAACCAGACTAGATAAAGCTACAGAGGCTACCAGCCAGGCTAGTCTGGTTGCACTATGTACCCCTCGCAGCAGCCAGGCTAGCCAGAGGCTGCGTGTAACTAGTCTGGCTTGGCGCGTAACCATAGAAACTTTAGTACGGTAGCACACACACAAGAACAAAGAATCCGACCTAGTCAGATCCAACCAACCAGACTAGATCCGACTAGTCTGGTTAGATCCGACCTAGTCTCGATCATCCAGAACCGGCAATTGATTGTCAAGGGTCGGGTGCCGAGACTAGGTACGAGAGTAGTACGAGAGGCAGTGCCTGCCAGAGTAGTCTGGTTGCTGCCAGTAGTGCCTGCCAGACTAATAAATGATGTCAACCCACGAACCAGACTACTCTGCGAAGTAGTCTGGTTGTGGAGGGTGTTGTGCCAACCAGACTATCTGCGAAGTGCCAACCAGACTACTCTGCGAAGGGTAAAAATGCGTACGTATGGAGGAGACATATGGACGGACATTTACTGCGGGATTGTCATAGTGATCGACACATGCATAGAGTCTTGGCACTGCATGGACATGAGCACCGCCTTGCAGACTGTTATCGATAAAGTGTATTCTAAGCTAAGTATTTCATAGTCCAACTGAGCTACTCTTGGAATTACTCTTATGCTATTTCCACGAAACTCCACCTAGGACCTATGATCAGCCAAAGCACATCCAAAGCCGAACTATCGAATATAGGCGCACTCCCCAGGGAGATTCAATTCTCGATTCTAGATCTTCTTATTCAGCAGTACCACGACGCTGGGCGAGAAGGATACCAGTACGCTAAGGGCGTACTCACTCTCTTGCTTGTATGCCAGACATGGTACAGCTATGGCAGCCGAAAGTTTTACAACCGAGTATACTTCGGCAGGGCATTCCAGTATTTTAAATTTGCAAAGCACCTACAGTCCAAGAATGGGGCGGGGATAAGAAAACTGGTGAAGGAAGTTGTATTTGAGTTGTATGAGAGGCACGGCTCCCAAGAGGTGCTGGAGTCATACGTAATTCAGGAAATATTCAAGCTGTGCAGGAGAATTCGGACTGTGGATTTGAGGTGCAAATGGGTTAAGGTCCCACTTGGCACGGCTTGGAATACCAAGCTAGGTGAGAAGAGCTCGCGGTCTTCTGTGCACGTCAATGGACATTGAACTGACCATTGGGGTCGGATGCGTTACAGCTGAGGCTATGAAAGTTTATGCAGACCCAGTCCGGTTTATCTATAATCACCCAAAAACGAGCTCCTTCATCTACGTCCAGGCCCTCCTCCGTACCAACGTGCTTAGCTTCATGAAGAACCTTCAACGCGTCGACCTATACGTAGACCCTAACCCAGTGAGGCTGGCCCAGACACTTTCACAACTTGCCGTAGTGCACATGACTGTCCGCGTTTACCTCCAAACGGATGATGATGGGGATGTTGAGTAAGTACATGGAATATGTTCTGAAGCCATATACCACTTGTGCTGTCCCTGGGCTGTCGTGAACTACCTAACAGCTCACGTAGTTATACACAAGAAACCGAAGGGACAACTCCGGATCCCAGCACGCACCTCGTACGGCCACATATCTTCTTTCAGATTGTAGCGACCAATGGACATCTGAGAAAACTGGATATTGTGAGCCGGAAACATCACTCAATGACTCAAGAAATCCGCAGCCCATCAGAGGAGGCTATTGAAAAGTGGATCGATGAAACGGAATTTTGTGCTTTAAAGGTCACAATGTCTAGAGAATTCCCACCTCCAATGGAGGGGGAATCCCTGATGAGTAACAGGAGGTGGGACCCAAAGCCAACGAGAAAATGGCTCGAGCATATGGAGAATTAGTGCGTTATTGGATCATTTTGTATGAAATTATACTGGTTATGTGGAGCTAACAGAAGGGAATGGCTGCCTAGCGACCTTCTTTATGATCACGAGTCCGACGAAGACCCCTCCGATTCGGAGTGGGAGCAAGACACCTATTTACCGACCAAGATCTCAAATCGGATGTTCTTAATTTCACCCCCGGTTAGCCAGTTGGGCGATGACTAGTGATACTGGGTTTGTGCTTATTGAAGCTGTGCAGTGGGCAACCGGAGCCAAGTGCCGGTCAAAGAAGCTAGGATAATTACAAGCAATCGTTACATATAGCGAAATTATGAAAGACCTTCAACCAAGGAAAGGGCAGTAATTGAATTGCGAGTGCTCCTTATTCCGTTAAGGGCGCTCATTGGTTTAGTTGAACCTGGTATTAGCATATTCCCTATCTCTGCAGGAATTGAGCGTTATACTCTATGCTTTAGAATATGTCATTCTTGTCCAACTATCTAATACCAGATCCTGAACCTTGTTTCTGTGATTATTTACTGGATATCGGTTATCGAAGTTTATATGAATATATATTCAAAGCCAGAGCGGAATGCTAGAATCACGTGGTCTCTAAACTGATCACGAATGGTAGAAATCTCAGACTGCTCATGTGACTATCGCACAGCCCAACGATATGGGTACTATGCACTGAAAAAAAACAGTTTTGATATGATGTATCTAGGATAACAGTGGTGTCCTGTGTCCCAAGCCATTTATATCGATCGTATCAGGACAGTTTTCCTTTTTGTACTTGCCTCGGTTTTTGCAAGCCTACCTTGATTGCATTGGAACTGGCCAGAAGTGTTGACATTGGACAGTGACTGTGACCTGTCATCGAGAGTACAGTACCGAATGGCATAACGGCTAATTAGGAGACTGCTGGCCTGCAGTGTGAGAAAAAGTTGTATCCTCCTAGGTACTCCGTACTTGTGCGTCCTGTGCCCTGTATCCATCCCTGCGATGTTGAGGCTCCCAACAGCGAATCACCATGCATCATCGTGCATATTACTCATGTCTCACAGGTGGCTGGCTGAGCTGAGAGGTGAATAACGCTGGTTGATGGCATGAGATTGCGGTAGATGATTTATATTTCATGACATTATTCTAATCAACGCCACGTTACACGCACTTCGACGGAGAACACCCGCGATCAGTTTATACGTGCCCCCCCTCCCCAGCTTTCGCTTTGGCTCTCACCTCCGGCTCCGCTTCTACACGCACAGCCTGGTAGTCTGGTTGCACAACCCCTCGTAATAGGCTGGGTTCCGGAGTACTAGTCATACTTCGAAATTCTAGAGGGTCTTGCCAGGGGGTCGTTTGGGTATTAAGAGCTTTGCGTCGGGACAGTAAACAGTAAACACACACAACCATGCCGGAAACGCTATTGTCCAACACCCCCATGGCTACAGGCGAGAAAGCCGAGACCACACCTCCAGCCTTCCCTGCCGGCCTAGAAACGCTGCTAGAGCTGACCAGAAATGCTGCCGCCCGCTCAGTTGACTACCTACTGGTACATGAGCAGAGTTTCAAGCTCATCGAACACCTCACAGAGTTCCATGCTGCCATCACTCAGGCGCGGGAGCAGCTACGCCAGGTTACTAAACATACTAGCATGAAAGTCCCAGCGGCCGAAACTCAGGAGAAGAGTACGGAAGGCAAGGAAACCACAGAAGATACCGAGAACATGGAAACCACAGAGAGCACAGAGGGCATGCAGAGCACGGAGAGCACGGAGAGTACAGAGAACACAGAGGGCGCAGAGGACACAGAAAGGACAACTTCTGTTGACCCGCCAGAGGGTGCTAGCACTGTAGGCGGGGACGCGAGTAGCGTGCAGCTGTCAGATACCGCGCTGCAGTTGTTTCTGGATAAGAAGGAGGAAGCTGCGCCACTATCCGGAATGTGGAGTCAGCTGTTTGATATGACAATGGAGAAGAAACGAGGTGCAAATAATGCAGCGAGTGCATGCATGGAGTCTGGGCAGCAAGAGAACTGTGAGGCCTGTGTAAACGATACTCTCGAGGTAGGGGAGCAGCGAGGTGACAATAAGCTGCGAGAAGAGAATGGAAAGGATTCAAAGGTCCACTCTGAGGAACCTCTACCAACTCTGGTTAGGTTGATGGACCGACTGGCTCCTGTCATCGTAGAGATAGGGTGGGTCTTCAAACTTTCCTGAGGTGGTCATGTAATGCACAATTGTTTGACGCTGAACCAAGCCACTGGCTAACACTGCGTCAATGTAGGCCGCAATTGAAGGCTATGGCTGCCGTGGCAAAGACCGAGGAGCAAAAGCTCAGAGAGAGCTCTGATACAATAACCTCAAAGCCTCTAGCAAAGTGGTGTACTTGTGGTGAGCATACAGAAGATGGCGATGACTCCTCTAGCACTAAGGACGATTCAGGTATAGAAAAACCTTGACTACAAGACAATTCGGCCGTACAGACACCAAATTGCTAATCCTCAATTCTCATTACAGATGAGGAGGAGTCTACTGATCCCATGATCAACCATCTAAGAAAACAGTGCAAAATGTACAAAGATTTTACTTCACGTATAGCTGAAGATCCAGAACTGAGGAAAGACATTATTGAGACTATTGCCAGCAAAAGTGAGGGCATGTGAGTACTTCCCTGATCGCTTTCCAGTCACGGGAAGAGTGGCTAATCCTCGTATCCCTTAATAGAGAGACAGTGGCCAACGTTCACCTCGCCCGAGTGTCCCGCACACTCACTGTAAAAGGTGCACGGGAGGTGCTATTTGCCCTACCATTAGGACCCGCAGATACTTATGCACTCGTGATGCGCGATATCGAAAAACACGAATCTCCAGACCGTGCACTCGCGAAGAAGGCTTTGATGTGGCTGACCAATGCCCTCCAGCCTCTCACGGTTTCTGAATTCCTACATGTCCTGAACCCTGATCTAAGTTACCATACATCCAAGGTCGGGGACTTCAAAGCGAAGGTCAGACGACTATGTGGGGCTCTTTTTGAACTCGGGCCGAGTGCAGATATTGTCTCCATAGCCCCTACGGTTAAAGAATATCTCCAGACTAATCACCCAGACTTATTTACTGATCCTCATTGGTCAATGGCTCACGATTGTATCCAATACTTCAGTCTCCCTGAATTTTCTAAGGGATGTGCGGAGTGGCCGCAGAAGAGGACTGACAAGTTCCCATTTCTAGAGTATGCGGCGCATAACTGGGCTCGACACAGCCGTCGAGTGACTCCGGATAAGACTCAACAGATGAGAAAGTTCGTTCTAAAGTTCCTCTCCCAAATAAAGAAGACGGCATCTGCCATCCAAGTGATTCAAGCAAAGGTTTGGGGCAGTAGTTGGGCATGGGCGAGTGATCAGTTGGGCTTTTTCAAGTCACAGGCGTCAAAGCGGATCTTGGTAGCGGCTTTTTTTGGACTCAATGACCTTGTTATACAAGAGCTCAACGTGCGTGGGTCACAGATATGCAACTGCGTCGACAGCCAGGGGCAGTCGCTGCTGTCTCTTGCTGCCGAAAGGGACAATTTGACCCTTGTGAGGACTCTCTTGTGTCGGAGTGACATTGCCGCTGATGCTAAGGACAAATGTGGCAGGACGCCGTTGCTATGGGCTGCGGCGAGTGGAGCTAGTGCTGAATTGCTGAAATTACTCCTAGACAGAGCCGATGTCCACCCGAACACCAAGAACAAGATCGGACAGACACCACTGTCATGGGCAGCTAGCGAGGGCCATGTTCATGGGGTAAAGTTACTTCTACAAAGAGTACCACCAGTGGATCCAAATAACAAAGAGGACGACGGATCGACACCTCTGGCACTGGCTGCCAAAAATGGCCATCTGGAGGTTGTCCGTCTTCTGCTCGAGAATCCTGAAACAAACCTGGAAAAGGCCGGCGCATTTGGACGGACTGTATTAGGATGGGCAGCAAAGCATGGACACGAAGAAGTAGTAAAATTATTGCTTCAAAAGGGTGCAGCGTTCAACAGATGTGATGATTTAGGCTTGACACCCCTAGCTCTTGCAGCAAAAAAAGGCCATCTGGCCGCTGTCAAGGCTCTCCTCACGGTGGATGGAATAGAAGTCGATTCAAGAGACAACGACAGCAATACCCCACTTCTCTTGGCTGCCAAAGCCGGTGAGAAGGAAGTGGTGGAAACATTACTTGCAATGCCAAATGTTGACCCCGATGCCAAAGATAATCTCGACCGTACGGCGTTGAAATGGGCTTGTAGAGAAAATTATTTTGATATTGCCTGCATGTTGCTGGAGACGGGGAAGGCCGACGTGAACTCTCGCGATAGATTTCAGGGAGAATATACGCCCCTGCACACTGCCGCTGATAGGGGCAACGTTAAGATTGTTGAACTGCTATTAGCGCAACCTAACATCCTGCCAGATCTCCCGGATATTCGAGCAAATACGCCTCTGCTGGAAGCAGTTTGGAGGGGAAATGCCGAAATTGTGAAGTTGTTGCTGTCACGAAAAGATGTCGCTCCTGATAAGAAGGGCGACATGGAAAGAACCCCATTCACCTTGGCTGCCTCAAGGGGATGGGAAGAAATATTCAAAATGTTCCTTGCGAGGGCTCCGGAAGAGGTGGATATTAATGCAGTGGATGTCTCCGGACAAAACGCGCTCTATCATGCTTGCTTCAATGGGTCAAAAGAGATGGTTGAGCTCTTGCTTGCGCGGCCAAATATTGACGTCAGTGTGCGCGCGCAGGACACTGCAGGGGATACGGCACTGGGGATTGCCGTGGAGTATTCCCACCCGGAAGTGGTGAAGTTACTCTTAGCAAGAAACGACGTAGATCCGGATCTAGCGTATGGAAGGAACGTTCGCACACCGCTGGGCTGGGCGGCATATACTGGACATATAGAGATTGCCAATCTCCTTCTTAATACTGGGAAAGTCAATATAAATCACCAGGACGATGAGGGATGCTCCCCGCTTATGTTGGCCATGAGAGGTAATGGCGGGCTGGAACTTACGAACAGAATTCTTGCATGTGAGAGGATAGATGTCATGCTGAAAGATTCTGAGGGTCGTGCGGCATTTTCATACGCAGCGCATTTGGGTCTTATGGAACCAGTCAAAGCACTACTCGATCCATCGAGACCTTGGGCGGGGAAAGTAGATTTGGATGAGCGGGATATCTTCCAGCAGACTCCGCTGTGGCGGGCCGCAAATTCAAACAGAGTATCCATGGTTAAATTTCTCCTTGAGACGGGGAAGGTCACGGTAGATGCGCAGGATAACCATGGGACAACTCCACTTTGTATTGCGGCGTGGAATGGGTATATTGAAATTGTGGATTTGTTGCTTTGGCATCCCGGCGTTGACCCTTCGATCAAGGATAGTGATGGGGACACTGTGCTTGCTTGCGCGGCGAATTCGGGGAAGGAGAATGCTCTTAGGTCGCTGTTGACTCATCCGCTTGTGGACCCAGAGGAACGGAATATCCTTGGCCGAACTGCTTTTTCGTCGGCGGCGGGCTCGGGGTTTGCACACATCCTCCCTATCTTACTCGAATATCGGGGGGTTCCCCCGCTTATGAACTCGGAAGTGCAATATGTAGATCCGGAGACGAGGGATATTTCCGGGCAGACACCGTTCTCGATTGCCTGTGCTAATGGCAGGGTGGAAGTCGTCAAGTGGTTGTTGGAGATGGAGGGAAGGAATAAGATTGATCCGAATTCGAGATGTGATTTGGGGAGGACGCCGCTGAGCTATGCGGCGGAGCATTCGAAGTATGACGTTGTGAGGATTCTACTGGGAAGGGAGGATGTGGATTATTTTATCAAAGATAATAATGGGCATACGCCGAGATGGTGGTCGAAAAGGTTGGGCGTGCCGGTTAGTCATTCATTTCTGGTGAAGGGGTTTTTTGATCATTGGAAGCCGGGGCATCCATAATGGGCGAGTGAGGTCGAGTTATAAGAGGATATTGGAGATACTTATTTTTATCGGGAATTTGTGCTTTGTTGTCTCCTTTTTTATGATGGTTTGCTATTTTTTCTCGGGGAAGAAAGAGTTGGGAATTGGTATAACATGGAATAGAACATGTATCCCAAGGTCCGACCCAGATAGATACCTGGGGGGTGGGGAGGGGGGTGGGTTGGGTGGGGGTTGGGAGTTGGCGTTCTATATATGTAGATACAATTATGGTTTTGGTGGACGTTTCATTGTGTGTTTTTGGTTTTAAATTTACTATCTTTGTTTTTCGTTTGCTTGGGTTAGGAGGACGAATCATCGGATCCAGATATGGCAATTATAAAAGTGTTTGAATTGAAAGATTGCATTGAAAAAAAAAAAAAAAAAAAAAAAAAGTAGTATGAGAAATAAATAGACGAGTTATTCTATATACAGTCATGTACTGTAAGTACTTATGTATATAGGGTTGGCTAGTTTGTTTTCAGAGAAGTTGAGTATCATAGTAATACAGTAAGAATCCCCAGATTTGTTTACTTATCTTGGATAACTGAGCCGCCCCCTCACCCCACCCCAATCCAAACAGGCTGTATGGGGGACTTTTTTCTAATTTTTATACGGATAACCTTAAGCAAATTCCCAATCCCATGATATATATGTATCTATCTATCAAAAATATAAAAGTCATGTGCACTACTCCTAAGAACCCCCAACACCCCCCCCCCCCCCAACCATTAAAAAACCAAAAAAAAAAAACCAAGCATAACAAAATGGTAGGCCGGAAATAAAAACGGGAGCCCAAATATCAAAACATAAAAGTCCCCACTAACGCCAAATCCCCATATAGAAGTAGATTCTAGACCTTCAACATGCCCCTCCTCATTGCCCACCACCACCCCACAGCCCACAGCACCGTGACTGCACCCATCCAAACCACCCCTCCACCAAAAATCAACCCATGCCACCTCCACCCCGTCTCCTCATTCAACACGACCCTGCTCACCGCTACCGCCCATGGTAAGTCCCACAGCGCTACAGTCATCAAACTCTTATACATGTACATGCGCGGTTTCGTCGCTAGTAAGATTGTAGCAATCTGTGTAGCCGCACCGTAAATGACGTAGCACCAATCAATCGTTTTCCAGAAATGCGTTACGAGGTCCGAAACCGCATCGGAGTGGGAGATGAAGTATGCGTAAGGGCGAATGAAGTACATGCTTAGGAGGAGAGAGATGGGGATCTCGATAGCAAGGACAAAGAGGGCGGACACTATGGCGGGCCGGGTAATGTCTGTTGGTGATGGAGGAACAGGTATTAGCAGCTGCTCAAAAGCTCCTAGGGAGTGAATCATTGGGATAGGAAGGGCACATACACTTTAAATCTTTAGTACTAGCCTTTACCTTCTGCCCCATACCTGCCCCAACTCCACTCCTCCACGCCCCCCACCTATGGCCTACAAACGTCCCCGCGCTCGCCTCAAGCGCATACACGGGAACCATAACCACCCCCCACCGTATGGCATTGAACACCCCCCACGCAGTCGCATACGTCAAACCCGTTTTCACCACTCCCACTACCAACCACAAATAGATCGAATTCCGGAACCCACTCTCTAACATGGTGAATAGCCCTGGACGAGCCAATATCACTAGCGAAGCCCATGTTGGCATTAAATTCGCTTTCTTGCCATCGCTACTAATATCCCCAAATACATGATGCCGTTCGGGACTATGTGAAGCCATAGCCTGTCTAGACCGTTCTGTTGCGATAAGACGGCGGCACTTGATGAAGTAAAATGCAAGCCCACATGTCCCCGCGCATAGCTCACAAAAGAACCGTATCTCAGCTTGGGTATTAACAGTCGGTATGAACCACCCCTTTCCAAGCCTCCAATGCGACAAGATGAGTACATCCAGCAAAATATTTCCACTGATCTTCACAATACTGATTATCAGTGGGATATCGGGTTGATCAAGACACCTCGTAGAAGTTGCTACAGCAACCTCAATTGCATACATTAAGGCAGAACAACTCGCAATCCGGATATATGTTAACGAGGAACTGCGGACGGGGGCCGGGATGAACACGTCGGCAAAGGTTTGTGCGAAAATGAAGAAGGAGAGGGCTAAGGCGAGGCCGCAGGTGGCTTGGAAGGCAATGAGGGTGTTTGAGATTTGGATACGGGAGGATATAGAGCGGGAGGATTTGTCGGCGATTATGAGGTAGGAGACTTTCGGGAGGCCTTCATTGAGGATTTCAACGAAAACGTGCATGTAACTATGAACATTTATCACCACACTATCAGCTCATAGTCCAGCACGATGGGAAGCACAGTCTTGGGCATCTGAATATGAATACAGATGTTCTTCTCTCCTATACAAGGTACATACGCATAAGTATCGGTCGCCACGACCAATCTCGGATCCAGCTGGCTCACCCACAACTTCGCCATAGTCATATAAACCGCTGGTAGCAAAAATGTAAATATATTAAACAGCACCGAACCCGTAAATCTCTCTCGACTCCACCAAGGTAGTAACTCTTCTAGGACGTCTCCAGCTCCGGCTACATTTCCATTTAGTAATCCCACTGTAGCGTCTCCGTCGGACTGCAGACTATGTCGTGATCGAGACAGTGGGGAGGTGAGAAAGTTGAACAATCGATCTGCATCTTTTCGAGTCAGCATTGTGGACTCGGGGGTGTTTGATGTTGGAGTCGAAGGTTCTCTCCCCAGTGTTGGTGAGGACGAGGAAGCGTGAGTTAACCTAGGTTACTTACTACCAATATTAAATTTGCTCGGAGCATGGTGCAATCAATATATCTCAATCATAGTCCGCCCGCACGTCGTAAGGTGAGAGTCATCGACATAGTCTGCCTGATCTCGTGCATGCATGCCAACCAGGCAAGGCATGGTTCATGCAAGTGCCAGTGATCAGGGCCACGGCAGAGATGTGTTTCAACGAGACTATGTTTCAACTTGCGGGATCGACATGATGTGGAGCAGACTCATCGGAAGTCATTCATCCCATTGGCACTCATATAAAAGGCTGGCTCGGTTCCTACTTCAAGAACGTATATGTTGGCTGTGTATACCTGTACGTCAGAGTTAGTGAATCAGTATGTCAGGGGATGGATAAAGCTGACTCTGAAATACATCTGATGTCAATGTTTGCCTGAGGGGTTTCATCAAGCTCGCGAAACTAACAATTAATCAGGTATTGCAAGCTTTCTACGTACATGTCATATAACTCGCTATCAGTCCATAGCGGGACGAAATTAAAAAAAAAAAAAAAAAAAAAAAAAACTGTTACTTGTAATTAATTGATATCTTGTCATAAAACCTTGTTCAATTGATTTCATTCGGCAGCCTGCCGTGCGGAATTCCAGCTGTTGATCAACTTGGGCGATCGAACTATCATGACATAGAGCAGAATACAATAGAACTTTGATCCTCATATGTTGGAACGATAGTCGACTTGACTTGTACGCCATAACGACGGAGTATGCCACTAGTGCCCTCTGCCAAGCTTGTTAGCCTGGTTTGCACCCGGTCCTCTTGTTGTAACTTTAATGTCAGGCGGGCACCACCCCTGACTGTAGTCTGGCTTGGGCCTTGAGGCACATTTTTATAAAATGTCTCACTCCAGGTACTTCAAGATAACAGCTTCTTTGGGCACGAAAACAGTAACTAGGTATCTGCCTCCCCTCTATTGTTTCGATTTCCCAGGGGTGAAAAGAAAGACCAATTACCTAGCAATAGAACCACCAGCCAAATATTAAGTAAACCAAATTTCCTTTCCTTGAGACATCTGGAGTTACCCTACAGTAAACTTAACTCTTTAAGGTTATCGACACAATCTCATTTATCACACTCATCCAATATCAATTTTAAAAAGAAAAACAAAAGGAAAAACAAGCATGTCTAAAACCACTCCCCTCGTGAACTCTTTAATTATCGGGCAGAACTGAAACAGAACACATGGAACATGACCCCCCCAATTCCATTTCCATTTCAAATTTCAAATGAAACAACCTGATCTCGTGTCCCCTTCGCTTGTTTCTGTGTCTCAGATTGCTCTCTCTTTCATTGCTCACACCTTATCTAGATTTCCCTAGCACGAGGGGGTAGAAAATCTACGTAGAAAAAAAAAAGTCATCTATTTTGTTCAGGGCCACTCATGGCGAACAATGTATTCAACTACTGGATTTGGTACAACTAGGTAGGCTATCATTGATCCCTGCACAGGCAGTATCGGCTAGAAACTGTCCTGGGAGCTGTGAGACGAGTAACAGCTGCATCTAGCTCTTGGTCAATTGGGATCTCCTCTCCTCCGGGTCAATTGGGTTATTATCTAATAGGTAGTCCAATTTGCGTTCGTTCACAGCTAGTATTTTGGTATGACAATAAAAATGTGGAGAATTTCAAGTCTTTTTTGTAGCATCCGCAGCGAACGATTTGGCACAGGACTTTTGGCAAGTTTATGAGACCTGAAAACTCCAGTTGTTGTAGATGCGTATGATTGTGATTTTGTCGAGAGTAGCTGATGAAGTATCCGCAATTTTCATCTTCCAAGCGTTGCTGGTGGCGTTCAGGCTGTGGATTTCTGAAATTTAACCTTTGATTATCGGTTTTGGCACGGCCATCACTTGGAATTTCCTACACCGACCATACCCCCATACCACCTACCACCTACTGTAAAGACTACAGTACAATTGGTCTGGAGGGGGTGTGGTGGTCTTGTCCGATTTGGACAATAATTAAGTCCAAACACCTACCTATATTTCTTTGCCGAATTATTTTCCATAATAATTATATCGTGTGTTCCCCAATTACTACTAAATATATATATATATATATTTTCCTTTTCCCAACCATCCCATGATGAATTTTGCACAAATTGCATATTATAGTGATCACACCAAAAAGTTTGCCCAGTTACAAAGAACTCAAAAGCTCGCTCTTCTACAACATAGTTTTTCCATGTTTATATCCAAATTAAAAAAAAACTTCTGCAAGGCTCGGAGCCGTAAGGTAGAAAGGTAAAATAAACCAGTAGAAAAATCCAAGGGGGACAAGGTGTTGTATTGTATTGATATTATATCAATATACAGTGGATGATGCATGTATGCACTTTATACTCCACATATAAAGTTCTCATGTATGGCACCACCACCCCTCCACGTTTGGTAGACTTTTGCAAACTTAGTAAGTTATATTAAGTAAGTACCTTTCAAAACTGGAAACTTCTGATGTGGAGCGCATACATTGATCGATATCGTGGTACGATGCGTTACATGCACTTGCATTTGCTCAGCTCAGCTAAGTACTGTACCAAGCAATGGCAGCATTCCATAGGTGAGGTCACAGGGAAACATGTGTAGACTTGAGATTTTTGTCCAATCATGATCACGTCGATCAACATCCTATATATTTAAGGTATATTGATATTGTACAGTATCCGATCCAGCTCACCCAAATGAAGGAACAGTGACCAAGACAGAAAAGAGGTGAACCAAAAGCCCTAACAACTCCACCTCTAACTCCAACCAAATAACACCACAAAACGCGGAGCGAAAAAAAAAAAAAAGAGAGAAATACATGGAAAACATAGTTGTGCATAGCAGCCCAACAGCTAATTCCTTCTGAATAACCGTGTACAGAAAACCAAAGTAGGAAAAAATGTGTATGTATAGGTGAGTTATGGGTATGTATATGTACCAGGACCTCCATAATTTTAGGGGATCCATTATGTATTTACAAATAAGTTAAGTAGAACAATCTCTCCATCAAGTAGGAAAGGCTATGGAGAGGGTCTGGGCGATAAGGTTGAAGATGCTTATTGCAGATTGCTCATACTTTCCATCTTCCTTTTAAAAGAGAAGCAGCGAAAGGAAAGGATGAAAGAGGGAAAACCAGCAATCGTAGGTAAGCTCTGGATTTGAGATCTGCGGTGGAGTAGTTTGGTGATGCTATCGACTTGCTGTATTCCTATCCGAGCTTCGTTCCCGCCGTGTGTGATCATTAGGTTGCGAAGGAACTAGGCCTTCTTCTGAGAGACTCCTCCTAAGTGGCGACTTCGAGGATGTGCTTCCCAAGAAATATTTATCCCTTTCTTCTGGTGAGGAGTTGTGGGAAGTAATGCTACTTCCACCAGTGCCTCGACGATTCAAGCTAAACGTTGCATTATCTGGAGTAAGTTCACCATCATCAAAGTGAATCTTAGGGTTTGCTGGGGCCATTGTTGTACTCTTGCTATCAGCATTCGGTGCCGGAAATTGGTCGATTTTGCTGGATCTCACGTTGCCTTTCCTCATTCCGTTTATTTCAATATCATGTTGCTGCCACGGACTCACCACCCCAGACAACCTAGAGTCCAACACACCAAGCCCTTCAATGTCCAAATCCAGGTGACCCCGTGGCCCAAAGTGTATAGCCCCGCCAATTCTCGGTGGTGGTGGTGGGGGGGTTGTATCTGACCACATATCCTTTATATCACCAGTGTTCTCTTTTAACATATGCATGTCGTGCCCTGGGAGCACCTCAATCGAGATTTGTCGTGGCTGATCATCACTCGGACTTTTGATCCCCACTAACCTCCTCAGAGAGGGCATACAGGCCGCGACAATTCCCAATCCCACCTCCAGTTGCTCGAATATAAAGACCAGTGATGCATTCCACGACATATCATCCATATTCTCCGTGACAGCTTTAATAGCCACTATCCTCGCTACAGTCATTATGCATGCTAGTAGCCCCACACCAAGCGTGGCTAAAACGCCAATCCGAACCCCCGGAGACATTTTACCCGCACTTGCGCTCCTCAGAAGTGGTGGTATTGGCAGGGACCAGATGGCTAAGTCGAGGGCCATGGCGATTACTCCTAGCGCGTACCACATACTGTGGACTTTGACACACTTTCCTACTTTGCAATGGTATGTATTGCCAACCACACGAACAAGGCAAAAGAGTGCAGAAATAATGCCAATTATATATGTAGCAACTCGCTGGCATTTTGGCATCGAAAGGCGTTTCAGATAGAAGAATAGAACTGAACACTGCACTGACAAGGCAGCAACATTGTTCATTGTAGGGAGAACGATGATCACCTAAAACATCGTTCCGTCAGCATATCAAAATGCATATTACGAGTTCTGAAGCCACTCCAGCCACTGTTTCCTCTGCGTCCAGGGCCAAGTGGAAGTTGGTAATGAGTATAAACGGAGAGAGACTTACATTGTTCAATTTCAAATGATCTGATCTCGAAATATCTCTCGAATGTTTCCCCAAACCTAACGTACCGGCCCATATGCCTATACCCCCCGCCGTCCAACAAAAAATGCCCGCCGCAACTATGGTCCAAAAATCCCTCCCAAGAGGTAATTTGAACCGCTTATAAACATAGAATCGCGTCCCCACAAATACCGCTGCAAGGAGGCAGGTGAGAAGTGAAGTGGTGTAGAGTGCAGGAACTCGTGACTGGCCGGGTGCTGACGTTGGCGATGGCATCGGCCATGGTGCCCTTTCAGGTTCAACGTCTCTCTGACTCCACATCAAGATTTTCTTGATCTGTTTTCGAATCCCCAGAGCTGGAGAAGGACGTAGGTGCCTACGCACCGCAATTGTTAACTGAGAATTCCTAGCTAGGGTTTTGTCAGAGATCGGTTGATGGTGCAGGGTATAGAAAAAATACATAAATTAATAAATACTCACCAATAGTGTACTCGCAATAACCTCCAACCAACCAGAATGATAGCAGACTATGCATCGCCACGTTAGTGAAGTCGATGGCAAAGATGAGAATGAATGACGAAGATGGATACCGAGATACATCGTACTTTCCGAACGTACATACCTGTCAACAGCTTATGTCGCAATGCATCTAACGACCTTGCATTTCCACGAAAGTCCGAGGGAAGAAACACTCAATCGTATGTGCGACTCGGCTAAAATCCAGAGATGATCCACAGCTGCCGATATCGATGTTTAGTAGCCAAGGGCCTTTTGTTCTGGCATCAATGAGCGATTCAGAATATCGACCTGACGCCGAATCGTCAAAAAGGAAGAAATACCAACTTTGGAGAGAGAAAGACAGGGTAAAGTAGAACCACCAGCACTGGCGAGCTCCAGGAGTCCCAACTCCAGAGCACATGGGATTCCAGCACATGTACCCTACGAAGTTGGATGCTTAATTTTACAGGACGGAGCTAAACTCGAGTAGAGTGGTGGGGAGAGGGGGGGGGTCTGGCGTGGCCGTCGAAATGAGCTGAAAATGGTTTGGGTTGCCTCCAGACATCCCAGGCGGTCAGGGGTGATGTTGAACCCGCCATGCAATGGAAGCAGGACGATTCGTTCCGGTGTCGGAATGATGCCGGGCATTTTCCTGTCGACACTGGGGGGGTAAAAGCAATTTCACCCGATGGCAAGGGACGCTGGCTTTTCATTCGATGAGATGCTCTATAAATTAATTTGTTGCACGTGTCTTAAAAGACGCAAAAAACATCTGCGGGCTGAGGGTGCGGAAACCCCAAGGAATCAAAACAGACTAGAAGGATCCACGGAATGTTCGTTCCCAGGGCACCCATGGAAAAGGCATTATTAAACCAGCCGATGGCGAATAAAGATTCAGCCCAATGAGCATGCGTATAATACTGTATATTCTAACCTCCAATATTTACTCAAGTGGTCCTAGTACCGTAGACAATAGGCAAATCTCGAGGCTTTGGGCTGGCAGCCTTTTTGTATATAACCTCCTGAGTGGGCAGTTTTGAATGCTAGTAAAGTAAAATTCCCATGATCAACTGATGAATGTATGGTGTATTGAGACACTTTAGTATTTAATATAGGTACTCAAGTTCTCGCCTATATTCTCCTTGATAAACTTCACACATCAATCTATATTGTATAGCTATAGATTGATATATCTTGATTCTTACTATGACTATTAAGTTATATTCAAGTACTGACTTCAGGAAGAGGAGAATTACATAGGTATATATCCTGATTATTACTATTAAACACTCACCGGAAGTTTAGCTATTTACAAGGAGTTAGCGTTGTGTGATGTGGAACCTCGGCTAAAATACAAAAAAATACCTATATTTATCTGAGCCTATGATCTTGGTCCATATAAAACCAAACTAAATGTGAGACTCAGCGGTTGCCTTCATGATTTGATTTTGTGGCCGCTAGGGTATACGTAATCGACCGGGCGTTTGTTCAACAGAACAGGCTACGACATATTAACGTGCATACCGCGAGAACAGGCCATACCGGATTAATCCGGTCATACTCACAAATCCCTCGCTTACCACTTTATATAAGCTCTACTGTAGGGTACCCTTGACCATTCTGATACATCATTGATCTGGTGCTCAGTAGAGATAAGTTCTCTGTTATATATCTTGGTTTCTCCCAATATTTTGTTGAAAATATCTAAACTCCCCTTAGATATCTACATGAACAATATTGTAGAGGATGTAGAGGATGTGTATTTACAACTGAGCTTTCATAAGGAGTCTACATCTAAGTAATATGTATATAGGAGATATATATTTATATACAAATGTGTTTTGGTATCCTCATGCATTACATTTGGACTCATCATCCTATGCTCAACTATGAGCCTGTAGTAATCCCATATTATACATGTTTGTGTGGTTCGGAAGGTGAAGCCAAGGTTTTGGAATGTCGGAAACAACCAACCCATGCATTGCTTGTACACATATACCTTGTATACACATATATATGAAAATTAATAACCCCATACCATACATCTTCGCGTCGTTCGGAAGGTGAAGCCAAGGTTTTGGAAGGTCGGAAACAACTCACCCATGCATTGCTTGTACACATATACCTTGTTACCCATACAAACATATACAGATATATGTATATAGAATACAAGAGAAAAGAGCAACAATTACCCCCAGAGCCTAGTCCTATTGCTACAGCATATCCAACAGTCCACACATAAAGTACTGTCGTGAAAGGAAACATAAACGAGTCCAAATCCAGAGTAAAGTTTCGGAGACGAGACTTCAGAGTAATTATATATGACACCGAGATGGTGGGAAATCAAGAAATTATTTAGTCGAAGCTATGTCATTGCATAGGGTGGAGGCCACAGGGTTCCAAGCTAAATATGGAATCTCTCTTGAGATACAGAGGTAACTTTCTGAGGGTAACACCCTAGCTTGGTTGGGATACGCGTTTAATGCAATGAGCTATGCGGATATAAAAGATGGAGATTTTTCACTGTAAGTAATATGCGATATTTGGTACCTCTTACTAATTCAAACCCCTGGATTTGTTTGTCATACTGTTATGGCTTCTTTGTGAGTAAATCCTTGTCCCGATCGCAATATATATATATTACACCCGTGTGGATTGAGAAAACCGTCATGGCCATGGGTAGGGAATACTCCAGATATTAATACCCTCACAAATTACACCCTTATACTTGCGTACTACGTACTTAAGCTTGATCTATTAAGCTATATATGTCCGTACGTAGGCGCGTACAAAAAAAAACCAGTGCGATAAGGTAAACCACTGGCCAGCTGGCATGCCCAATACCACAGTACGTAGAATTAGCTAGATTATTCCAGCCGATCCTAGTAGTTTACTTTCTGGAACGCGGTGCACTCCTAGTAGTTCCTTTGACTTCAGGGTAATCTGATCAGCGGGCCAATGGGGCCAAAACGACCCACGGATTATAAGATTTAATTTATCTGGCAACGAACTCGTGGTATCTGGCCACGGCTAGTACCCATGCGCCTCTCAACTGCAGTGATCTATATGAGGATATATTTCCTCTCCACCCACTCTAATTATGGCTCCCAATATCTTCTGTAATATACTGAGCTTGACGCCATCATTTTCAGCCTGGGTCTCTGCGCATCACTTTATCTGTCTATAGAAAGCTGCTAGACATCGCATATAACGGGGCACGAGACTAATATAACGGAGGTTTGCAAGGCAATCTCGTGAGCCCAATGCGCCAAGGGCCTTAATATGCGCTTGAGGAATGCTAATCTCGCCCAGTATAACTTTGACATGCTGATGCAGATTTGAACGTGTAGAGATTTACATACAAGAGAGATTAATGTGACCAGGATCTGCGTACTTACTATCCCAAAGTGGGACCCACGCAAACCTTCCTGCATGGTGAAGAGGTAGGTAACTACATAAGTATTTTTGTGAGATCGCTTCAAGCGGGTCTCGAAAGAGTTTTGATCAGTTTTCACAGCGCTGCTCAAAAAAAGGAACATATATGCAAGGAAAAGCTTTCCGTCAGAACTTTGGTGACTTTGTGAGCCGCCACCAGTTTGGAGTCAGGTGAATTTCTCGTTTTGCAGCATGGCCCTACAACACCTTAACATACACTGTTACCGTAGTCTACCTTTTTGCTATCCTTCACTTCCTAATCAAGCTCCTTTTCTATTGATATCATGAAGCATAAAGTCCTGCAGAGCAGATTATCCATAAAAAAGACGGATATCTGTCGAAACCACAGTCCAAGAAAATGGGGGGGGGGGGGGGGGGGGCTATGTATATCCCTGTGGAGCCTGGTAGGCGGCAGCGGTGTGAAACGGGAAATGCGGGCCGCGGGCAGTAATATCGGCTATAACTAAACTACTATCATACCGAACTGTGCATATTTTGCATGCAGTACTGTCCATGTAGAGTACTAAATTTCGTGCCACAACTATCTACATCTAGTTGATATTCTGCAGCAACTATCCCTGTGTAATCAATGTTATCTATATCGACCGGAACTGTGTTTATATCAACCGGAACTTCTCTTATAATATATCGTACCGAAACTAGTTCTTATAATACCGTATGGCTTATAGTGATATCTCATTAAATTGTGAACTATGTTCCATAGCGATATAGCTATATACAACTCACACTCTACCTGCTCCTCATCTATGAAGGGTTATGTAACCAAAGAATATAGAGAAAAAGTCTGCGTTATAAAATAAGAGCAGTAATGCAACTTTCAACTCAACTCCCAGCCAGCGTATACGTACTGTAGTCCTGCCTCCTGTTTATCAAATGCGTCCAATTACACATCAAGTCCCTCAGTGCAGTAACAGCATCCGTCTACCTAGAAGAAGGGATGACAATAGGTATTGATCAAGTGACAATCTCCTTGGCTTTTGCATTGTTGTTCTGTCTATGAATGTTGATACATTAATTGAGAGAAAACATGCAGATACTCGGAGATTGGTTGATCAAAGAATTGCTACCTAGCATTTGCTCAGCCTAGCAGCTTTGTCAATGACAAAACTAATAAGCAGGTATGCTGGTTGGATTGAAAGCTTAAGAAGAAAGGGCAATCAAATGAACGTACGATGGACACGTAGACACGGTGTTCGAGGGTGTAAAATACAAGGGTCGAGTTTGGAATATCGGTAAGTCGAAAACTGCCGTAAGGTGTTTGTTTTTTCTGTTTTAACGTTCTACCGCCGGCAGTTGGCCTAAGGCTATGGTGCAGTATAACTTTGTTGGGGCATGTGAACACACGGGCCCAAATCGTGGACTTGTGGTTGCAGGTTTGTCTCTCCACATCTCTCCACATCAGTAATCGTGCATCTTGAAGCCAAGAGTAGGTACCGGCGATCAATTACCACGGCAGATGAGCCTGAACTGTACAAGTAGGTACTGTAGAAAGGTACATACGGTACCAATACGTAAGGAAAAGGTAAAATCAGCCGGGATCTCCCCCCGTTAGAACTTTTGGGGCTCCAGTCTACTAAGTATCTCCGGTATGATCCCGAGAATTGAATATCAGCCCTACCAGTACCGCCATCTACCTAGAGCCCCAGTATAGCCCTGACTGTGATCTTCCTGAGATGCATGTACCTAGAGAACCTGGTTTCCTTACACATAGGCAATTACTATACCGCAAAACCTGGGGATATAAGAGCTACCTAGGTACTCTAAATATCCGGAAGCCAAATTGGCTGCAGCAGCAGACTTTCCATGGGCCTTAGTTGCATGACTTGCAGTCAGAATTAACGTTGAAGTCCGGAGATAAGAATGTAAATCATTCTCATAGAACTACGGCCAAGGCAAGCCCCAAAACACAGTCTGTGAGAATCGCGCAGCCAGTGGGCGCTCTTAGGCCCGGCTTCTGCGGTAATTAGATTGGCAACCATACCACTTTTGTTTACCAACAGAGCAAACGACTGGTGAGTGATATGCCGGTCATGACCTCATGTCAACTGCCGAATCTAGACTTTAAAAGAAAACAAAAATAAAAACTGGTGACTGATGGGTTTAGCTGCTATCAGTAAGAAGTTCCACAGCGATCGTGTTTCAGTCTTACATTTACCCCGGATACGGTACCCTAGTAGGTAAGTCAGGAGCGAAAGCTAGGCACCCCAGTCCCCCCGCTTCAGATTCACAGCCCCCTGTAGTACGAAAGAACAGGCAAGATGTCACGTGGGTAAAGGGAGAAGACGAAGACGAAGACAGATAGGTTGTAGTCATGCGTTTTTTCTGCTTCAGCTCGATAGCATTGCGACATGCCTCCTCACCGCCGATTAAGGGCGTACTTGCCTTACAAAAATGGCAGATATGTCAAGGTCCACAGGTTCAAGGACAGCGGCCTGGAGAGGTGGCATTGGAGGAATTCTGCAAGCACAATTTTTCTTGTTGGCAAAAGGCAGGTATCTATCTTCCGATGGATCGGATACCTATGATTAGTTCTTACATAGCCCATGCTCTACCTCTTTACTTTCTTAGTTCTTTACTTTATAGTTGGATGTAGCGCTCACTATAGCCAATACATTTCGCTATGATTCTATTCACTTTCGTTAACGATACCGATTAGTTTCATTATAGCCAGAGTACTTTACCTGCGTGCAGGAACGGTCTGACAAATCCCTTCCGTTCAGCCGGGTTTTCACTATGTCGAGGTTCACTATACTTAGCCAGGTTTGCCTGTACCAAGTACTCGGGTGAGGTGCGAGGTCAATCAAAGAAATGCGAACAGTACCAAAGATTGATGCTGCAGGACGGTTATGTCAATGTGGTTGCAGGATGCAAGTTTTCATCTGTCCCCTTCATATAAGTATGTAGATCCTAGCTATATACGAATCCAAGGTGGCTTGCAGTCCAAATTCCAGCAAGCTTCTAAGGTGTCATTTATTTTCTCTTATTACGTATAAAAATACCATCAAGACAAGCGGTGCGGGCCAGACCAGTTTATACTTCTGTCTTGTGGGAATCAATCATGGGCTCTTGCTCGTGTGGTGGGGCTCAGAGTGATAAAAGGCCGAAAAAGACATGAAGAGGAAGCATACCTGTCTACTGTACATATCTGTGTAAGATGCCGAGTAGGCCGTGTAAGGCTCCTCTAGGTACTATTTCCGATAGTCAACCATGGTACCGCATCACTTGGAACCTCCACTGTCAAAGGCCGTTAATCTGCCCACAATTTGTAATAATAACGTTGGTAGTACCGCTCTCGCTAGGCGGTAAGTTCCACCTGCTGCCACCATACTCTATACCGTCCCGTCTCGGCAATTCTTTTGCAAGGGTCTCTTTGGCTTCAGGCACTGGCAAATGTAGAGCATATCTCCTTTGGTAAGAGATGGGGAAAGACATTTGAAGGAAAAAAGGAAGAAGAACTTTAAATTGAAGCTCCAAGTTCCCCAGGTTCCCGGGTGAACGAACTATGCCAGTTTAGACCATAGCAGGAAATGATTGAGATATTATCCTAACTACCGGTGGTGGTTGTATATCGTGTAACGTCAACTTGATCGAGTGAGTAGAAGAATCTCACAGTTTGGAGGTCAACGCCATCACACCTGTTTCTCATGCCGGGAGTCCACAAGGGCGATCCACCTAGCAGACATCCCTGAGCAAAAAAATCTGCCGAGACTGCTATTTCTCGGGAGTGAGCTTCGGCCCAAGTCTTGGAAAGTGACTGGGGATATTAATCACGGTACGGTAGCCGATGGGGGCTTATTCCCGCGTCTTATGTATGGTACGGTACGTTCCAAGTGTTTTACCTAAACGTCAAATACCATCAGCACCTTGATAGAAAGGTTAGATCTGGAGATCCGTAGAGGCCCCCGCAGTCCCCGTCCCCATAAAATTATACAGAGGATTTGTGGATTCATGCTCTTTAGCGTACTACAATTCTAATTTAACACAACTTCGCAATTTGAGTAAGAACCCAGCTCCCAGTCTGTCTCCAATGTGCCTGATCCCCAAGAAGACTTTCGGAACTAGTCCAATGGACTGCCAGCCAGAAGCAATCAGTAGATCAGTCGAATAAGCTAAGGTGTATACAGGTGTACGGTAGGTATGAAGTCTCGGTCTCATGAGACTGGGTTAGGCTTAGAGTAGGGTCCGACGCGAGCTGGTGATCACGATATGTCCTGGCCCCCAAATACACCCTAGACGTCCTCACACTGGGCTTGCCTCAATCTTGGGCGGATCCGGGGATCTGACATGCACGATTTCACATGAATTGGACCAAAGAACTAGGCTATGGGCGACCGACCTAAGGAGAAGTGTCGGGGTTGGTCGCGGTGATGTTTCATCGGATTTCCTTATTTATCGATATAAATGCTTCGCGATATCACCCTCTTCACAACATATGGTTATCCTATATCAAGCACACATCTACCAATATAAATCTCTCCTACTACAGGAGCAGCACTCCAGATATCCCGTTCTTCACAAGACGAACAACATGTCAACATTACAGGACTGGGCACCCTCCCCCCCGGGATATGTTCACGAGACGCAGGTCCCCTTAGTCACCGCTTGTTGCATTACCTCCACTACCCTGGCTTTCATATTCGTTGGAATGAGGCTCTATGTCCGAAGATATATCTTGGGGGGTGTTGGTGTGGATGATTGGCTAGCGCTGATGGGAGCGGTGTGTATGACTGGGATAACAGCATTGACACTATGGGGAACAACCATAGGATATGGTACTCATATATGGGAGGTTAAAGAAAGTTCGATGCAAGATTTGAGAACTGTATGTTTTCCTTCACTTGCTGGTATAAAGTGTTTAATTAACGAGGGCCTCTAAAATAGGTGATTATTGCTGTGCCGTTCGTTGCGCAAATTGGCAACATGTTCGTGCAGCTGACACTCTTGACATTTTATTGCCGGCTAGCACCATACCGCGTCCTCCACTATATTTGCTATTTCGTGATGTTTCTGACTGCATTCATGAGCATCTTCCGCGTCACATTCTCATCCATTTTGTGCTTTCACATACACCCCAACGATGGGTTGATCTGCAATGACAACATGACTTTGATTGTTGTCCACGCCGTAGTAGGCATTACTACTAATTTCGTTGCCTTTATGACGCCTATTCCCCTGTTATGGATGTTGAAGAACGTCAGCGTGCTGAAGAGGCTGGGGCTAATTGTCATCTTCTCAGTTGGGTTGATTGCTGTTGCTGCGTGTTTAGTTAAGATTTTCGTTTTCAAGGAAGCGATAAAAGCGGGAGACCCTTCATGGGGGATGGCTCGGGTAGCGATAATTTGCCAGGTTGAGGTTGGAGCAGGGCTCACTTGTGCTTGCCTTCCGATGGTCAGACCACTGTACTTGCATACCTCGTGGTTTTCATCTACACCACGAGAGACTCCGCCTGTGGATGTTATACCCAAGGTGGAGAGGCGAGGTGGTTCTGGCAATGGTACGGCACTTCTTAGAAGGGCAAGAGCGGGGTGGGAAGGGAAATCATTGACAGCCACTTGGAACGGAGTACAGAGATACTACCATACTCGCTGTGGGAGGAAAAGAAGCATCATTGAGGTAGCCGACCTTGAGGGGTTGGGCGTGCTGGGTTCTCGCTTGGATTTTCCAAGTCATCCCGGAAGAAGTGAGAAAGTTGGGCATAATGTACCCGACAGCTGTGGATCCCAGCTTGCGGGAGACATAGCATCCGAATGCCGGGGAAACAAAACACCTGGCGAGAGTACACCCTTGTCGTCGCTGACACCTGTCCCAAGTTGTCACAAGGCGAGAGTAACACGGGATGAATTGCGGTGCCTTTCAAGATTTCAGCCCTCTGCAACCTCACACAAAGGGGAAATTGCGGATCTTGCACTCTCCCCACGGCGCCCGAAGACGAATGAGTCGGGGAATGCTGTGCTTTTGTCGTCGGTGGCGCCTATGGCGAATGGGGGTATTGGTGAGGGTGAAGGTATATCTACTGCAGCAAGGACGGAATCATCAACAGCGACCATCAAGGATACTGCTCCACTAGGAGTTGTGAGGGGAGTAAATTTGGGGACTTAGAAGCGAGCGAGGGGATCACACTTATTTTTTTTTTTTTTTTTTCCTTTTTTTTTTTTTTCTGACCATCAATTCACTGGGCATTACTTAGGGGGATAAGAATGGATCTGGTGTTCGGTGTTTTGTTTCGCTGAATGAATTGTAAACTCACCAGCTGGGGGGAGGGGCGTTAACGGTTGGTGCAGCTCGCGGGGGAGGAAGAGCTGAGGTTTCTTTGTTTGGGAGTTGTGAGGTACCACACACGTCAATAAATAGATCGATATAGAAACTATCCATATCCGCTTTTTTTATATCTTTTTACTTTACTGTACATGCCACTGGGACCGCCTCATGTGGCGGTGTTACCATCCATCGTGACAAGTAACTTGTTTCAACAATCCTTACTTACATATACCGTACCTAAGTTAACGCAAACAGAAAAAAATCAATAGGACTAATAATGCACAGGAGCCCCCGGAACATGTAAAGTACAATATAGGAAGCTTTACCCTTATGTACCCGAACCAGGTACATATACATATACATATGTATATATATTAACGGCAAGTTGCTGGGTTGGGATACCAAGTAAATACATAGGCAGAGAAATATTTTATTTTATTTTATTTTATTTTATTTTTATGTTCTGGATATACAAAGTAACAAGTGTATTAAGTATATAACTGATAACGGAGTACCTACTCCGTAGTGTACGTTATGTATGTATAGTACCTACCCTACCTTTGATCTTCTTCCCTATGAAAGGTCAATGTTGGAATATTCGTTTGTTCAATATATTGCATGTACTTAGTCTCATATATGTCCATAGATTCCAGGTCCATTCTATTCTAAGATAAACTCATGCACAAAAAGTATACGTAATTACCCACGAAAGGAGGCCCGCTGAGTTAACTCAAGAATCATATAACCTATGTCACACAGTGTTCATGGTCTTGCCTACCTTAAGCTTGGGCTCCCGATGTAACAGTGCAAAACAAGTTTGGGCGCATTAAGTAACTTCACTCACTCCTAGGTACTGACAAAGGAGCGGAAGGACATTGCAATAATATCGACGCAATACCATTTACTCCTAGTGTTTGAAAACTCTAAGCTAATGAATGCTTGAGAGCCGACCTTCAATACAGATCCACTTGCCCGAGAGTAACAGAACCGCCAAACTTCGCCTGCCTATACAAAAATTGAATTACCTATTCTAACCAAGTTATTGTAATTCTTCCTTCCAGAAATTTTCATCAACCACCCGCCAAATAGCACAAGTTCTCTCTACTTTTTCCTCTCATCCTCCGCAAAGAACGCGTTCTTCCCATATTCTTTCCGTTCCAACTCCTTCACCAACTCCCAGCACCTCTCAAATTCCGCCTTAACTCTTCGTCTTACCTCCTCAACCCACCTCATCGCTTCCATCCCACCATCACCAAGCAGTAAATCCCTCTCCTTGACCACCTCCGGATCATCCCACCTCCTCCTCCCCACCAACGCATCTCCCACACAACTCGTGCTTCCCATCACCACAGACCCCATCCACTTCCCCTCTGGTCTCCCATACGCACTTGCACTCCTCCCACTTGTACTCTGCCTACATGCCACCAAATTCCTGTGACACTCCGCCAATTCAGACCACGTCTCAGTAGTATCTACATCTAGTGTCTCATGATCATCTCTAATCCCAATCAACCACGGAAACACCACCCTCCTCTTCGTATTAGAGACAGGTGTTGATCCATGAGGAATATCGGGTCTCGTGAGTCTCAGTTCCCCCGCTTTACACGGATAAGGAATAAAGGGGCCAAAATCCCACTCATCCTTTTTCGTATACGTCTTTCCCGGGACTAGGTTCGTTGTCTCACCACCCTTAGGCGCATCTGCGTGCCTTTCCCACCACTCTTTGATATGTTTATGAAACCCGGGAACAAGCAGAGTGCATCCATGAGGAGTCTCGTCATTTACAAGAGTTACCGCACTCTGGACAACATGTCGACTCTTCCCCGTCGCTAGAAACTCGGAGACGTTCATATCAAAGTGGAAAAATCCTGTTTTCTCTCCATTGGGGGAGGTAGACTTGGTGTAGTAGGGATAACTGATAAATCTCCAACAACCATCTTCACGAGCGGCGGAATGGAGGGCGTAAACGGCGGGGTCCTGGCGGATTGCTTGTTGTGTTAAAGAATAATACATTATCCGTAACCAACCCATTGGCCTCGTGCCGGGTGGTGGTTGGTAATGATGTTCATACATATCGAATTCGGTGTCGATAATGGATGGGTCAAGGTGGGAGAATAAGTTGGGGATGCGGGCTGTTCCGTGTTGCAGGAATTCTTGAAATTTTCCCGTCGCGGAATATCGGGTAAAGATTGCTTCTCGGTCAAAGGTGAATGTAGAGAGGCCGGTCATGGTGGGGTTGCTGTTAAAAGCGCGGATTACCGAGTTGGTGTTCTGGACAGGGTATTTATATAGTCCTGTAGACGAAGCTGGAGTATCGGAGGAGCCAATGTCTGCCTTTGGCCGAAAGGGTTTGCGGAACCATTGCGGATTTATCTCATAATGTGGGTTCTTCCCATCCTCATCAAGATCGTCAAATACCCAACCTAATCTCTCCGCTAGGACGGGATGGGGAGTGGTATTATTTAGCAGGCCAAAGGTGCCACTAGCTAGTCGTCGAAGATGAGAATGGCATAAAGAAGAAAATGCCTGCTTAGGTTGTGGAAGGCGAGCATGTATCTTCTTCAGGAGCGCAACTGCGTCACGCCGGGGCATGATGGCAGAACAGGTTCGAGGCGTGGGAAGGTTTGGGAGAAATTCTCTTAATGAAACGGGACAACCACAATTGACCGAGATGGGCTGATTCCTAAAACATATATAAAGTTATCGAGGTCAGCCCCTTATGCCCAAACCTGAGAAATTCCGTATGTTGTAACGGACAAGGGGGGGGGTTTTTTTTTTTTTAATTTTTTAATTTTTTGGAAATAAACTCAAGTGTCTTATGCGGAAGGACAATTGTTGGCTCACCTTTCAATCAAAGTCTCTAAAACTACCCAAATATCCTCAGCCCCAACCGCGGCCCGCTCTCCTTTTGCCAGCACCTCCTTCAGAACTAGTCCCCATGCCTCTGCTCTTCCTATATCCCTTTCCATTGCGGTACTTGCAAGCTTCTTCACCTGTTTGGCAATCCCGTGCTTCCATTTTACGTTCCGTACACCAGCAATATCAGTCTCCATAACACACTGTTCCTTCCAATTCTTGCCCCACAGGCTTTCAATCTCTGTATACGTCTTCTCGGTCTTGAGCTGAACTATTTCCCATTTCTGAATTCTGGGGCCAAGCCTCCTTGCATACTTGAAGGTCGTCTTGATCTCGTCCAACTTATCTTTATCGTCTCTCAAGACAAACTCCAACAACTTCCAAGTGTGGGCCAAAATTGTATTACCAAGGTCAGTAGCAGGAACCCGGCTTACGAAACGGGATTGGAGCCAGTGTATCAGGATATCTATAATTTCACTAGGACAAGACAAGTCAACGATGGAAGCGTAGACGGGCCCATCCTCGACCTTTGCCCAGATGAAGCGTTTCCTCCCATTGTCACTGCCCACAGGGTTAAGATCTATCTTCGTCATGCGTTGCTCCAGGGATAGGTTGCGCCAATGCTTTTCTCCAGGACCAGGAAATTTGTATAGGGTTCCTTCTTGAATCTGGGCTCCTGCTTGGGCGGCTCCTGTAGGCTCATCTCTGGCGTCAAAGGACTCTGTACGCACAGCTTCTTCCATACTATACATCATTGGGTTCTTCGTCATCTCGAATCCAACACAGGATTGATTATCATCTATGCTGGCTTGGGAGACACATTGAGGTGGCTGCGCAATATCAGGTACTTGGGCCGAGGCGTCCTTCACTATTGGGCTACGGTAGATCGAGCTTTCACCAATAATCAGCTGGACCAATGCTCCACTCTTTATTCCAGGGACGTCTGTGCTACACTGCACTGCCTCGGGATTTTCGATATCATGCGATGCTCGATCCCTGTCGCGATCCTTTCTAGCTGCTCTTTTCTCCCTCTTCAGTTCCTTCGTATCTTTGGGTGGCGCTGTACTGGATTGTCTCTCCTCTGCGTCGCCTTGGATGATGAATTCCTCAGGTGCTCTCACGCTTGCCCCGGGCTCATGCTGCTGTTTTGCCGCTTTGTACCTCCTTCTCTTCTCCTGCTTTCTCGCCTTACGCTCTTTCTCTTTTGACATTTTCAGCACTAGATTCTCTCCAGGCTCGCCCGTGTGGCTCTTTTCTATAGGCGGATCCACAAGTCGCTCAATTTCAGCCTTCGCCTCACGCTCAGCTACAGCCTTTCTTGCCTTTCTAATGGCCTTCGAGCTCGCGTTCTGAATTGTTTTATTCTTGCTGAGTTTGTGCTTGCTCAGTTGTGCGTTGGGAGCATTCGCCAGGCTATGGTTACCTCGAATCAAACTGTCCATGGTGGATGCTGTGACTCCTTGTGGCACATAAACATCAACAGGAGCTGTTGCCGCACATTCATCCCACCGGTCACTGCTATTCGTACAGTGATGTTTCTTAGCCCGCTTATTTCTCGACGGTGACCTATTGGCGCTGACGTCTACTCCCGTAAACCCTCCAGTCGATGGAATGCACTCTCTGGCTTTGTGCTTGCCGAAACTCTGGTCAGGCATCTGAGTATTTATTTATAGTGGGGAGTGTGAAGGTTAATGTAGTTTTTGAAGAGTGAAGGTCGTAGGGAGTGGAAAGGTGGAGAGAGAAAATAATAACACAAATAACGTTCAGGATAAGCCGACTGATAATGCAGCAACCGGACTAACGCGGTTTGGAATCTTAATGTGCTGCCGCGGTAGCTGGACTTCAGGGTAATACATGCACAGTAATTCAGTTTTAGTCAGTTCCTGAGGAGGTTTCTTTTTTTTTTTGTATAATAATAAAAAGAAATACTCGTTGCTCATTTACGATCTCAGTAAGGTGATCATGATAGGCCACTCTCCTGAGGAGGGAAATCCGTACTCGTTCTGGAGTACAGGCGGCTTTTGCTTCGACCCGCTATGGACTTTTTTCTTATCCTGTTCAGGCTAAGAAATAAGTTTATCGCAATTGCAGCTTTAGTAGAAGAAGGACAAAGGCGTCTTCATGGTCCCCCTAATGGGACCGCATAGGAGTAATGAGCTTTATTAAAAAAGAAAAAAAAAAAGGACAAGGGAAATCCAACATCAGTTACTATGAAGTCCAATTTATGTACATATGCAAGTACTACCACAAAGCCAATTACTCAAAAAATCCGGAATAGGGCGAATGTTACAAGACTAGATACCTTGTCCCGGTGAATTTGTTTCCTTTCAGACTGACAATTAGAGAGGGAGCCTGAATGGGCAGCCCGGAGGCACTTCCCCAAACCTGATTGATATCTGAATCGGTTTAGAGTTCCTCCCTTCAAACCACTCAAACTCGTTCACTCACTTGCGGCTTGCTTGGGTATTCATCCTCTCCTTCATCGTAGTCTACTAACGGTCCCACAGGTTCTCATTTTCGTAGGGTATCAACAATTACCAAGTCGTATACGCAAGTTATATACGGGATATGTACAGTCTCCGGCGCTTGATACTAAAGGACGTTGGTCATGGTTGTAGTTCGTTGAAGCTGGAGCTGGGGAATTGAATGGACGGGAGCTTATATCCCGGGTTATTCTGTCCGGAGAGTGAGTACGCTGATTTGACAGGGACTATCCACACCAGAGTATGGATGAAGTTAGACGTCCGTTATTGAGCGATCGATGGCGCCTGTAATAGAACGTAATCCTAGCTAGCCGTCGAATAGGATGCTTCTCGAGAAGGCTTAATTGGCTCAAAAGGCGTATTAAGAACCCCTAACAATATCTGGTGGCTTAGTGATCTGATCTAGAACTTCTGTTTGGACTGCAACTGCCCCCGAATTCCCAACCTTGCGGAAGGCACCAACTCTCAGTAGGCGATAGTTGAACAATCGTTACCTCTTGCTGAGGAGTTTGTGTCAAGTTTTTTTGAGAAGGTGGTTGCACTCTGGCAGGAATTGTCAAGCGAGAAGATAACTGTTGTGTATTCCCACCTGGAGAAGCGGCGCTGGCGCCATGGGTAGGCGCTTCAACAATCAGAGCGTTGTTCCGCACTAGATGCGCAGGCATTGAGTCATCTGTTGCCAGCTCACGGAGTGGTACAGGGATTTTGATGATTGGGATCTTTCGTTCATGTATACGGATAATCCTGTCTGTACTACCTTCGATAGCGCTGCGTACTACTGATTCGACAGCCTTTGTGCTATCTAGCAAAATATTTTCATCGCTCCTGTCGAGCATAACCCGCAACCAATGCATATGTCGTGGGTTTGTAAGGACTAGCCTTTCTAGGGCTTCTCTTTCCTGGTCGTATGAGGTACGCTTTGTCAAGATTGGTGTGTCATCGGCAGTATATACCCCACTGTCGGGAGTTGGAGGTAACGCTGGGTCAGCAAATTTCGGTAGCTGACTCCCTAGCTCGTCGTAGGCTGGATACCACCTCCTTGAAGAAAAGCCAGGGGAAAGAGGGGACACAGGCTTTTGTCGCGGAAGTTTCTTAGTTCCAGGGATCATATTGTCGAGACCGTGCTCATCGTAGGCTGGATTCCGCCTCCCTGCAGAGGGCGTTGAGGGTCCTGATGCAGGGCTGGCTGGGGAAAAGGGAGACACAGGCTTTCGCCGCGGAAATTGTTTCGTCTCAGGAGTCTTATCGTCGGTACTGCGCTTATCGTAGGCCGCATCCCACCTCCCTGCAGACTGAATTGAGGTTCCTGATGCTGAAAAGGCTGGGGAAAGTGGGGACACAGGCTTCCGCCGCGGAAATCGCTTAGTCCTAGCAGTCGAATCGTCGAGGCCGCGCTGGGAGCGTCTCCGTAAAAGGAATGAATCCGACACTGAGCCCATTGCTAAATTCGTTTTCATCTCGTTAATGTGCCTCCAGTATTCAATATCCCCTATCTCATGCGTCATGTAACTTGGATTGAGTTCCACCGGGGGTTCCAGCATCCCCGCATTTAGATCCCCGCTTTCATTATGCTGATCAAATGACGCTCGTGGAGTGGCCACTGTGGACTCTGTGTAAGGCACGCCGTTCATATACCGCCGCATAATGACGCTAGAGGGCCGCGAGGAATTACACACTGAGCCTGCATACGAGGTTATATCGTCGAGAAATCTCCGTATAATCAAGCTCGAGGCAGTGGAATTGCCGCAGACAGTTTGAAGTTCTGGCACTTGAG
Source organism: Terfezia boudieri ATCC MYA-4762 (assembly GCA_003788615.2). Lineage (NCBI taxonomy): Eukaryota > Fungi > Ascomycota > Pezizomycetes > Pezizales > Pezizaceae > Terfezia > Terfezia boudieri. Next base: position 1,248,069 of record ML121533.1, on the reverse strand, counting down.
ATAGGAGCTGGTTAAGTTTCTTCAGGATCTCCTCGTTGTGGGCTTCAAGTCTAGTTGTCGAGGCGTGCACCCGGTGGTTTGCAATACTATATAGGCACATATCAGACCAAGATTCTGAATATAAAACGCCATCAACCTGCACTCGATGTGTGGGTTCTTACCAGGACGCCACTGCTAATGTCATATTGAGTGACAGCTTATGCTCTGAGATCCCAATCCGCAACTTCTCCAATTCCTTCTCTTTAACTACCCAGCGCAACCTTGCTAAGACGGATCTCGCCAACATGCCCTTATTCAGCTTCCCCACAATCCTCTCTGTGCGTTCGAAGAGTAACATGCACGACTCAAGAATCGGGCGGAGGTCGTCCACCAGTTGCTGCGGAAGGAGGTCATCTAGCCCAGGGCTGTGGGAGAATTCTGCCAGTCGCCCAAGTGCCGTACCCATTGCTTGCATCTCGCTTGTGAGCTTCAAGAACTCGGAAGGCGCATTTTTGCAGTCGCTGATAAATCCCTCCGCAAGGACTATCACCTGAACACACGCGGCGGCGATGGACGCGATTGACGCTGTAATGCTGAGAGGATCGGTCATGATGTCGGCTCGAATACTGAATACTTAGCGAAGAGAACTTCAGTCCTTTACTGCCAGCTACTCCCAGTTACTGTAATATACTTGGTACATCAAATCGATATTAATCGGTATCAAGCACTTGAATATCTCGGACACAGTCAGTCACCCATCATGATAAATCCGATCATTCCAGCTTTAGTGGAAGTAACATGGGTATATATTCACGCAAGGCTTCCAATCAGCAGCACCCAGCCCCGGCCGCAGCTCGCGTACAGCAGCTCGCGTACAGCTGCAATTTCATCTTCAGCCCCAACCATGTACCTGGTTATCGCATCGCAGACATCTGGGTGAATGCGGGAGGTGAGAGCATGCTTAATTTCTTCAGTCTGACTTTCGCACTGCCTGCATCTCAACACCAGGAGAGACTCGGGACTCGGAGACTTTCCCGGTATCTACAGTAAGCACAGCCCTGCATATTGAGAAATACATAAGTACTTACATCTAATGGTTACGGAGCATCAGGCTGTGGAGAACCACATGGACGTTGCATTCTGAGATTGGCATTATGAGTCTTCGGCCACTCGTGGGCTTTAGAAAATCACCAAAGCAGCTTAGATTTAGGATTCTCATTAAACCCGTGCCGAAAATCCCCCCGATGATATTGATATATCCCAGAGATAATCATCAATATGCACGACCATGGATCGTGAACCAGGTTTACGTGACCCCCGGCCACGTGCACCACTTGAGGTCACAACCAACCTACAGCTATATAAGACTCGAACAGCTCTATGGCTTTGGTGATCTTCATGACCTTATGACCTAAAAGTGGCGGAATACCAACAAGAATGAATATGCAACAAGGGTTTTTAAAAGTCGAAGAATAGGGATCAATTGGAGACCTATATACCCTACAAACAATGTCGATACATTGCTCATGAGCATTCATAGTCCTTCACATTTCCTACATCTTAACCCACTGAAAGAGAACATTTAAAACCAAACTACCCATTAATTGTCGCAGCCTAAATACCCCTCCAAAACTACCTTTCCCATCCCAATCATTGGTCCAATAACCTAATCTAAACCGAGGAAGACATCAACAACATCCACCCCAAACACCCAGGTGACGTTTATTCAATCTCCTGCTTAAGCAGTTGGGTAAACGACACACTTATCAATGAAAGAAACCTCCCCACAAATGTTGTCACCGAATGGACTGTCACAGAGAGTATCACACTTGACTCCTGGCGCAACCCAGACACGGTGCTCGTGGTAGGGAAAGTTGAAACGCCATTGCTTGCTGATATCCGTTGGGCTATAGGCAGCACGGTATCCTGGGCGGCTAAAGGGGGAGGCGATCTCCGTGTCAGCAATTATTCCCCGTATAATGCGAAATGTGGAGTCTAAACAAGAGACTCTCAGCTTACCATCCACAGAGCAACTTCTGGCCCATTGCAGAGGTACATGGGGCAGTGATGTCGCAGTTGTTGGGGGAAGGAGTACACTCGATGCAAGTCGGTACAGATTTGCGATCGAGGGCAGTTGGAACGCTTGCGAGGGTGGTAGTGAGGAGGGAAAGGGTGACGAGCACAGCCTTGACAGAAACCATTTTGTTTGTTTGGATCGTTAGAAACGAAAGATTGCTTGGAAAGGCAAAGAGGTTGAGCGAATGTTAGCTGGTGCGAAGCGAAGGTGGAATGATTCTGAGAACGATAGAGCCTGGTGAAAGATGACTTGAAAGGGCGGGACGAGGGGCTTTTGTATCCAACCAAGATCTTTACCAAAGTCCCGTGCCCTCACTTCAACTTTTCGAACGAATACGGTTATTCGATCCTGAAGCCTTTTTTACCACCTCTACCCGCTTGTTACAGCATGTGCAGTATCCCTCGCTGAGGGTAATACAATGCCGCCGGCGTCCGCTAGCTAACGAGCCGACCCAGTTGCAATAAAGCCAACCAAGACGGGGCTTGAGTCAATATTCCCTGCATGTCCACTTTTGTTGTCCCCACATGCCCTACGTTGTACAGAAGGAGCGCAGTGAATGGGCTAATATTCTACAGTAAATATTCCTTGATCGAGATCTCGAATACGATTGTCGAATACGATGTTATTCGAGCAACTATATTTAGCTAGTCTGGTTTGTTAGCCAAGCCAGCCTTATCATGTCCGCAACAGCCGGAATATAATTAAACGAAAAAGGGCAAATCAGAAACGAATTATCAGAAGTCAAGCTCTTGATGCTGTAGAAAAAAGTGGCAGTGTAACGTACAGTGTGAGGGCTTGTGTGCCGGTCATGCGAAAAAAAATGTAGCAGGTACAGTAGGTATTGGAAAACAGTGGGGTCAAGGGATCGGGTCCGTGGTTACACTGCATGCAGTGCGGATCGTATACCCCATTTCCAGGACAGCGTCATCCTGGCTAACCTAGTAATATAGATATATGTAACAATGGAACTCCATTTCTCCGCAGGAACTGTCATGTTCCGGTAAGCGAGACTTTGTGCTATTGGTTCCTTTTAACGGGTCAGTCGGTTGGTTCCCGATAGCTTTGGCGCAATGCAACTTTAAGTGCGTTCGTTTACACAAGGATTTTTCCAGCCTGGTGGGAGGTGCCTATGACACGCAGCATAACTACCTATGTACTGTATTCGTTGACTCCGGATACTTTGCCCGTTGGAAACTGTTGAGGCTATATATAGTATCTGTAAGAAATCGGGGGGATTTTGGGAATGTACTACCTAATTTAGCAAAGAGATGGAGATTAGTGAAAGGTGGTGTCAATAAGTGGAGTCATGGGATGGAGGACTCGGACGAATTCAAACTGCAGATCGACTACGTCCCGGTACGTTGTTTGTCGGTATACATTGAAATCTCGAACAATATATTTGCTACATACAGTATATAACTCTTTATTGATATACCTATAGTCTTTATTATTATACACTCCTTGGAAGTTGGCTGACCATGCCTAATATGCATAAGCATTTTTGCACCTTCGACGTCGTTGGTTTGTTCTATTGAGAGGTTTACCCTTACACGCTTAGCCCATTTGATTTTGAGACAATATTATCACGAACATATAAAATTTCCCGCCATTTTCCTACCTGGAGAAACTGTCAACATCTCTATAGGTTTAGCCTGGTTTACCCTGCGTCAGGCGTACATACATTATGAGAGCGGGGAACGAGAATATTCTTCGTAGTCTTACTCGCCATTTTTATATATAAAAACTACTCATGGCGGTAAGGCACGTCCTCTCCATATAGACCACCTACCCATTATTTACATGTAATAATCATGCGTCTCGAGTATTTAACACAAGTGGGCTTTTTTTAAAGAAGCTAGATAAAATAACAAATGGTTCTTTGATCCCAATTACCTGAAACATATTTTCCCCAAGCTTCAAATATATATGACTCGGAGATTGCCTTTTTCTTAGAAATCACGTTAACTCCAATACATATCTTGCCAAGACTTCCACAACAAAATTTTTGGGATTTCACGTAACTAGGTTGTGTGTGGGGGGGGAGGGGTCTAATTTTCTATTTATTCTATTAATCCATATTAAAGTTCCAGGTCTTCTGAGACGGGTTAGTTATTTTCTAAATATTCCAATTTTTCTCTATGATTTTCAAAGTGTCCAAATATACTTGTGGCGCATGATTGTAAAGTGCATGTCATACTCATCTAGTAGATCTGGGTCGTCCTTGCAATGCTACCTACTCGTCTCCTCTAACATGGGATTTCTCCTATTTCTCCTATTCTCATGGTAGAGTGGTAAGGCCAATGGCTTCAAACCACCCTACCAAATTCCGTGGATCTTAGGTCAAGATGCTAGACAACGAGAGCAGCAAACTGCCCTATTTGCAATCAAGTATATATAGCCTTAGGTAATTTTGTATCTGCAGTCCAGTTCAAAATTTACGGAATATCTATCGACCGGACCGAACCAGATATGGATCAATTTTCCTAACCAACCGGGATTCCACTAGGTAAGCAAGGATATTTCGTTAGATTATCGCTGTAAATATACCTGCAACTCATACGTACATACCTATATATGCACACATTACCTACCCCACTACTCCACAACTTGTAATGGTGCATGCAAGCCACGTGATGCAGCTGGTTCTTCTACATTGCTAAAAATAGAACGATACTCTGAACTACGTAGTGAGGCCGAGATAGCTATGTAGAGTACACAACGTACATACATATAAAGGTGGTTAGAATCGCTGGCTAATGTGTTAAGCTTGCAGGTCACTTTTCTAGATTCCCTCCCCCAGAGACAACTCCTTGGACATGTCAGTGAAATCCCCAGAGTAAGCACTTATATACGGCAGAGGAGTCCAAACCAGATTTACAGGTTGATAAAACACACCTGATTTTCGCTTGCCAGGCGGATCTAAAGTTACCTAAGTACATAAGAGCCTCGTGGGACCCCCCACAAGGTTGATTGCAATGACCAGCCTTGATGCTTTGATAGTGGAGAAACACTAGTTCTAAAGTTCTTAATTCTGTATCCCATTATTGGGCATAGCTTCAAGCAGGAGCTGCTCCGACATATTAGCACTGACATGGATCAAACCCTTTGAGTTAGTTGAAGGTGCACATTACAATCCATGGGCAAAAGTCTTGGTGAAACACAATTTTGAGCCGCTTGGCAAGCCTTGCCACAATACCTCGATACTTTCAATTTTCATGAATAACACAACAACCAGATGTCGCTAAGTTCTGAAATGGAATATGAGATAAGTACAGGTAGTAAAGAAGTAAAATCCAAGAT
>ML121533.1:1072413-1240772 GCA_003788615.2 Terfezia boudieri ATCC MYA-4762 | reverse complement strand
AGTCCCGGGTCTGCCGGACCTAGGAGTATTTTCAATATACCCCCGCACAGCCGTCCGATTTAGGAAATTCTTGATGGTTGACCAAGGATGTCCAGAGATCTTCGAAATTGCTGCTATTGTATATTGAAGATGAAAAAGAACGAGGATAATACCTCGTTGTACTATAGTCATCTCACGTCGCACAGGGGGAGGCATCGTTGTTGATGCTACCGGTACTTAACGTTGGTTGCTGGGTCCCCAAATTTAACATTTTTTCCCCGCGCCAAGTGATGTTTCACCAAGACTTTTGCCCACGGACTGTTAGTATTGAATCAATATCGCCACCTCAAAATAATATCTACAGTACAGCAGCGATGGAGGGTCCAGGGTACAAACTTCAAACTATATTGGTAGAGGTAACATTTCCTCGGCCTGCTAACAAACTTAATAGAGAAGATATGTAGATGAAGCCTCTCCATACCCAATTATCGCATATCAAGGCATGATCCTCATAGGAACAGCTCGAGAATAGTGACTAGGGGAAAACAAATGGCGTTGCGCCAACGCACAACCCGATTGCGCATCCCATGATATTTATATATCAGCGCAGGCTATTAATGTATGTGATGCTCCCCCCTTTTAAATGCCACGACTCGCTGTCGACTATCTTCATCGGTTTTAATAGTTACTACGAATGGCTTCCATGTATTGGGGCTGAAGCGTACATGAAATCAGACATTAGCAATACTGGGAGACCTTTGCTATAGTCAAACTTGAAACCTCAGTTGGGGGGGGAAGACAGTTACTTGAAATCATAACCGGCAGTCTTCAAATGCTCTTGCGTAGTAAAGTAACAGACGGTCCCTGTTACCCAGCCTTTCAAGTTTTCAGCGTCAGCATGGGACTAGATATTTTTGAAAATGCAGCTGTACTCACAAGGTAGATTCGATGAGTCCAAGGGTCCCCTCAGGCCATAAAATACATTGAATCTATCAACTTCAATAACCCCATGATCTAGTGCTAGTACCTGGCATTCTGCAGATGAAATCAAATTAGGTTGCGAGAATACAATATGGGAAATCTTTTGCAAAGAGACGATATACCAACTATGTAAGGCCAGTAGCCAATAAACATTCGCATGTCGAAAGCTTTGGCTTTCCTCTCTTCTGGGTCATGGACATCCCACCAGACGAATCTGCTGATCTATTACGGTGGCGGCCACGTGAAGCATGAGAGCAGTCTATTTCAGTTTCCTTAGGAAGATAAGTTTGTTGCGGAAATTTAAACAGACCTCAAATCGGAAGAATGGAATGAGTCCACCTCCCGGCCAGCGATACCCCCAGGTATCAGTAGCCTTAGATGGTGTAACGTTGAAGTCTCCCATGAATGTATAAATCTCGTATTCGAGGTCGTGGCGTCAGAATACTAGTCTTAGGATAACTGTGTAGTAGTAGAATCAAAACTGCCGTCAACGTTTGTGGGTTTGGGATTCTCAACGCTGAAGTCGTTGTGCAACCAACCAGATTGCTAATCAATTTACAGTACCCCGCATATTGAAAAAGGCGGGCAAGGTTGCAAGGATACGCAATTGTTAAAATTTCAGCTATGCAGGACTCACGACGTGTTTTTGCAGCATTATGTAAGGACTGTAATCCCACTGGAGTGTGCACATGCCCTGGCAGGGCATTGGGCAACCTGGATCTATATAGATCAGTGACCTCAGTTATGTAGTTACGCGTGCAACTGCCTAAGATAGCGTCTAACATATATACATACATTCATACATATCTTATATATGTTTGATATATATTATGTTTATATAATTTCCAGGTAAATTTGGAATACCATGATGTCATGCCGTTGATCAGAAGTGAGTAAAAGAAAAATTAAGCAATAGAAACTCTAGATGCAGAGAAGAAACAAATAACAAGTACAGAATTGAAGCCTATTAAAAGTTCTCTCTCCTTAGATTTTAGATAGCAGTTCGCCTTGCTCCAATCAAACATATCAGACGTTCCAGTAAACACACAAACCAATATTTGCTACCATTCGCCAATTCGATTTCAAAGTTCAGAAGCCCTTCCTTACACCCTACCTGAAATGCCAGAGTGTAATATTAATAATTCGTGCTGCATCCATAGCTAGCCATCGCTGGCGTTCTGTCCGATAAACTGGGTTGAGCGTTTTCCCAATTCACTGCTGGCAGAAAGGTTTGACGACACTGAGACCTATACCATAAGATCGATGACACTCCACCGATCAACTGCACAAAGGCTAGTGAGACCAAAAGAGCTAGTTGCCATTTTAACTGTCAGCTTTCAAAATCCTCTTTGATCGAGTGCAGGAAATCGCAAAGCATCCGCAGGTCCATGAAAGGGAGGGTATTCATCTACCTATGAGACGTTGCCACTTGACTGAGAGTTTTTCCCCAATCCACGGCTGCATTCCAGGGACGTTGACACGAGGATTCAGCTGATCCATTGCAGCAATCGTTCCAATACTGGCTCTTGAGATCATACTCGCTATCAGCATCTCATTTCCCCAAGCTCGAATTCCCCATTTAGCCCTGATTTGTGACGACACATTAGCAATTCGGAAACAAAATATCGTATATACTTGTGCAACAATTCATGGGTCTACAGCGTGTGGCTATCTCACCTCACTGGGTACGATGAGTAAGCCAAACCCCTCGAATAATCAGACTCAATTGCCCACATTCCACTATACGCCAAGGAAGAGCCAACATAAAAGGCGATATCATCGCTCAGCTCATGCTCTGGCTGTTGTGCATGCTCAACGTTGGAAACCATTGATTTACAAATATATATCATAGAATGGTCGAAATCCACCCCATTGATTCTATCTGGCACTAGCTGGGCAACGTAAACATGAGCGCAGCGCGGAGTATTAACATCACAGCGTCGGAATTGCTCATTTTGAAAATCAGCATCCGGGGTAGTCTGGTTGCCATCCGGAGTAAATTCCGTAAGATAATATGTGGAAGTGGCGTCCCAGATAGCCGGTCCAATATCTTGGGTCTGTCCGTTTGATCCTTTATAGTAAAACCTTGTATCGTCCTCCTTTTCAGGGCGTGTAAGATGATAGCCCTCACATTTTGTATTGGCTTTGATCCAGCGTTTGCTTCTAACAGTGATTCCTCCAGGGTAGTCCATTTCTCGGAACTTTGATCCAGATTCAGTTTAGTAGTCGTCGAAAGAGGTCAAGTTGATGAAGTAAATTTACATTATACCGCCATGCAGCAGGCCCAAGTCGCTCAACCTGAAATTCATTGTCTTTCCCAGGGTTCCAGCGGGTTGTCTCCGGATATGATAGGGAGATATCCGCGTATAGTTTCGCTGAAAACCGCTGTGCATCCTGGTCGGTGATTGTCTCACTCTTGTTGTATGAATAAAAACCGCTTAGATCGACAACGGAAACCTCCCCATGTCTAAGGAATACGCTTCCGGGGTCCATACTATATATTGAAGCAATATTTTAGTATTTCAACAGCTTTGCGGTCCTTAAAAAGGGACAATTCTAGCGAAACCGTAAAGATAATTGTCCACATGCCTGTAAGTGAGTCCTATTAACGAAATACCGACACCCATAGCCTGTTAGAATTGCATTAGCGGAGTAGGCCCTAGATACAACGTCATGACGGAATGTGATTGATGAACGAGTGTGACGACACTGACCAGATTGAAGAATAACCACATAGTGATAAATAAAAGTGACATCCAAGTCTTACTAGGGATAGATCGGCCACGGAGCAGAGATGCAATCGATGAGCGTAGCCCTGAAATTCTGGCGAAGCCTGCTTCCTGTATTCTCAAAGTGAGCAGGATGTCCACATTAGGTGGCCGTGTTAAACCACCCCTTACATATCTGAAAGGCCAATAAGTCCTGTCCCCTGGGCGTCTATTCAAAATTCCAGCTTTAACTAGAACGACGAAATGTGAATACGCAATCTATCGAAGTAGAAAAGGTTAGATTTTTTGAGCATTTAGTTTTGCCAAATAGATACTGAGTTTAGATATATATGCTTACACTCATATTAAGTCCAAGCATGAGAGTCAACATGATAACTTCTGAATTGAAAATGTATTTCTGGTTCCTCGAAAGTCCACCTTTATCTTCGGTTACCAGTGCAAGTATAACAATTCCCACGATTAGGGCCACGCTAGTGAGATATCTCCAGAAAAACCAAGCATAAGGCGACTTGACTTCATCATCAGAGACGATCTCCTCTCTCAACATGTAATCTCGCAGAACGATTCCTTCATATATGGAAAGTAAGTATACTAGGTGGTAGCGTTTGTTGGGTTACATACCAGTGCCAGGCTCAATCCCGATATCGTTTAAGCTCTCAGGGTGTATACTGGTGGTTGCTTTGCAAAGGCCCCCGCCTCTGGGGTGGTTTGTATTCGAAGCCATGCTTGTGAGATGGGCGTTGTTGGGGATTGCAAATTCAGCTCTGTTCGTGAGATATGCGAAAGTTCACATAAAAACAGTCGTCTCCAGTTTACATTATATTTACAGCCGCATTATGGTGCAGCTGGAAGCGTGTAATATGTAGTGGATAATTTATCTGGCTTCTAATCCGAGCTGTATAGCGGAGCCTCACCGCTGAAAACCCTCAGCTTACCCCGCAGGTCAGCATATTCTCATACCACGAAAAGCATCTGAGTGGCCCACCATTTCTGGATCGCATATGAGTAATGAGTATTAAAAAAAAAAAAAAAAAGGTGGGGGCTACATATGCCGTAGGTATGTGGTATGCTATTGGTACCGTGCCAACCAGACTAATGCATAAGATACAGCGGAGTCAGCCTACACCGTATCGAGTCTGGCGTGCCCGCATCCATTGGCCTCCAAGGATAATTTCTTGATATTAATCTCCTTTCTTCAATTTCGTTTTCTAGAAGATATATCCCTAGAAAACCATCGATGTCATTGTAGTTGACCCGTCTATACATTGCAAGGACAAGACTACTAGGTACAATAGTGGGCTGAAATGAAACGTGTACTTTACAGTTGTCGTGCATTGCACATGCTTGTTGACCGACCTATCAAGCAGAAGCCAATCTCTGGAAGCAAGCAGTAGAAGTAGTATAAAGATTGTCCACGATGAATTGTTGCACACTGCATGCAAGCTGCACACCTGGCTGAATTGAGTTATGCAGTTCAAGTAGCCTATGGGATTTAGGAATACAATTCATGCAAAGCCTGCAACAATTCATCGTGGTGGTAACGAGTATGATATACATATGTATACTAATTCGGGGGAGTAGATTAAATATCTTGGCAGAAACTAACCCTTGAAAGCTACATATCTGATCCTTGTCGTAACTGCTGCTCCGGGTTATCTTTGATTAGGGGACAATCTATATGCAACCAATTCTCATTATATCCTCATAGAGGAGGTCTGCCATCCTAGGAGCGGTCGGGTTCGAGACTAGTCTGCCATACGAAATACTTAACAGAATAACCTCCACCATATGTAATATCAGTATCTCCGTGTCTATGTGATAGCCCCATCCATAACCTCAGTAGTAATTTAAGAAACAATAACGAGATAATAATGGTAATATCAGAAAACAATATGAAGAGATCTATCATGGGACCAGTAAAACTTCCTTGCAAAATCCCTCTCAAAGCCCCCTGAATCAAATTCTCAATTCATTGCCTTTCTCATGAACTCCCCCAATCTGATCACAGCATGATCCTTCATCATCGTAAAATGGTTCGCCTCCCCCAAAGTATGTATCTCCAAATTAGTTGCTCCTAATAGAAATTCCCACCCATTTGGTCCAAAATCTGTTCTATTTTCCAATAACCAGTCTATCTGTGCTGGATCCCCGGGGCTTCGGACTGGCCGCGCATCCCCCGGATACTTGCACACTCCATCCGTTGCCCATAAAATAAACGTTTTGGGCACTCTGTCAGCCGCAAAAGGAACAGCATTGTATCCATCTAATGCGTCAATAAATGCTAGGAAGTGTGGAAGCAACCATTCCGGAGGTTCTGTGCATCCAAATAACCCACACTTCTTGAAAAACTCAAAGATTCTTGTGGGTAGTTTCCCTATGCCGACAGGACAAGGAGAGTCTAAAAGTACGAGGCGTTCGACTTTTGCCCCATTTGAGTTAAGGCATTGAGCAGCATCATATGCGCAAACCCCACCCGCAGACCAACCTCCAAGATTATAAGGTCCAGTTGGTTGACGGCGGAGAATTTCCTCAAGGAATGGTCCTGTCAGCAAACTCAGATTTTTGGGCATCTCCTGCGGAGTTTTCAACCATGGACAGTTAAGACCGAACACAGCAATATCATCTCCCAGCTTTGGAATCGAAGCATATGATGTCGAAGAACCGCTCCCATCTGGGAAAAGGAATAAGATCTTCTTTGCAGTAGCTGGGTTCCCTTGCAACAGAATTGACGTCGCTCTTGGGGCAGGCTTGACTTGGACGGGTTGTACTTGAGCGACTGGCTTTTTTAGAGACGATGAAGGTATATTTGCATGGCTGGCTACGAGTTCATTTGTCAAACCGAGAGCTTGGGCGATTGAATCCAGGGTTGCGTCGCCGAGGAGGATGTCAGATGGTAGCTCAATGGACAGCTCCTCTTGCAACCTCCCACGGACGGTTAGAGCTAAGAGTGAGTCCATTCCCAATTCCGCGAGCCTCATAGTCCCTTTAATTTCCTCCGCGGGGATCCCTATCTCTTCTGCAAGTGCTTGACGAACGTTACCTAGTATCCCTTGTTCGTCTTCTCCTTCAAACCCTGGGCCTGGCGTGTATTGTGGTATGGAATTTGACTCCGATGAATCGCTCCACTGTGTACTGTCTTGAGAGAAACAACGCATCAAGTCCGTCACTGAGGGGTTATCAAAAAAGAAAGAAGACTCAAAGTCCTTATTTAGCTCTTCACGAAATCTTCCCACAATTGTGAGAGAAAGAAGTGAATCCACTCCCAAGTCCGCGAATCTGCTCTCTGGAGCCAGTTCATTCACATTCAGTCCAATCTCGTCAGCAACGATGGCGAGAGCCTTGGAGACAATTCCGGTGTCATTTGGTTTGGGTTTGGTACCATCAACAACCGATCTGGTTTCTTGAATGGAAACTACCTTCTGCATACCAACACGGCAAGCTGCATTTGAAACCAAGTTACCCCCTGCCTTGCTTGACTTTGTGTTCTGTGTGCCCGACCCTGGCGGCAGCAAGAAGTCTATAACTTTTCGTGGAACTCCTTGAAACTGCTGTATGTTAATCTCTCTATCCCAGACCCAGATAGGATTTGTATCTTACCTTACTGCCGCGGAATACAGCAACAATAGTACCTTCCTCAAGAATGTAAACATCACCAGAGAACATCGTCCCTCCAACATTTTGCATTTTAACGTATGTCTGATAAGTCTTATCCACTGAAAATCTTTTTGCACAGCGCATGGACTCCCATCCATGATTGACAAAAACTTGAGTTTTCGAATCAACCACATCGTTGGCATTCATCGTGAAACCTGACAATTGCCCGAGGCTATCAATCCAATATGGACTAAAGTAGTAATTGCCATCTTTTTCGCTTGCCTGAAATTTTACCCTGGCTGTAGCTTCATATGCAGCACTATCAAGAGTGACCTCCTCCATTCCTCGGTACCTCTGGTCATACTCAACAAAGGCACTGAACAATTTGTATGCCATACCGCGCTTGATCTTGTGGCTTTGACCACCCTCAACCCCGCTATGCAGCCTGTCAATTCGAGCTTGAATGAGGTACTCATTCCGCTTCCATTTTTCCAGCCAAGTATTATTTTCTACAAATTTGATGATGCATTTGGCATGGTCTGTTGACTTCTTGCCTTCATCCGTGACGCTGTATAATTGAACTCGTGCAGTTTGGGAGATCCAGTCAGCATTCACTGAGACTCTAAAAAGCTGTCTGGAGGTAGGCTGGCTCCGAGCTATCAGAGGCTTATCAACAACCATTTTGCTGATGTCCATAGCTGTTTTGTTGGTGTCACACCCGGATTGAACAAGTAAATAATCTCCTAGAGTGAAGGCAATATCGGCATAAAGTGACTAAACAACGTTAGCAGTCAGCCACATTTGTTAGACAAATAATTGAAGAGTGCAACTTACCGAAGGACAAAGCGCTGCTCCATTGACTTTATGACCTTGAATTGCAGCATTTAGTGTGGGTTCAGAAAGGTCGGACTCAATCGTAATGGATGCTTTGTATGTGTCGATATGTTCTTCCACTATCCGTTGAACAGAGGGTGTACAGAGTTTAGACTTTACAGGCTCGAGGTCAACCGGAGGCGGCACTGCATCCCCCTTCGTGAGACACCAGTCATGCACATATTGAATCCAGTGGTTCTTGTAGTCCCAACGATATGCTGGAAGCCTAATGACCTCGTGGCAGCCTGGAAAGTCCCTATGATACTCATCCCAATGGATGTCCAAACCTGCTAGGTGCAATGTAGAGACGCTTGTAGCCAGAACTTTCCAAATATCTTCCTTTCGGCGGATGGAGGGAACGATGGTCACATCTCCCAGTGTTGACCTAATCATTCCTGAGCAGATTGGGTGTGGCCCGAGTTCTAGCCACAATTCTCCGAAATTCTCTTCTTGTGCTGCGTTGAGACCTGCAACAAAGTTTACAGTGCCACGACAAGCCTGACTGAGGTACTTGGCGCCGAATGTAGTGGCATCGGTAATGACTTTGCCTAAGAGTGGTGAGATAACTGGAACCGAAGGTTTGTGGAAAGTGACGCCTGCAACTGCTGTCTCAAAGGCTTCTAGAATAGGATCTACGTGAGCGGAATGGAAGGCAAATGGCAATCTGGGTTTGATGCATCTGAAGCCCTGCCTTGACAGCTCCTTCTCAGCGGCGTCGATATCATGATTAGTTCCACTTAGTACAGTATCTTCTGGACCGTTGACGCAAGCAATTTCCAGGTGCTTTCCAAGAGATCGAGCCTGTATAGTGGCGACAGAGGCCTTCACAGCCAGCATTCCATGTGAGCCCATAGTACATCTCTCCTGAAGTAGCTGAGCCCTTTTACCGACGAGATAGATGGTATCACTGATGGAAAGAACACCTGCCGCGTTCAATGCTGCGTACTCTCCCAAGCTGTGGCCCACTACAACTGCCGGTTTCACACCCCACGACGCCCAAAGCCTTGCCAATGCCATCTGCATACATGTAGTGCCTAATTGGGCCACCAAAGGGCTGGTTTCATCGTCATCTGTAAGGCTCCCATCAAGAAGTGGTACAATGGATGGGAAACCAAGACCCTGACAAATGGTGTCGAATTGTTGTATATCGGTTCGGTACTGGGAGAAATTCCTGTATAGCTCTTTACCCATCCCCGCATAAAGTGCTCCTTGCGCTGTGAATACGAAAGACACGGTTGGTGCTTTTGCTGGTACTGGTTTGAAACTTGCTTGGGAGGCAAATGTCTGCAGCTCCCCTATCATCTTCAGGAGGTTGGATCCAGTGACGAGAACACGGTGATTATGGTGCATGCGACGTGCAGTGGTTGTGTAAGACAGGGAAGCAAGTGGAGTATTCTGGTTTTTGTCAACGTAGTCCACAAGTGCTTGAATATTATTCTTGAGGGAGCTAATGGATTTAGCTGAGATGGCCAACATGTGTGTGGATCGCGGATCTTGGGTTTTGTTTGCGGGTACAATTGGGGCGTCTTCCATGAGAATTGCTGTGTTACCACCAGCAGCTGAGAAATTGTTCAAGAAAACCCTACGATCCTCTCCGCTACGGCGCTGCCAGGGCGTGGGCTTCATAGCAATGTGTATGTTACGCTCTCTGAGGTCTGTGGGAAAGGTGTGGTTTATTTTTGTCTTGATGCCGGGGTGCGGAGGAATCTGATTCTTTTCCAACATCAAAAGCACCTTTACCATCGAAATGACTCCAGAAGCGGATTCAGCATGACCCACGTTAGATTTTGCGGACCCAAGGTGTAAGGACTGTGCGGGACTGCGGTTGCGGCCTGCAGGGGAGAAGACTTCTAAAACTGATTTCATCTCGGTGGCATCCCCAGCTTGTGTCCCAGTCCCATGCATCTCAATATAGCTTACGCTGAGGGGGTCGATATTAGATTCATTCAAGAGTTTGCTGAATATATAGGCCTGGGCACCGGAATGTGGTCTGGTCATAGAGACAGCTTCAGCTGAGTGATTGGTATATGCCCCAAGGATGACACCTTGGATCGGGTCGTTGTCCGCTATGGCGTCCTCTAATCGCTTAAGAATGATGGTACCTACTCCGTCTGCCCTACAATAACCGTCGGCTGCGTCGTCAAAGGTATTACAGTTTCCAGTTTTGGAGAGGAAATGTCCACGATCAAGACCCGCAAAGTTGTCAGGATTTGTCATCACATTTGTACCACCAGCAATTGCGGTATCACAGTCCCCTCTCCAGAGGGCATTACATGCGGTATGTATAGCGGCAAAGCTTGATGAACAGGCCGAATCGATGCTTAAGCTTGGGCCGCTGAATTTGAAGTTATAGTTGATACGCCCAGGGGTGAACGCACGATTACCGCCAGGAATAAAATATGTATCAATGTTCTGCCCGCTATTAACCTCTCTCCAGTCATCACTCGTCATACCATAGAACATGCCAACTCGATCACGCTGGGTGGAAGGTGTCCTATTCGGTACAAATCCAGCCATTTCCATGGCTTCGTAAGCTGTGATCAGTGCGAGTCTTTGACCGGGATCTGTGTTATCAGCTTCTCGTGGAGACATCTGAAAGAAACGCGCATCAAAAAGCCCCGGGTTCTCAATCCAACAGCCGTGGCGTATTGTGCTGGTATTCTTTTTCTTTCCAGTGGGATCAAAATGCGTTTGCAAGTCGAAACGATCAGGTGGGATATCCCTGTGCACATCAAGGCCCTTGTACAGCAGGTCCCAAAATTCCTCCGCGCTAGCGGCGTCTGGGAATCTTCCTGAATAACCAATTATTGCAATTTTAGATTGCTCTGGTCTACCAGGCGTCGGTAATGTGGGTGGTGTTTGTGTCACATTGGCTATCATTGGATCGAGTTTGACTTTGACCTTATCATGTTGGGACAGTGCCGAGACCAGCCCGTATGCGTTTGTTGCAATAGGCAAGACAGTACACTCCAAGACTTCCGAAGTTCTCAAGACTGCAGCACACCCTTCCAATACCGTCGTCCATCGAATTGGTTCAATCAAAATCTCTCGCAGTACGTTCTGAAGAAGTGTGGCGTAATTTGAAGCGAGAATGGGCTGGCCAGTAACATTGGATAAGAGTGGTATTCTAGGTATGTAAGATTCCAGGATTTGATTTGAGCAATGAGAGAGGATATTGTCCACATCGGTCATCGTGTAAATATGGGAGGCATGATAAGGTGCGTAGACAGACACCTTGATTGGTTTAAATTCCAGAAATGAGCTTGATGTGAGTAATTGATCCAAAGTTCCTGGAGGCCCGCTGATAGTCACACTATTGGCGTTGATTACACTAATATAGGGACTGCTGCAGTCAGGAATATTCTGGAAGGCTAATGTTAGTGTACAGGTCCTAAGGTTGGGGTGGCTTCTAATAACACACATTTACCTCACAGAATTGGGTCAGAGCAGCCAGTGCTTGCTTTTCTTGAATCCCAACTACTGCGGACCAGGGCCCATTAACTTCTGATCCCTGGCCGAGGAGATTGCGGCTTTCAAAAGTCCGTAAGCCAATACGAAAAGCTATCATGACGGCTTCGACAGCAGCCGGTAGTAGCTCAACGACTGTCTGAGCAGTACTTATGGCAGCTGCTGGCAGGAGTCCTATGCACAGGCCCACAAAATTGCTTGTTTTGGGCGCAGGATATGCATGAAGCCCTCCACCGAAACTGCTAGTTTAATATATTAGCTATTGTACGTATAAATGTGATTAAAAAGATGTGTGATACCTGATGAACAATGCCAGCTGGTGAAGGCAGACAAACATGCTATCAAGGGCTGGGTTTGTGTCTGATGTCTCTCGGTATCTAGCCAAAAGTTCGTGAAGGCTCGTAAAGCGAGGAAATAGTTCCTTCTGTATGCTTGGCAACTGCCCAATATGCAAGCGTAATGCATAGTTCACACGCTCGAACAGCGCAGAGAGGAGTGGATTATCTTTGATCTGAAGCAAGTGGCATAGCCCTGCATCGTAGCTGTTGGTCTGATCCCCAAAGAGAAAGATTTGCGTGGAGCCTTCCATCTTAGTTTCTAATTTCAATGAGAACTGTCTCCAATATGGGACTATCAAAAGCGGGTTTGAGGCCTAAGAGGATAGGCTCGAGAGAGTAAGAGAGTGAAGCAAGTGATTGGGGTATTTGCGAGTCAGGAAGCTTTGGGCTGGGGGAATGAACGTCGTTGGCACTCGAACCCTATTATATAAGAACGGTTGCGGGTGTATGTGCTGTGTGTAGGCACACTAGGACCCGGATGGAGGGTCCATGAACGTCAGTATGAAGGCCTCAAAACTAACAGATTATGCACCGCCCTTGATTCTGCTAAGTCTCTGCTTACACCGGATTAATTCGCTCGAGTTGGTAGCTCGTTCCCTCAGTAGTCTGCAGCTGATTGTATAACCCCTTGAGAGGCCCAAACCTGTTAGATGTAGGTTGCATGTAAGGACTGCAATCAATGTAGCGGATGCATATGCTAATTGAGGTACGAACGCGGGCAATCTGACCTCAGTCATACTGTGCTGTAATTCAGGAATCAGCTATTGTAGCCCGGGCGTGATAGCCAAAATTCTGCTGCATGTGATTACTCCTAACGAGGCGAGCCAGCTCGAGCCCAAGGTTACACAGGCTCGAAGCCCGGAAGTCATTGCAACTGTGGAATACCGAAGGTGCTCAGGATGTCGGGGACTTCCAAATACGTTGCAGCCCTATCCTTGGCTGTGTTTTTTTTTTCATGTCCTCTATATCGATATATCTCACTTAAACTAACATGCCGGCACAACCTCCGCCAACATTCAGGAGCTTATCCCTTGCTGGCCGCTATCAGGAATTACAAGATGGTTATGGAGAATTTGGAGCTGGCTCTTGGGCGAGCCTACGATTCTAAGTACCCACACCTGCCTTTATGGCGGGCGACTTTCTAGCTATTCCTGAACCAGCGTCCCATCTGAGCAGTGTTTTCTCTCGCAGGTGCTTACATACCTCTCAAGTTGCTAATTGGGGTATATCTAACTTCATACTATTAGGCCAGGTACTTAACTTTGAGCGAAAATATATAATAAATGCAATCATGTGCTGTAAATCATGGCTTGAAGTTCAGGAGTGTTACGACAGCAAACCTCTTAGCAGAAGAACAGCTGCTTGCCCGTTTGAATGAAGTAGCTGCTGGAGGGAGATTTGCCTGTAATGATTGTAAAGCGTAGTGAGGCCACTAGCTGGAGTCGACATACGCAGTCCGAGAAGGTGCAATCATAATGACCGACCACCCTCACGGCCGGCAGGCCGGGCTTCGAGTCCACGCAAACTAAGATATGATGACGAATATTCGTTGAGGGTAGGTCGGGGTGTGGGCAAGTAGGGCTAGGGATGGTACCGACGTTGGTGAAAGCAAAATGCTCGGGCTACGCCTAGTCTACACCCTCCGTGCCAATAGTAGGGACAACATACTTAATACGGGCCTCAATGAGACTCCCCCGTGACTGCAATTGTACCTACATGTTCACAATTCATCATTCTCAGCTTCCGAGTATCGGTAGTATACCCTATACTCATTGTAGAGCGCCTGACTTCAGTATTCGGACACCACTTGTTTTAAACAAAAGGCAGGAAATGCAGGGACACTACCTTAAAATGACCACGCTAAACTAAAAATAAGAATAAGGTATGTAATACTAAGATCTATAGATCGATACAGCGATAAATTATTGTCATGAATGCAGCTTGCAAACTAAATCGGCCTGGCCACGAGAACACTTGCAGACCAGAATCTTGCAGTTTTCAATTTTAAGTTATCGCCGTAGCAAGTATGCATATGGGACCTAACGCTATCCATTACCTTGGGATCAATAGGTTACCGTCAACTTATATCCTGAAGCGGGATATCACTCGATGTGGACTGTGCTCCCGCAGAAGGCAGTCGGCATATATTGGGACGTCTTGGCGGATGATGCGAGGGATCTGCAGTCATGATCTCACAAGGCGGTCGATCAAATTACTTATTCTTTGCTTTAGAGCTTTAGAAAACGTGAAGCACTACAATAAACGCAAAGACAGCTCTTCGCTTGCAGTTGACTAGCTAGGGATAGCTGGTGATGCTCGTTAGGACGTTCAGTTTGGAAATCACGAACTCGGTACTGTAATAATAAGTAGTCTACTCTGTATTTGAGATTCACATATTTTCTTTTTTCGTGGTCTTGCGCTCTTCAGGGAAGGATCGTTCCTTCATAGTACGCAGAGACGACGATACAGATTCAGGGCCTACCGGTACATGTCCATGAACTTTCAAGTTCGGCCCTTTCCCGACCAAATTGACTTTTTGGCCCGCTGTTCCATCTTTTTAAGGGGTAACTCATTGTATTCAACCCATCTACTCTAGTACTGGTAGCCTATGACAAGGCAGCGCATTTCATCATAGTCCCCCCATCTGGGATCGTAAATAAGTACTAAGTGTTTTAAAAATAAGCAGAGCATTCCTCGGGGCCCCCGATGAATATACTATCAAGCTGCACTCGGTCGCACGTGCATTTGATGGAACGTGGAAATGGTAGCCGAAAAAAGAAAAAGCCGTAAATATCGTCAAAAGTGTTTGAAATGGTGCGGGCTTGTTTTTTCTAAATCTTCTCATAGCCTATACTCGCAGTCGACCTAGACTTGCAATCGACCCTAGGTTATAAGAGGCCTGACGGAACCTTCACTAGGAGCGATAGAACCCCCTGAGACACCGGATATGGCGCCGGATATCGCTCAACTACGTACAAACTGTATAAGACCCAAATATAAACTGTATGAAGTGTCTAGGAGAGATGACAGAAAAAAAAGAGAGCCCACGTATACTGTTCATCACCAATCCGGGGTTATTTCCCTATTCCTGCCTCTGTCAAAGTCGTACATAATTCATCAGCTTCACTTGGCTCCCGAGCGCCAACTTTTAAAAAAAAAAAAAACATAACGGAGCTGGTGGCTTTTCCCAACCTCCGCATACCTGGTCGTGGGTATAGCTTCCATGTTAATGTCGATGTTAACGGCTTGCTGGGATCGAAGAATTCAGAGGAGCAAATGTGGGGATTGATGGGTTTGCCTGAGAACCTCAGTTCGAATTCCAATAGGTGTAAATAGCTTTGAAATTTCACGAGGCTTTCTTGACGATAAAAATAGATATATTACTTTTGTCCAAACTCATGGGTCACCACTCCTCACCTAAGATCGGACAAACCTTTTACAATTCGTATTAGCTATCTTACGAGGGTCTGTGGCTCCGGCTTTGAGTTAGTAGGTAAGAAGTTATCTACTAGATCACCTGGCTATTCCTGAATCGACTACTCACTCCCTCCATGACTGGCTGTGGAGGGTGTTGTGCCCACAACCAGACTACATGACTGGCATTAAGCAAATGGATCATATTCGAAACGAAGCTTCACACTAGGTAACCGTCAATTGACATGACTTTGCAAGCAAGCCGTCGGCGAGTTTGCAGGACAAAAATACCCAATACGGTGACATATTGTGCCTGGTGATATCTAGCACGTGTTATGAGCTGGCTAAGGATCGAATGGCGCCCATGCCAAGCGAAACATAGGCCAAACATACTTAAGTAGTCTCAGCCCCTCCTATGTTCCAACAGGGATACCAAGGGACCGGTTACGGTTAGGTTAGGTACTTTCTCCAGATTGAGCGGCACTTGTATGAACTTTAAATTGACCACCGAGAACAAGACATCTATCTAATGTCCATCTAATACATGAGCCTGCCCCAGGTCAACGTCGACCTGTCATATCCTTGAGTATAGCAATATATTACCATACAAATTTCTCATGATGGGAGTTTACAATATGGAGTTTATTTAGACTCGCACTCCACTATGCTACATACTCTGGTTGGCACAATATCTGCCATAGTATACTATAGTGCATCGGGAGTACGGCGACGACAACCATAGATGCATTTTACTGTATATGAACTCCTCCTAAGTTGAACTTCCTAGACAAAATTCGATGACAATAGTGACTTCTAGAGCTCCATAGAATGTACGTCAGTATGATTACATCACTGCTTCCCTTATCTGAGAACCCAGGTGACTCTGAAACATGCATATACATATTATGCTTTATACCGGTGCCAACCAGACTACTTTTTACTCAAGTTCTTAAAGATCTTGTAGTCTGGCTTGAAGTCTGGCTTGAAGATCTTGCAAGGCCCAATCTAGCTTGAGCTCGCGGACATCCTCAAGCAGCTCCAACCGTTTACCTCCATTGTCTTTCCCCAATTTTCGTACTACCTAAACCCATAACTTAAAGTTACCAGCCCGATTTGTGATCGGCGACTCCATGTCGAGATCGATCCCGTAAATTGATTCGAAGCATATCGTACCCGGGTCCAAAGACCTAGGTAGTACATTACGCAGAGGCGATCCTTAGGCGTTCTCCAACCTAGGATTCCCTCGTGTGGTGCTGAAGTGAGCTAATACATGCTCAATTGAGTCACCGAAAGCGCATGACCAATTTTCCCCGTTTTCATACATATTTCCGGTCGTTGTGTTGACTACTATGATCCGTCTAGTGAATCAGTGAAACATATGACCGTCAAAAATATCTCGCAGGGTTTATCTTATTCTAGCCAGCTTCTCCATCTGAAATTACAGACGCAAGGCCTAATTTATCTTTCTAGCTGTGTTTCCAGAGTAAACGTTAAATCTGCACCTGTACATAAATAAGCTCACATTGCCTGTGCGAAGCCACGCCTACCGGTAGTCCATGGATGCAGTGAGACATGTACAACATATAAACATGGTGCAGATAAACACTGCATTGAGGCTACTAAACTCAAGAAAGAAATCAAGAACGCCTTGAAATTAGCCTAATCTAGAATATTAATGAAACTGGGCTGGGGCTCTTCTACAATTACTACTGGCCCCGGCACACATTAATATGGTTAAAGAACGTATCTAATAACCTGGTCACAGGTACATACCAGATCATGGAATTGACAAACACGTGATATGCATGCAAACTGGCTGGTAAACTCTGGAATTAGCAATTGTTACCTACATATCGATATCCCACATTACTTCCGTCGGCTCCAAGAAACCCCTGCACAAAAGAATTCTATATAAACAGCAGTTACTTATGCTACATGCCATATATGGGGCCCTTTGATAGATATAACTTAAATAGTAGAACCTTTTCTTAGCCAAGTTTGCACTGCCACGAAAATATATCTGAAGGGCCATCTATTGAATCATTATCTATGGCTAGCCTGGTTGCATTACCCCTCGCAGAAGATGGCTATCTTTATACCTATCCTAGTCTTAATTCCTGTGCAAGTGAGGCCTCCCATAAACTCCCGATGCTGATCTTCAGATGTCATTCTGCACTCAGCCGCTAACGGAAATCGTATAATAATTACACAAGTCAGTAAAGTATAGGTACGCTAACCAGACTAAGGTACGCTATATCTACTTATGTACCTGCACGGTAACACATGCGAAGCGATGCGGTGAATGGACGGAATCAACTCAACATATATCGACTGTTTGACGAGAGCTGGGAAAGACAGTCATAAATAAGGGTTGGGCCTAGGCCTGGGTATGGGCTTGTACTCTTGTATACTACTCTTATAATAACTTTAAATAAATATAACCTGCTTGTATGTTGGACAGAGTTGCAGAAGTCAGTTCGAATACAAACTCTATCTGACTTGCATGCCTCAGGCATGGCAAGAATCTAAAGCTTGAAGGGATTTGGGGTTTGGAACTACTTTCATATTATTAAAATCACAATAGATTCCCAATTCTGGATCCCCATGTGCCATATAAAAGTATACCTGACAAGGATTAAATTGCATTCTGTGGGTAAACGTCTGACTTGCAACAAGGCTAAAATTTGACTGCCTATAAGCAACTTGTTACCACGCGGACGACGTCATAGACTACAAGGCAGTGCAAGGCGGACCAGACCTGATGATCTCACTCCTGTAGTTGCTGCTAGTGGCTGCTAGTGAGGCATGCAGAGGAGGATGCTGCGTTGAGTATTAGTGCTGCAATTGTCAACAAGTCTGTTACTAACTCCTTGTTCGGAAAAACTGAAATTGGTATCTATTTTGAAAATGCTTTATTTTCCGGTACATATATACTAAATACTTACCTACTACAGCATCTCGTTCCACGACATTGTACAGCTCCTTCCATGACTTCCATATCCAACAATAATACCCTAGACTATGGAGATACATTCGTGTTAATGAAGGTATGTGTCTGAGGGGTATATCGATCTGACAAGGCGTATCGTAAAAGAATAAAAGGAAGAAAATTAAATATCGACAACATGGAAAAGCACACATGCAGAACTCTAAAAATGTCCCCATTCCCATTTCCAGCTGTAGTTAGGAATGACGTGCATAGTGTGTGTAGTTTTTAAGCTACTCTAACGTGAATATGACAATAAGCCGCTTCACATGCAGCATGCAACACGTGAGCCACCATGTGGTATGCTATTACAAGAAGCATGATTGGCCAATAATTAAGGTTTACTTCTACGGAGGTACTTCTTTATCGGGACCAGGAATATAAAAGGTAGATGTTATGATCTCTCATGAAATGATATCAGATGTCTGGTTACAACATTGGATGGGAAGCACAATTCGATAATTTACCTGCGTACTATATACCATACCGGTTTTCAGGTCTCGGGAACGGGAGTGGTGAGGTTCTAAAGATTGATCTTGTGGGTGGAAAGAAGCTTATATTGTTACACTAGTGTTTACTCCACGCTTCCTAGATATTCAGGTTTGGAATCTCAGAGTCACGTTAGAGTTCGGGCTGGGGTGTAGGGTAAGATAGCGCCGGTTGCAACATTAGGTTTATCATATAAACAAATATGAAAAACCCCATTACGTTATGTTCGATTTATGTTCTCAATAAATATTAGTATAAGATTGCTATAGGAACTCAAGCTACAAATTTATCTATAGATCTACAAAGATATACCTGGTCTTGGGCCGACTATTGACGAAAATAGTGGTGGATTGTGTGATAATGACCTTTAGAAAACCACTGGCAAACCTCTATAATAGCATATTCTATATAAAGCATAACCTGGCTATTAGCATAGATGCAGCCGGCCCGAATTTGGGACTATGGCGAAATTAGCATAACTCTGTAATAGCATGCATAGCATTTTACCGGTCCCAATCCTGCCAAGTGCTAACAATTTACCCTGCATACCTACAATAGTGGCATGGGTGGACCCAAGTTGTGAAAATCTTCTACCACCTCAAATGCTCAGCCTTGCTTTTGAGGTGGTAGATGAGACTGTCATAGCGGTATAGCAAGATCTCCATAATCTTGAGCGCCGCTTGGCTGCTCTGCAGCTTCGGAAACCACAACGGCAAACTCCAATCACATCTTATTTTCAACCTAGTTGAGGTAGTGGAGGTGGAGGTAGTGGAGGTAGCGGAGGTAGTGGAGGTAGTGGAGGTAGCGGAGGTAGTGGAAGTAGCGGAGGTAGTGGAGATAGCGGGGCAGTAGGGGCAGCAGGAAAAGCAGGGGCAACGAGGGCAGCGGGGGCAGTGCAGGGCTGATGTGTGTGGCTAGCTTTACATAAATTGGACATTATATTACCATGCTCACGTGATACCGTACAAACCCTCTAATGCATAACTCCTCTAATAGCATAATAGCCCCCAATCCCGACGTTATCCTATTATAGAGGTTTGCCAGCATTAAGTACCATAGAATGGGTAATATAGGTCTATAAGAGTTCTATATCGGTAAGGTCTAATGAAAATTATATGGTGTAATCAACTCTATCATAGTCTCAGTCGGCTGCTGAGAGGGTTCCCACCAAGCCAATGTCTGGCCTTGCTCTTTGGACTTTCCCAGACAAACATAACGATAGTAGTTTAAGATTGAAAATGTGTGCCACTCTGCTTAACTTAGTCATTTCAAGCCTGATCATTGCTTATTAGTCGTCCGAAATCAGCCTCCAGCGGAAACTTTAACAAGGCATAACCATAATGTATGCTTTGCATAGATCTTTATTTATCAAAGGATTCAAAAAAAAAAACAGCTGAAAACGCTGTCTTCGAGAGCGCCAGGCAGGCTGGTACCAGTGATGGTGCCATCCCATGATGGTACTTTATAATTAAAAGGGTTTGTCACGTCAGCCTTGGGATGTACCCTGACATACACTATGTACGTACAGCTGTGTTACGATGCGAAGGATAACCAATGCCATGTAGAGTATCTTAGGCATCCTGAAGTAGGTAAGCCGTTCTTTATTCGATTTTCGCAGGCTTCAGTTAGTCTAGTTGGCGTGCGATGAGCTGCGGTATCCCACTAGTACTGTATAAGGTCCCCGACCTGAATGTACACTTGGCGATCTTCAAAGCTGGCCCATCCTTATATTTTCACAGTTCTTTTTTTCCATTAACAGAATCGGATTCAAAATCAGAAGTTGTTGCATGAGTGCAAATAGGGCGGGGCAAGGTACAGGTAATATAGAGCATCTAGTGCACATCGGAGTGTCTTTGCGCGGGATTGGGTACTATGTACGAGATAGTTACCCTGAAGCCCCGACTTGGGCTTTTTGCCAAAAACCTATGTGGCGTGTAGTGGGTCACTACAAACGTTAATGTCTCTCTACACCACTTAATATTTTGCCCATATATCAACAATACTTATGGCCTTCAGCCATTCATATTAGAGCTAAGTTCAGCCGACCATAGCGTTACTGCCATGCTTACTGTGGCCCAAAAGGAGGATATATAACCTAGTATCAATACCTTGAAGCCTTAAATTAAAGCCAAGGCTAATTTCCAGTGGTGAGCCGCCACTGGCTTTATCTCCTTGCCATGACTATGCACTAATTACCAAACCCACCGCCTGTCAATAAAATCCAATCCCCCGGTTCTGAAGCTGTCTGACAGCCTAAAGTTTGTGCAACCTAATGCGGGAAGGTTAATGACTCCCATCATCACAGATGGTTATGGTGGAATTGAGACCAAGGATGGTGCGGAAGTGTCTCTATCTTCTCACCTAATATACACATGAGCGATTTTATTCAGCTCCGGCCAGAGCTTTTGGAACCTGACTCTCCAGACTCGGCGCGCATTATGGGAGATAATATGTGCTACCTATGAGGTGTAACACATACGAGTCAGGATAAAGCATGCAGCGTAACTCTCCGATGATAAGATCACGTGGTTACCAAATCTAGATACTTAGGTACTACTACTTAAGTAAATGTTGACCGGACTGCTAGTCTATTTACGGTACAGGAATCTGGATGAGCGCTATGCAGATCACCACATGTAGTATTCTTTACCCAGCAGTAGGCATCCTAAAAGCAGAGATAAATATGCGCACGTATATACCCTCGTACCACCACTAAGTTGCAGTAACAAAACTCAATACATACATATATTTCCACAGGCGACGTGCATATATAGGTACACCCACAGTAACGGCTGAGATAGATTACCATGGGTCGGTAACATATTTCGAGTTTTATAGTTAAAGAAGCTTTTCTAGAGCGTTAGCCGGACTGCAGCTGGACCCTACGCTTTACAGTTTACTTGTATAATGCCTTCGCTGAAATATCCATAGGTCGGTAGATATATACTAGATGACCCTGAACATTACTGCTTAGTAGTAGCTAGTCTGGTTAAGTAGTAGCGAAACTGAATCTGTCTTAATTCAGGGCTCTCGGCAAGCCAACCAAGATAGGCAGTACCTTCTCGAAACGGCAGTAGAGTTGTCCGAAAACAGTAATTCTCTGTGATGTAGCACAGGTCTTACCCCTCGCCCGATTGTGCACAATACGAGACGAGAAAATGTATCAGACTACAGCGGTGAGAAACTATGCAGCCGCCAGCCAGAATATAGCCAGGTAGATTGAGGGTCTGGCTGTACCCAATTGTTCCGGAAGCATCCGGTTGCATACATATCAGCGTTATGCATATGAATGAGTACTATATGTAGTCTGGTTGCACGGCATATGAGCCCCAATCCATCGCTGCAATCTTTTGTTGGGGAACGGCGTGAGGAAACATGATCTCAGAGAAGGGCCAACAATCGCAAATTGGAGCCCCCACCTTGTAGATGTGCAGCATATTTCTTGCTACTTGCCATATCTTTCCCATGTGTCCGGGTGCAATAGCCGCTTACTAATTCCTTGAATCAAGTACCAAAATCACAAAACTGCCATTATGAGCACGCAGCCCACCCTGGCCGGCACTACCGGTACCTCCAATAATGCGTCCAGCACCCACCCAAAGATCGCCATCATTGGAGCTGGGCCGGGTGGACTTACTCTAGCCAGGCTGCTTCACCTCCAAGATGTCCCATTCACACTGTACGACCGTGAGGGAGGACCAGCTGAAAGAAATCAAGGCGGAACCTTGGATCTCCATCCTGGATCAGGACAACTCGCGCTTAAGGTTGCCGGTTTATATGAGGAATTCACCAAGAGAGCGAGGTTTGAAGGCGATTGTCTGAAGTTGGTTACAGCCAATGGGACCGTGTTACTAGACGAGGGAAATAAACAGCAGGGTGGTCAGGAGTACTCCGGAGACCCTCGAGGCCCACCGGAGAGACCTGAAATTGACAGGTGTCAACTAAGAGAAATGCTTCTCAACTCGTTGAAGGAGGGCTCCGTATATTGGGGGCACAAGCTTTGCAAGGTGCAGGCGCACCCTCCAGTGACTGATGATGGGAATGAAACCTACACACTTCATTTTACCTATTCTGGGGAGGATATCATTCAGGGCCCTTTTGATATCGTCATCGGTGCAGATGGTGCACGCAGCAATGTCCGACCACTACTCAGTACCGAAAAACCATTCTATTCTGGAATTTCTATGGTTGAGCTCTGGGCTCTTGACGTTGACAACCGGAATCCATGGCTCTCGAAGTACGTCGGTTCTGGAAGCGTTTTTATGTATGATCAAGGTCGTGCTATCTTTGCTCAGCGTAACGGCAATGGAAGTATTCGAGTTTACGTTTGTGTGCAACAACCAGAGTCTTGGTTTGACGACTGTGGCATTGACTGGAATTCCTCAGCAAAGGCACGGGAGCAGCTCGTGGATGGGTATTTCTCCGATTGTGCAGATGACATCAAACGTCTAATACTTGATTCTTGTGACGAGGTCGTGCTCCGGAGGTTGGATATGCTTCCGATTGGGATAACCTGGGAGCATCGAGGAGGGTTGACATTACTTGGCGACGCTGCCCACCTCATGACCCCATTTGCCGGCGAAGGGGTTAATTCTGCAATGCACGATGCGTTGGAATTGGCGGATGCTATCATTCATGCGCTGAAGCTTGGGAGGGGGCTGGACGGAATTTCGGAGGAAATTGCTCTGTATGAGAAAGTCATGTTTACGAGGTCACAGGAGAAAGCTCAGGAAACGTGGAATTCATTAAGCGGGGCTTGTTTCGTAAAGGATGGAGCAGAAACGTTTTTGAAGATGCTAGCGTCGAAGGGAAGAGGAGGAACACTAGTTCAACGTTGAAGAATTGTTTCATAGCAACTTAATAAAAATTTAGTTATAAGCATATTTTATTTATTTAAGTCCTCTAATAACTAGCCGGAGAAGCAGACGAAGGTAATGGTCATAAAGAGGGGGAAATTGGCAGGATAGTGAAAGCCAGCGGGTGGATGGGAGTGGAGTGCAGAAGAAGGAATCGTTTGAATGGAGATTAACAGGAAATTGGCAATTGCCCATTGCCCTTTCAATTCAGGGGGGAATATGTAACAGAAAAATCGAAGGAGTCTTGCAAGTAATATCTACAATAAACCATGGTCTTGAGTTTTATTTAGCAATAATTGAAACGATTTCCAAGAGCAAACTAGTGAGAGAGTGCGTGGTGGAGATTTTTATAGATACTATACCACCACATGAGTAACCAGATTTAGATAGCAATGATACACACTCGAGTATGCCTCATTAATTTCATGATGGCATAGCATAGCTTATGATAATATAGCTTCTCTGCAGTTCCAATCTCCGCAAATAGATGTAGATTTTTACTCTAGGTGTACAAACTTCGCACAAAAGTAGCACTGTTATCTACTATATTTCGTAACTCTAGCCATATATAAGCCAAATCTTCGAAATAGATATGTTTACTTCGAGTACTCCCAGCTACAGTCCATATATGTTTCCTCAAAAATACCATTCCAGTTCGAAGAAGACTAGAACTGCCTAGAGAATTTAGGCTAAATATTTATCTAGAGCATGTCACCGAGAGATTGGGTAACCACTCAAACAGCTTTCTGGGCATATCTCGGAGCTGAATAGGCTCAAGTTTCAAGGGTATAAAATACCTGCATGGTCTTTCCCGATGCGAAGTAGGAATGGAAGCTTGTAAGCTGCTACTGAAGCTATGTTAGGAAAATACCCGTTGGGAAATATTCAGAGAACATTTTTTGGAGTCTGCGAGTGGCTCGGATTTCTGCTTTCAGTTGGTATTAGAAGCATACGTAGACAAGATCTTGTATATCTGAGGATATATCAGATCAGCCGAATGATTCCAATATATTGCTGACCGCCGTACCGGGGATATACGCTACTAAGTTAAGGGTCTGTTTATCTGCTCAATAACATACCAGGGAAGGGCTGGCTATGTAGCATAGTGGTTGGTATTCTTGTTTTCTGCCATCTTAGAATTATAAAAGGTAATCGACAAGAGCAGCAAAATAGATTTTGAGCTTCACAAACTGTAACATGTAACGAGGAACAGTTCTGTAATCCAAGAGCACTTATATGTATTCATAGTTTTCAAATTGTATGGTTGAAGGATGCAGAACACTCATTGATGTTGGGTTCCATTATTCGAGACTAATGTCGTTTCAGAGATTCCGACCCAAATACAGGATGCTAATAGACTCGTCCCAGAAGCTCGGGACATCTGGCTATGCCGAGGTATGAGGATCCCCCCTATCTAGCACTGGTCATGGAGACTTATTGTAGGGAGGCAGGGTTGAAAAGAGAGGGCAAGCTCCTCAAAACGGTAAATAAAAAAGAGTATCAAGTCCATTGAATTATTCGAGGATGAAAAAGTAATGGTCACGGTGAGACTCGAACTCACAACCCTCGCGTTATTAGCACGATGCTCTGCCGATTGAGCCACGCGACCTGTTTTATAAGTATCGTTCTGCTAGCCTGAATCTTTAACTAGTCTGGCTAGCATATGATGATGATGAGCTATCAAAGTGCAGCAAGTTTGGGCTCGACTCTCTATAACCAACCGTTGGCAATAAGTCCCTAGGTTGTCTTTTTGTATGGCCACTGTATGTAAAATATGCCAGTATTTGAGTGCAACTACTTGTACGCCTGATCGCTACCCTGACCATGGAAGTACTGGAGTCAGATTGGCGGGAATTGGCGGGGGATATCTCATCAGGTTTAACCAGACTAATCTCGAGACCGATCTTCCCCCTCTCACCGCCAAGGAGAGTTTAACCTGACACAAAGACAATCACCCCGGGCATAGGAGACAGCCCTCTCCTTGTTTTTCTCTTTCCTCTCTCAACTATATATCCGCTTTCTCTAGCCTTACGACTCCTTACGATTCCTTACAATTAAGGGATCATGGATGACCGCTTGGACACGAGCTCAAAGTCAAACGACCGAGGGACAAAGGGGGCTTCAAACAGCCCCCGGAATCCCTCGGGGACTCTTGCTTTCGATAACTGGTCCTACCCTACTTATGCCAGGCCAGAGTCATCAACTCAACGCCCACCGTACCCAAGTACGTACAAGCAGCCTGTGCCAGTAGGTTACAGCCCACAGCCTGCTGTGGGCTTTGCGGGCCAAACTACGAGACCTGGTAGCACCAGGTTGTCACCAGCCGAACGGACCCTGCGTGCCCCACAATCTCCACAGACATTACTTGCCTTCCGTGAAAGATCAACACCGAGCAATGTTAACCAGCAACCAGAGAAAGGTAGAGGGCGTAGAAATGAAAGTCCCACCACCTTTCTTTCGAGAATTCTTTCTGAACCAAGGCCGTTCCCCTTTGAAAAGCGACAATCAACGAAGGAAAAGCAAAGTGGTCGTGGGATTGAACGTGCTGAAATGAACGGTATGAACAATCTCCGTGGAGCACATAATTGGGTTGCTA
This sequence comes from Terfezia boudieri ATCC MYA-4762, assembly GCA_003788615.2. Lineage (NCBI taxonomy): Eukaryota > Fungi > Ascomycota > Pezizomycetes > Pezizales > Pezizaceae > Terfezia > Terfezia boudieri. Next base: position 1,214,469 of record ML121533.1, on the reverse strand, counting down.
ACAGGTTCACATTCAGCTCGGCTCGCATCTTCTCGTTGGGAACGTGGCGGGGGCTTTACACCCCAGCTAGACAAGGTATCACAATCTGCGTTGGCAAATGTGCCAGCTGGAACATCAACGCAGCCTAGCACAGGTGCGCAGATGAGTGGCAGCCCTCGCCAAGGCCACTTGTCGGATGAATATATCCACCCAGCTCGAAGAGTAATCATGGCATCAGCCGTTCAGGAAAACGAATATTCGGCAGCTGTCCCGGTAAGCGAGTCGGAGGGTATTGGAATCCCCCCAGGGGCCCAGCCGGAAACCAGTACGAACATGTTACCTGCTCAGGCCCGTAAGATCCTCCCAGTGTCTCGTCCTCGCCCTCAGCCCACTACCTATCCTATTCCTACCTATCCCAAACCAACCCCGGCTCCGGGTGCTAAGCCCCTGCACAGCTCAAGCAACCCCATTCCCATTGGGCCCTGTGGTAATAAGCGAGCACAAGGGCACCCAGAGTCTCCTCCCTCAAAACGCAGTAAGACAATTGAAGAAATCAGAAGGGTGGAGGCAGAGAATAAGAGGCTCTTGTTAGAGAATAAGTCCATCCAAGTTCAAATTCAAAGGGCCAGAGATGAAAGACTTAGGCAAGAGGCACTCAAGCAGGCTGCCCAGAAGCTACAGCTCAGGGCACTCGAAATTAAAAATGCAAAGCTTAAGCAAGATAACATAGAGCTGAAATTGCAGCTTGAACGGAATACACAAAACAGTGATGTGAGAGAAGGCAGCAGAGGAAGGAGTGTGGTAGCAGTGGGTCCCACGGCAGCCAGACTCCTCCCTAACGTCGCAAAATCAGAAAGACAAATAAAGCTGCACCTAGGTATCAGAGCAGCCAGTGAGTCTCCAAGGCCCGTGCAGGCCTTGAGGGGTGCGAGCTTGGAGAAGATGGAGGTGGAAATCCAGAGCGGTGAGAAAATAAACACCGCTATGGTAAAGGCGAGGAATTCCACCAGGCCAGAAGGGGAGAAGGGTAAAGATATGGGGCCTGAAAGGCTGGTGAAGGTAGAGGCTGATGAGATGACTGAAGCTCCCTTCTATCTCGATTTTACGGGTACAGGGGAAGTGGACATCAAGATGGAGGACTTTTAGAGAGCAAACGGAGCTTGGTGGTTTCTCAAAATCAGGGGCTCTTCTGGGTGCCTGACATCCAAGGCTAGAATATGCGAGGGTTGCAATGGAGGATAATTCAGGGAGTCGATGAGATTTGCTTGTTTGATTCACCGAAATTCTACATGACATGGAACAGCTTAGTGTGCTGGTATGGCCGGGAAAGCTCTGCAGTTTCTTCATTAATGTATATTTCGATTGGCTGTTACTGATATTTCGCTTTCAAGAAGTAGCTACTCGTAGATATAGCTTGGTGGGCTCTAGGTCTCGGAACAAGAACAGTTTGAGCCTTGCGTGTATTCATATCAATACTTATTCAACGTCAAAAGCACCCCATGCCCAGTCCAGGGGAATACTACATCCTAATTAACGAGATTAGATTTTAAGTTCCTGGATAATTGCGTGCTCAGGTTGTCACTGGCGGTAGGATTTTTGTCGGTTTAAGTTTGTGCAGTTTTAGGTGCTCATGTAGTGAAATCCACAGCGTTGAAGGTATGTTCCCATATATAGGCCCCCGTCTGAGGATTTGAGTAGTATATGCCGATTTGCAACCTATATTAGTAAATTGATATATATAATGGCTTGATTGACTTCCTTCCGGCAATAAGCTGTACTTTATTCACCCATCTAAACGACCAATAACAAAAATACCAAAAACCACCATCTCAAGCCATATGTTACATACAATCCTGAACCACCTTGAATGAAATGGCCTCCCAAAAGTTCTATTCTAATCTTGAGATTCGTTCCTACGGCTATATTGTTGTTCAGGCATCATGGTAATTATTTAAAACTTTGGGGGGGGGTTTTTTTTTTTTTTCTCTCATCAGATTCCTCCCCCATTGTTGTTATTGTAGATATTGGCACCAAAAAAAAATCGATAGATAAGCAAGAGAGAATATATTTTCCTCTTTTTTTTTTCTGTTGGCGTGGGCTGTGGGGTGGATTGTGTGTGTGTTGGGGGGGGGGAGGTGATTCTTCATGCCACTTGAAATCCCAGAGAACTCTGCACCTCTTTTGGGGAAATCTTCCTGCTTCGAGAATTAAGTCCAGTTCTCCGTAGGTTACATACAGTACATAAACTATGTACTTGCTATCTTGAGGGGAGCCGCTGGCAAGCAACATCCTAGTTCAAACCTTACTTACCAACCAATCCACCACACAAATCTTTCGCGGGAAGCTGTGAAGCTAGCTGAAAAGCTACCTAAATCGTTTATTCAGCTGCCAATTACCCTTCTGACGGTAACACCCCCCCTATCGAAGGGAAATAAGGATTTTGTTTAATAACAAAAAAAGGCAACAGGTATGCGGATATCCGTAGAGACTTGCAAAGCTGAATACGTTTTACAGTAGCACCTGATCCACGCATACCCTCCCTCACTCCATGAGGTTAGCTTTAGATACATTAGTAACCAAAAAGATAGATATGGAGATAAACCTGGGTATTTCCCATGGGGCCGTCCCCCCGCATAAGCTCGTGCAAAGAGAATACAGTTGTATTTCAGACACCTTACTCACTATACATGTTATGGTAACTCGGAGTTCACTATTTATTTAGACGCATACGGTAACGTTCAACAAGGTTCAAACAAATCATGGGACCCGGAGTGACTGAAAATATCGAGATATTGCCAGGCTGTGCTAGTAATATAGGCCACTTTATGACTGAATACAAAATAGACAGATCTCACTGGCACAAACACACATATCGATTCCAATATTCCTATTATTATTATAGGGAGCTCTCTATAATCCACATGCCCCCCGGCCCCACCCCTAAAAAGCCACCACCTAATATAGCATTCAATAAATATAAAAAAGGGGGCTAATAACAAATGCAAAGAAAATTATCACAAGATTTGCTTATGACTCGTAGTATACATGAAAATACGCTAAAGTGACAAAGAAATAAATGGTGGCACACAAACGCAATTAAACCCTGCCAATTTTCCATACACAATCAACTGTGAAATAACCTTAATAGACGGAGACATAGATGCCGTTGATTTTGACGCGGTCAAGGCCAAGGGCTTTGGGCTTGCAATGGCACCCAAGCTTCTGGAACAAGACATTGATGCGAATACCTCCCAACTTCGCGAGAAGGGCCTCAATAGTGAAATTGAGCTTGGACAAGGTGACAACAAGGGTGGCCTTCAACGAGACCAAAATGTCTCCGAGGATGTTGAGTTCGATCACTGCAAGGAGATCGTCGACGGTCTTGATGTTGAGATTGGAGAGGAAACCGTCAATGGTGGTGATCTTGAGGTCCACGAGGATCTTGACAACTGGGATCTTGAGCTCCTTGGAGAGGCCGCCGAGGGTAAGCTTCAGTTGGAAAAGGAGTGTTCCCAAGTTGATTTTCAACAACACAAGGAGGTCAGCGAGATTGATCTTGAGTTGAACCAAGAGGACCGACAAAGAGATCTTGAGCTGTACGAGGAGAGCTGCAAGGTCAATGTTGAGTTGGACAAGGAGGGCAGCCAAATCAATCTTGAGCACGACCAAGAGAGCGTGGAGATCAATCTTGAGAACAGCAAGGAGGCCGTGAAGATCCACCTTGAGGACAACCAGGAGCTCGGCAAGGGTAATGTCAAGAGAAACGAGGAGCCCATAAAGATCCACCTTGAGGACAACCAGGAGTTCTGCAAGAGTAATGTCAAGAGAGACGAGAAGCCCTTGAAGATCCACCTTAAGGACAGCGAGGAGCCCATTAAGATCCACTTTGAGAACAACGAGGAGTTCGGCAAGGGTAATGTCAAGAGCAACGAGGAGGCCATGAAGATCCACCTTGAGAAGCACACAGAGGCCATGAATATCCACATCAAGGACAGCGAGGAGCCCATTAAGATCCACCTTGAGAACAACCAGGAGCTCGGCAAGGGTAATGTCAAGAGAAACTAGGAGACCATGAAGATCCACCTTGAGGACAACCAGGAGTTCTGCAAGGGTAATGTCAAGAGAAACGAGGAGGCCATGAAGATCCACCTTGAGGAGAGCGAGGAGGCCATGAATATCCACATCCACGAGAACAATTAGATCAGCAAGGGTGATCTTGAGGGTAACCAAGAGACCCTGTAAATCAATGTCGAGAGCAACCAAAAGACCCTGTAAATCAATGTCGAGGGCAATCAAGAGACCGTGCAAATCAATGTCGAGAGCAACCAAAAGACCGTGCAAATCAAGGTCAAGAGCAACCAGGAGTCCGCGCAAATCAATGTTCAAGTCAACGAGGAGGGCGTGGAGAGAGATATCAAGCTTGACCAAAAGATCGTGAAGAGAGATGTTAAGCTTGACCAAAAGCTCGTGGATGGAGATGTTAAGCTTGACCAGGAGGTCATGGATGCCGATGTGAAGGCCAAGATGAGGGTCAATGATGATCGCAAGGAGTCCGTCAATATCGATAATAGCAATAACCTCTTCGATGGTATTGACATGGAACAGGCTGATGAGGACGTCAATGGAGGTGATCTGGACGTTAAGTTTAACCAAGAGCTCGGAAAGGGAGATGTTGAGGTGGCCCAGAAGAACCTCGAGCTTGATGTTTAGGTGCGCGAGAAGCTCGAGAAGCCCATCAATCTTGATATCCACGATGAGGTCAAGCAAGTGGTTGGGGCTGATGTGCTGGAGAAGAATGTCGATGCTGGTGATGTTAAGCTTAACCAAGAGACCCTTAATATCAAGGTGAACTTTGACCAAAAGATCATGCAGGGAGATATTCAACTTGACAAGTAGCACGTCAAGAGTGATGTGCAACTCGGTGCAGAGCCCTAGCAGCACGTCAATATCAACGATCGCGATAAAGTCATCCACGCTGGATATGTTAAGTTGAAGGAAGAGAAGGTCAAGCGAAGTAATGCCGAGTTTGCGCAGATTCCGATAATTATCCTTCGTAATCTTCTTGTTCTTGAGGGAACCCAACTTCGAGTTCTTTGGACCCCCCTTTGGATCCTTTCCTGAATTCTTCTTTGGATCCTTACCATCCTTCTTCAGTGAAGAAGTATCATTGGTGTATGGCTCATAGCGGGAGACCAATTCATGGTTTAGGGCACGACCAGAGACGCCGCTGTTGGTGAGAACAGAAACGGGGCTCGCAAGGGCCGGGGATAGAGCAGAGAGGAGGAGCAAAAGCGCTGCGGACTTTGTATACATCGCAGCGGCGGAGGCGAGAAAACTCGAAAGAAGGCGTCTGAAGAAAAGCAACCAAGGAATGACCGGAGTAGGTGAAATGAGTGTAAGAGACAGACAGTGAGAGCCGGATGATGAGAGAAATCGATAAACGAGGGAATCTCGAAAATTTATATAGGAACTCTCGCCCCTATCATCGGGCCCGGTCACTGGACTTGAAGCCCCCCAGCTGGAGCTCTTACGATATCTTACCACTGTGTGGGCTCTACACTCGCCTCATCGGCCCAGCTGGTACCCAACGTGGCGCCCCGCCCCCATCCGCATCGACAACAGGCTGGCCCAGAGCGTTACCCGGACAGGAGTCCTCAACAGGGGAACTCTACGGCCCCACCAGGGCCCTTGTGCACGACGTCTCTACCTATAGTATACCCTTGGTGGCCCGCCTGCAAGCCCGCGAGTCCCCCCATTAATTTCGTCTCCAGATCCTCTTTTGGTGTCCTGGCCACAACGGCCGTGGGCTACTTAGGTTTGCGCCCAACTAGGCCCCAAGTAACGCCTCGATGCTCCCGGATTCACCCAGAAGTTTACCCCTGCAGTACAAAAACAATTTAATGCAGCGGATGAACCCCCTGTTTCCGAGGGAAATCAATGCAGGTCTCATCAATCAGCCAATCAACCCCTTGCGGCACATGGCTAACACCCCTACATACGGTGCTATGCAGTGCTCATTAAAATTGTTGTAGTGCTCATTAAAATTGTCGGTCGATCACCAGAATGTTTCCCTGGTCGCTTGGCGTCCATGTAGGGAAGGCATTTGTTAGTGTTGGAGAGCTGGCCTGGTTGTACGAAAGGATCGTGAACGAGCCTCCCTCTGAGTCGGAATCCTCCGGACCAATTGAAGGCCTTCATGAAGCGAGAGTGTCTTATGTCTACTTTACATCCGAGCACGCATATGTATCCTATGGTCTCACTTGGCACCTGCTATAGATCTCTGCAGGATTGCTACGCAAGATCTTCTCCGTGCTTTATAGGTAATACCTATCATAGTGGTTACTCACTTCACCTTGCGGCGAATCAGATAATGGCGGGAAGTTCAGAGAGCGGGTTGTTCAGCCAGCTTTGCGAGATGTGATTATTGAATTACGATACCTACGCAATTAGGTAGGGAAATTTGGTAGGCGTATGTGGCGTATGCACTATCGTGACTTTTTGGATTATTTCCAATTGAGGAGGACGCCTCGTTGGCCGTTTCCTATGAGAGGTTGTGCAGCCCAGCTAACTTAGGAAATACCTACCTACATACTGCCTAGTAGGTAATACCTACCTACATACTGCCTAGTAGGTAATACCTAGGTACCGGTACACCCACCCACGTACATGATTGAAGGCGCCCAATCGGAGTCAAACTCCACCATATCGGGGTATTCCTCGATGGAGAGGAGTACCGGTAGCCTTGCTCCCTCCTGCACATCCGCCTGCATTGCTCATCTCATCGTCAAATCCTCACCTAATTGACACGACAAATTCGCCCCCTTTCAGATTGTTGACATGCAGGCGATGATCATGAAATACAAGCATTGCAATCCCACCATCGATATTGAGAATGACTTTCGATGAGCATTCCAAGTAGGATATTTCCCGTCATCGCGGTTGTCAGCAGATGATCTCCAACCCCCAAGCCTGCCTATCATGGCGTAACCACAGACAATAACTAACCCCTTAGTGCCGGTTGGCCCTCAATTGGACCTACATCTAATCTAGGTAGGACATACATAGATCTGACAACATGGTGTTATGTATGTCGTGGGCGAAATTTTTTTTCGCATCAAGACATCAAAGATTTTCCCAAAATGTCGCGTGGCCAATTGGCCGCATTAATTCTCCTAGTACCAATATCGCCTCCGTACCTGCATCATTCGGATAATTATATCCATACACGACGCATGCTTTTGGAAACACTCGACATGGGTATCTATTATGGTTATCGCCGCACCACAGATATCAATATTACTACGCCCAATACGGAGTACAAGCAAGCATATTTCGGGTAGCTATGCTGAATATGAATGATTGATACAACTCTCATGGTCGATTTCTACTTGTAATATCCTCCGCACTATAATACGTACCCCTATCAATAAAACATATCTAGAAACTCGCAATCGTTGCTTTTCTTCCGAGTTTTTTTTTTCCAAAATAGATAATGCAACCGTTTTCATTCTTTTTTCGCTTGACCAGAATTTAACTAAGGATACCTTTATGCATGCATTCCATTAAAATTACTTAATCATTAATCGTCCTATGGAAGCCCGGAAGCCCCCCCCCCCCTTTTTTTTTCTAGGAGCTCGTATCGGCAGCAGTGGCTGGTTGCACTTGGTTGCACAAACCCCACCAGCCCTACCCCAACCTCCGGATCTGCCAGGTACCTACATAGGCTACCTACATAGGTCGTACACCAACACCGTTGGAGAGGCTACTGGGCTACTGAGAAGTAGGTACGCGTGAGGGTCAATTCTCCTGCACAAACGCGACGTTATGTGTTATAATAAGGGTTAGGTATTTTCTTGTATTGTTATTTCATCCCATCTCAATTCCATAATAATCGCAGCGACTGAACTAAATCATAAAATCCGCCTCTCTACAACTCTTCTCTATTTTTATCGGCCTTCCCGCTTTCTCTGCCGCGTGCAGTTAGGGTCATATGGTTCGAGACTACCCAGTCTTGTGCACTATTTTAGGTAATTCAGATGTTATCTCAAAGCTTTGCAGCCCATTGAAGTAAGAAGCAAACATATACAACTAGTCTGGTGGCAAAAAATACGTTTAGAAAATGTATCTGCGTTGTCCGTGCGGGTCAGAGAGCCAAAACAAATAATGCGATCCAGGTCAACTAGACTAGATAGGGCTCAGGTATCCCTACTATACAAGGAACTTACCTAGTTATAGAAGAAGATGAATATATCGTGCACTATCTTAGGTAATTCCAACCGTAGTCAAGTGCCCAGACCCTCAGAGAGAGGGTCTGGCGCCATTTATTATTTTGTTTCTTAGTTCTCTAACGTAGTAGCCAAAAAAGCTGCACAAAACGCCAACCGAATTTGAGCGTGGCTTAGGTAGTCTCGATCAGACCCCCCCCCCCTTCGTAGAGGTAAATGTGGCGGGGTCTGGAACACAATTGGGCTTGGTTACCTAGCTAACATGCACAGATTCGTGCATAAGATGTAATTTCAGTTAAGACAGAACGGTTAGTTTGGTAGGTAACTAGACGTCTACATACCAACCGGACGTCCGTGTTAGAAATGTTACCTGCAGATATATACGAAATTCATGTCTTTGGGAAATATTTGGGGGCGCAAGAATCTTGCCGTTTTGCAACCCTGTAGAATGGCTTGTAACTACATACAGTAACGCGCCTAACTAATGCCCCTGGCTGGGTTCATGCTTAGGGATGGCAGGGATTAAAAGATCTATCGATAGTCAGGAATATCTCTTCGCACTTTTCACAACAGACTTCTGAACAGGGTTAGAGTCTCACCTTGGCAGTAAGATACCCCGTATTTACAGAACATGTATGTGCATATGTACGTAAGTCTCAATTATATCAAACAAAACATTACAGATCACAAACTCTATGCGCAAACAAGATATGTAGCTGGTAGAGCAACATGTTCCTCACACCTGGCATATCGCCCAAGTGTTCGGATCCATCCATTCCGCAGGTCCTAAATGTCATTACCCCCCTCATAAGCATGTAAGCCGCCATGGTAGGTATGTTGTCGCACGTTGATGATTACTAAGGAGTGATAGGACGAGAGATATTCCTAGGACTGCAAGACCTCTCTGTTTCTACAATTTCATGCTCACTGGGTCCAAGTGGGTTATGAGATAGCTAGCGTGCAAGGGTGCAAAGCCTCTTTGAAATAATGTAACCTCCCTGTGAAACACCACGAGATTAGTTTGAACATGTGAGACCTAGGTACAACACTAGTAGGTATCTCTCCTATGTAGTCGTCTGGTACGGTAGTATATCTTCTATGGATCGCCCTAACGTATATAGTTTTACACGTGCTCCTTTCGCTTCCATGTTGCGATATTATCCTAGTGCTCCTATGGTAGGTAGGCTTGCTTCTATAGGCAACGCTGCAAGGTACCTAGGCTTATGCGCTCCTATGCTTTAAATTACGCGCTCTAATAGCTATATGGGTAGATACGGAATAGGTACTGGGATTGCTCCTATAGGTAGGGGTAAGGTTTGCTGTTCTGTGCTTAAATTATGCGCTCTAATCTCTATACCACTTCTTGCGCTTACATAGTTGCAGTAGACCTATTTCTAACTTACGAGAGTCTGGGTACTAGAACTAGGTATAGCCTTCAGTTGCACTTCAGGGTAAGCTTGCTTCTCTGGTCGCTCTTGGCTTATGGTCAAGCATGCGCTGTTGGTAGGTAGGTTGTGTTCCCAATTGTACTTTACATTGGCCTAATATAGTGGAATATATACAGAACAGATATGTAAATAGATAAAATATTGTAAATACTTTAAATTCAACCTTGTACTTCCTAGAATATGTACAATGCATATTGTTCTATACGAAAGACATGATAAAGATAAAATATGACCTTGCTATGATGTCCCACATGAGACATTACATATACAGTAAGTGTCCTGAGCCCCAACAAAGCTCTATTCTCTATATTTAGTTTAGATGTATAATAGGTGTGGTAGTTTCAATCGTTATTTCCATTTCAAATTACAGAGCGCCCCTGGGGAAGCGCCTTGGCATATTGGCCTCACCGCTCATATCCCAGAGTCGTAATTTGAGAAATTAGTCAACATCACGACCCCCACGACATCACACACCATCACACATCTGAAAGGCGAAAAGCCAACTCGAATTCGGAAATTGGGGTGAAAGAAGATGTAGAAACGACTAATTTGCTGGATGGAAGAAATAAAGATGCAATACATACTCTCCGCTGAGTGAATCGTTGGGCATGTTTGATCTCAATGTTACTAAAGCAGGCTTAACTGAAGATTTAAATTACAGCCGGTCAGTCAATTTTTGAAGTTCTTCCTTGTCGAGCTCCGTAATTGACATTAGCGTAATGGAAATATTAATTGCTGGAGAATGGCCTATAGGTAGGGATAACCCGATTACCCTGAAATGGCTTGGTACTAAGTAGGTACGGTAGCAGCAGAGCTAGTCAGTACCTAGATATATTTAGTAGAACTGAAGCCAATTCCAAAATCGCAGAAATTGCGCTAAACTGTATGGGTAATAGCGTTACTTCACAAGTTTTCGGTACTTCAAATTATCACCAAGGCAGCTGAAGAACCTATATATTTGGATTTGGAAACTTCATATCAAGCTCAAACTCTATCCAAAAAGCGGCTCGTAAATTCGTAAGGTGAGTGTAACTATACAGGTGTTATTTGGTGTGTTTTCGGTGAGAGGCAGAGCAATGTACATAACCCACGGCTTCTTGCATAGGACTCACGACTTGTAGGTCTCACACGTTCCACTAAGCGAGTGAATGTTTCACAGGAGTCCGTGTTACCCGAGTGGTATTTAAGAGGTAAAAAATTTGGGGGCGCAAGAATTTTCCGCTAGCACCCGAAACTTAGCCAAGGAAATGGGTAATTGGGTGATTGGGACCATAAATTGTGGCCACGCACGGCCAGCAACAATTTGCCCGTCTGAAACAGATATGTATGGTAAGTAGTAGCAAAAAAGGCAATTCATCCAATTGTCGTACATTGTTAATGGGAAAATCAAATTACTATTGCCGGCCAGCCAGATTATCACTCAAGTCTCAGCTTAGTGAACTGTTACTCCCCTGTTAGATTCGAAAGAGTTTTTAATACGGAGTATGATCAACTTACTTCCGCTAATTCCGGGTCCCCGGTTTGTACATCTACCAATTGGACGACCGTACTTTCTGGTTCCGTATCGTCCCCTGGCTCGATGTTGGTGGGAATTCCTTTTCTTGGGTCCCGCGGCGACGGAGGCTTCTCAGACAACAAAGTTCTTCGATTTGGTAAATGTTTTTATCAAATTCCGGCTTCACTGCCCCAGGCGCCGTGTGAAGCCTGATCATTCCGTGCTCGGTCGCCCTGGTCTTGACACTAACTGCCATGGCCTCGCTTTGGGATTAACATTAAAATTGAGCCAGATCCAGGTCTTTGGGTCCGCTGTTAACCAGTAAAGTACAAATCGAGGGGTACGCCAGCGTCGGTTGGTGGAGTATGAGCTGGAATAATATCGAAGGTGGTAGAAATGCCTTGTTTACCCAAATGAGCGTAGGTGCCACCAGCAGGGCCCCCTAATGCCTTGAGATACAGGCCTTGCACTCCTTTGTAACTGACAACTTTGATTGCTTTGTCATAGGCACCAACACCTGCTCACTTGTAGATTTCGTACAAGGTAACGGTTTCCACACATACCTTCTACTTTTTGGTCATAATTACTAGTGGTTTGTCGGTATTAGCTAAGTGCCGAAGATTATTGCCATGAAGAATTAACTATAATTACTGAATACTAACGACCGTCTCGTAACCTTTGTACAGCACCCAGACAGGACCACCACTCTGCCTCTTCTCAGTCGAAGCGTGATAAAACAACTGTCCAGGATCAGTTTGGCCAAAGTCACCAAGAGCGTACCTGAATTCCACATTATCCTCCATATTCAGTTCACCCGGAAAACCTCCGACGAATGCCTTGATTCCCATCCCACGCAAATCAGCAAAAGCGAGAGGTATACTGAAGCCAAACCCCTCCCTTGATTGATCTTTGCTCGTTCGATAAGCAGGCAACCATAATCGTCGATGGGATAGGTGTCATTTGGCGTCCTCTTGTAACTCTCGGAAATATGAAAATCTTCACCAAGTGTCTTGACTTTTGCTGCTGGTTTACCGCCAATGATCACATCCACGGCTTTGACATAGATTCCGTCTTTATTAAGGAGGTTATGTCCAGCAGTGAAAACTATATCTTTTTTTGCGCCCGGGATGTTGACGAGGAAACCACTTCCAATAGCTGAAAGCCCATTTGCCTTTTTCGGGTCTATATCCACTCAATTTAATTTTTGTGAATTTTTTTGGGATGTTGAACACCATAGTGATAGTAGGCGGGCATAAAAAGCCAAAGATAGCTCAAGCATACCATCCCAGTGGAGCAGTAATTTCACCGCCCATCTCGACCAAGCTGCCGGGTTACGTGAGTAGCTGTCTGGCATTATCGAATACGGGGCATGTAGGGTAGTCAAAGTTGCTGTTCTTTGTGCGTAAATTTCTGAACCCAGCCTGTGGTGGTCCATAAATGTCTTAATTCCTTGGTAATAAACTGGACCTTTGGCGCATTATAGGAGCCCTCGCGATGACTTGCGAAGCAATCTGGTATCCCAATCGACAGAAAGCCACTTGGGTGGGTAGAGGCGTTGTTGTAACCTTGACCAACACGTGATAAATTTGATTTCTTAATCCAGTAGTTGATGGGCTGCTCAATCCGGTAGTCTGGTGCAATTCGGATACTAGGGTGTGAAGAATAAGTGGCATTAATGAATATATATTGATGTTTCAAACGGTAAGTATGACCTGTATATAGACCTTTCGGGGGTGCGTATTGATGAATGACGAGTGCTGGCACCGCATGTATCGCATAAAAGAGTTCATGTTTGTGCTTCGTGACACCTCTCAGCATAAGCTCGTATCCATGATCATGATGTTGTTTTTTACAGGATTTATGCCGCCCTTGCTTCGGATCAAAATAGCCACTTTGAGTTGGAACACAGACGCAGCATCCTTCGTCGTATACTTGCAAAGCAATTTTATTCTGTACGTAGCAGTTACTTCCCGATATCATTGTTTTCACAGGTTGCAGTCATGGCAAGTCGTCATAAACACATACATATATTTATCCCTCCGACTTCTCTGCTGTAGAATGTCTCTCTCTTAATATCTAAGATACAAACATCATGCACTTTACTGATCTGGTCGTGGGCACAGTAGGTGGCCAAATGCTATTCAATATGGGAAACAGTGTCAAGTGTGAAGAGTTAACCATACGTAGTTCCATCTATACGGGTGAATGCATGTAATTATTCGCCAGGCCTGAATGTGATACATATAAAAACCACTCCCTGTTTACTCCAAAGCCTCTAACTACTGGTAGCATGGATCTGGGCCTACTGCAAGTTAGATAGGGTATACATGTTTATAGAACATAATGATATTTTCCAGTGGGTATAAGCCGTGTGTAATATTTCCTGTCGTGGGTAAAGTTAGCGGTTTTGTGGGCAATTTTCTATTGTCTTTGTATCATGGATCATGGTACTTGTCGGGAGTGAGGGCTTCGAGTCACCGCAAAGTCACATTTCTCTGTGCTCATAAGTTGGCAGTTGGCTTCTTAAGCTAGACGAATATGTAGTTTTATTATCCCAGCTCAAGCTGTTATCCTATAGCATCCCATAGCTATGCCTTGCCACTGCGTGCGTGTCCCAACTTTCCCCCATTCATATCCAGCACCAAAAATTCTCAAAAGACTTACCAGGGATTCCTAGTTCCGTAATAGTTATTTGTAATCGTGGTTTGGTTGATATTGATGTTGGTGATGGTGATGTTCTGATGTACAGGCCTACGCGCGCGAAACCGGGCAGCAACAAGAAAGAACTCTGCACTCGTGGATGCCTTAAAGTTACCAGACTCATCAACGCAACCAAGTTGTGTCTTGCTTTCGGGGGTCACTTGGAAGATCTTGCCGTTGCTGGTCAGATAGTAGATGTTTTCTGGGGTGGTAGCAAGTATGCGGGCAATTTTTTCCCCGTCATTGATATCGCCGTAAGGGGCTTTTTGGTCTGTGTGATAACATTAGCATATCAATACATGTTCTTCGGTAGAGATAATCATTGTAAGCTGTGAATATCCCTTACCCGCGACAGGCTTGCTAACGACTTCTTCGACGTAGTGAATGGATCCATCAATGTTTTGGTAGAACAGATAGGCGGTGCCCTCCTCTTGTCTGGTATACCACAGAGCACTTCCATCAAGAAGTTTGGCGTCCGTAAAATATTTCCCTTTCTTGACCCATTCAAAGCCATCAATAGAGCTAGCTGTAGAGAGATCCCCATCTTGGTCCTCATAGACAATGCAGAATTCCTCAGTTTGCGTTATGCCAGCAGCAATGCGGCTATCATAATTAACAGTGATATTGGCTGCCTGAAGACTTCCTGCCTCCCATTCATCCTCATCTTCATTGTACAGAAAATTTTTCAAAAGCCCGTCATGAACTATAATGAGACCACGCTGCTGAATGGTCAGAAATACAAACTGAAAAACTACAGAGCGTGAATCCTGACGTCCTGACACACACACCTTGAAACGCCCTTGGACGTACACAGCAGGGGTGCCATCAGGGACTTTAGTAATCAGTGTGGGAAGACTCCATTCTGCTCCATCGAAGGCTTTCTCGGTGAGATTACCATTATCACTATGCGCATAGTAGGTAATATTCTCTGGGGTTGCAAGAAAGGCTGCAGACTGAAGGTAGCGGACAAGGTCATCGTTGGTGGACATGTATAATTGACCTGTAGTGTGATTGAGGTGCTGTTATGTGACTTCAAAGGTGGTAGGTACATACCTATGTTGCCGGGGTATTGAAGAAAACGAGGAGTCAAACTCTGGAGAAATAAGATGATTCTGATCACTTATAATGGTGAGCATGACTACTGGTGGCTCCTTGTGTAATTCGCCCAGAGAGAAGCGGTGAGAACGGAAATTTTATAATGCAAACACAAAATACCCTGAATATTGCGCCATACCTTTGGGTAACTTGAGAAATCGACTGAAAGCCTTTGTTTCTGGGTGCTTTGGTATTCTAGTAGACATCTAGCTTGAGATAACTTTGTCCACTGGGAGCTCTTCCATAACTGTAGGAAGGGAAGCGCGGGATTGTTTATTTGGGAACACCTTCATAGAGGAGGTAAGTAATTATGGTGGAGTATTACTATCGAATAGTCTATAGAGGGATACGAACTGAGGCACAAATTAAGGTCACACGAAATACTCTGTGATTTTCAATAAATTATGCAGCAAGGCAGCAGACGGTATAATTGCAGAGAGTTTGGTGGTTTTGACAGTCACCCCTGCGGAAAGATGTCATTGCACATAATGGATAGTATAAATATGTGTAACAGCAATGGAGTGGGTTTCACAAACTCAAAATACGAGATATCTGGCTAGCTGGATATGTTATTGTTGTTTTAATACCTTGGCGGGTCCGAATTGGCTTCCCATAACATCCCTCCCAAGTCTCACTGTACCGGTAGCCGTCGTCCCCAAGATCCGAGTCTTGCGCTCATTGGTATTTGTGGTTGACTGACCAACTCCTTAATTTTCATCATATGCATCGAACTGTGAGAATGAATAGGGAATTGGATTAGCTTAAGTCACACATATCAGTCAACTGTGTGCCCTCTCACATATTCCTCTACTGGCCCAGCATGAATTAGCAACCTATGTGGGTTCAGTCTGTCAATTACTCCTTACATTGAATATTGCGGTGAGATCGGGTTTGTCAACGTACCCATATCTCTGGAGTTAATTGAATTCCGCCCCGGATTGTTGGAGAACCTCAGCAGTATCAATCCCCTCCTCTATTTCAATCCTTAATGGTTACAATGATCTTTTAAACAGGGAGAGTTCTTACCTGAGGTTCAATTTTCCAATATCTGAATCAGCATCAAGACTGCGGAGGAAATTAATGGCCTCTGCATTATTGCCAACATGAGAAAACTGGTATTTAACGGGTAGATTGATTTAGTGCTATCAGTCCTCTCCACATCCTGTGGGTTTTCAAGAATTTTGCTTCTTTGAAACTCACCGGTTTCGCCATACCGGGGTTTATTAAGGTTTTGTTAGGCGTATAAAATCTCCTTCCGCAGCGTATCCCTCACCAGCGGGCTTTTTGGTATGCCCAAATTCCGTAGCTCACGTTCGGAGATTTGAATGGACAACTTCATCAGGCAAAAGTAAAATGCACTCACTTCACCTTCAGTAATTATCATCACAATCCATGGTTTTGCCAATGCACCGCGGCGAGCAGGTTTCAAGATCAGTGGCTCCACTACTTTGTGGTACAGTGCTTCTCCGATTTCGGTCCACCCTTCGAAAGGGCAAATGTGAATCAGTTCCTGTATTTGTATAGAAATTTTGACACTTTTGTATGCTTGTTGATCATTCAGCCAGCACACATGTGCCCCAGAAAGTAGATAGGCACTGCTAACCACCAAAATCAAGAATGTTCTCAAGGAATCGATGCTACGATAATTGTTCCATTGCATTGAGCCACTATCGTCTATTGATAAATTCTGAGCCGAAAATTCAGGTTTATATTTGTTCAAGGTTTGAGCTTACACCAAGTAGTATGACGAGATTATAAAGTGGCAAGTAAAACACCTGGTGAGCAAGTTCCTGAGGTTGAGACGCGTTGCTTCAAAACACCAATGATCCCAGGGGGGCTTTCCCGCAAGGTCTAAAATCACAGGCGAGTGCGGTGTATAGAATGTGGTGAGTTTCTGATACTTAACAAAGCCATTAAGCAACCTCACGTAGTCTTCAGTTGTCTGATACTGTTCGGACAGGTTAGTGAACGTTGATACCGCAGAAAGATCACTGTCATAGAAAGTGGAGGACTTACCTTGCTCATCTTATGAGGAGTCGAAACGGCGGGTGAAAGTCAGACGCTGTAAAAATGCTTTAACTGTGACCAGATATTCAACTCAGCTTAGTTCGCCTTTTTACATCCATACCATCACATTTTATAGAAGCTCCTAAGCATACTTATCAGCCTGTAAGAATTGTAAGGTCGATCCAGCGCCATCGCCGTAGAAATACCTTAGATGCACAAACTTGGGTCTGGCTGGCACACATTTAGTCCTTTGACTGCTGCATGGCCTTAGACCGTTATTCTACTAGTAGACCCCTTGTGGACTACCTTTTTAAGTAAGTAAGTTAGTGTTATAAAGCACATCTAATGGACGATACTAAAGCAATATGAGGTCCCGTGATTGCCTCTCTTTTGATATACCCCAAGGAAGATTTGGACTGCAGTCAACTCCAAAGCGTTTTCGGATATAAACAGGCTATGAACAAACCTTCTCCAATACTTTGAACCACTGATATCGTTCAAATTTCTTTCTAGGTACATATATAGTCAGTTACCTCAAATTCCGGTTGTCGGACCTTTTTCCTGCTTAATGCTTGAATACCCATGGTGGTCTCCAAGCTCGAGAGGCCTACTGGCTGCAGGCATCTTAGAAGTGATATAATAATCCAATCCATGCATGAACAATCCATCTTCCAAGCAAACTTCCGGATCTGCAACCGATTTCATGCCCAGGCAAATACGAGGCATGCACCCGAATCCGGATCCACAAATTGCCAGTGGCCTGATCGTGGTACTTGCATAGCTCGAACAGCTGGACAAAGTGATTTTGTACCGTCTGTGTCTACTTAGCTATCACGGTTGATACCAAATGTAAAAGATCTTCCTCATCAATTGGATTTCAAATTTACCTTTAACTTCCAACTTCAGGGAGGGTTGACTGACGTCCATCCATTAAGTAACCTCATGACCGAGATAATCTCCTTCATCCCCACTTTCAACCTGCAAATATGGCAGAATCTATCTCAGTAACGGTGCATACTGATACCCTTTGCGACTTCTCAAAGCTGGTGTTTCCAAGGACTTTAAACGAAAGGATAGTCTCGGTTTATATGACCTCGCTAAGGCGACTGGAAATCCAGAGATCATTAAACTGTAGCAGAACCCCTTCCTGTTGTAATAGACCCCTCGGCTACACTGGAAGATCTTCAGAATTTTATTAAATATAAAAATCCTGCTCTTATGCAGTTCTACTAGGGGAACTAAAGACCGCACTGGCTGCGGAAGCACAGAGGGGTGCTGCATTGGCCGTGTTCTTGATGAAGATCGAGCCTGTTGGCAAAAAGAAGTTGCTGCTAAGCTGGTATTTTGGCGTTACATGACTTGGTGGTATTGCCAATACAATTATAAAACTCTCACTATAGAGTCCTTCAGAAATAAACGAGGATTTATTTGTATAGATGATTCGATGCCGATGCAAACCGAAGAAGAGGGGAAAACGTATCCCTACTCTCGAAGGCTGCTTGAGGCTTATTGCAAGATATATCGTTGCCACACCAGAAACCGGCATTTTGAGTATCCAGTTCCTCAACAGCAACTTGGCCAAAGACAAAGTATCAGAGGCAGACGAAAACAGGCTTGTAAAAAACCATTACTTCGGAGCTCTTACTCGTATTGGCTCCACACTGAAAGGAAGATCCTCCCCACATTTGTCTATAACAAGGAGATGGAGAAACCGTTGTTAATTATGCATCTCAGATTGAGAAGTACAAAATATTTCTGACGATCTGTCGAGCTGACGTGATACTTTTGATATAATAGGTTGAAGGAGAGCGTCAGGAGCTGCTACCGGAGGTCCTTGTGGGGAGCATCACTCAAGTTAAAGAATGGCACAGCGAGAAATTGTACGTCCATCTATATATAGACACTCATATCTTCCAAATTCCTCGAATTAGTAGTGGGGGATATGGCAGCAATTGCTTATCAATTCTCACGGGTTGGCAGTAATGAGGGCGCAAAGGCACTCTTACAAAGACTCGACGACCAGGAGAATGTTGCCGACCATGTGGACACACAGGCAGGTGAGAAAGCGTGCAAGAAACTACAGCCCCCAACCCTGACTGGATGTGCTAACGATGTGTTTAGTTGACATTGATCTCGAAACGGCAGTGGGTAGAGGAGAAAGAACTGGCGTGCTTAGAGTAATGTTTTTAATAGCTTTGATGTGTTAGTCGATACTGCAGTGGGATAATGCTGATGGCAACTTTGTTGGGCAAACAGCTTGTAAAAATAGTGCTGGGGGCAATTTCACCAACTTGAGATGACCTAGACCCTCTGGAATTACTAGACCCAGAGGTTTGTGTCCGCACTTGGCCTGGTAGTTTATGTAAGAATGTCTAACCGAGGATCGAATTGTGGATTAGGATCCTGAAAGTGGAATTTTTGGGAATCAAAGACAATTAGTTTATAGTTAGAAAGTAGTAGAACAGAACGCCATCTAAACTTGCAATATTTCTAATACAAAAAAACATTTTTACCCCAAGGATATCGATAACATATACAGCTACATACCACCAATTTATATATATTCAATATTCAAGTCCAAACAAAACGCTCTAGTTTTGGAATTCTATTTGATTTCTCGTTCCTTCGTTTTGTAACAAAAGCTAGCATACCCCCCCCCATGGCTGCATTTGTATTACTGCTTGGTTGAATATGCATAGGCTACTTAGCTTAGTCAGGGGTTTCCACATAGACATGACCTTAAGTAAAGGTTCTATTATTTTCATGTTGGGATGAATCTATCTTATCTTAGGAGAACTTGGAGAACGATAAGCTTCTTGAAGTCAGTTATGCAACTAAAGACATTACTTTTACTTTTTCCTTTTCTTTTTTCTTTCCCTTTGTTTAAGTCAGCAGCACATATGCAAAAACAGACAAACAAGACCACATATAAGTATAGTAAAAACATCACCTTACTTTACATTTTCCCGCTTCCTCCCCCAAAAAGGGGTTGACTTGTAATAAGCGCAATTCAGTACCTCATCTCAAACACAAAAAAATGGCCCGCCGAAATATGAAACCTCTTACATACAGTACATACAGTACATACGGGGGTGAAAGAAGCCCGCAGCCACGAGAAGAAGAAGTAGATGACAGCAGATATGTTGCCAAACAAATGTACGATTTTGGTTGGTTTATATATTACCTTACCACAAAGGGTAACTGGAGCTATGTATATCTATAAGCAAACCAATGCTAATTATATCCTCTCCATTGCATATATAACATCCATCCTTGTTATATGAGAAATTCCCTTGACTCGCAAAGCATATCCCGGCCCCGAAATTCATAACTTTCTAGGGTCCGGCTTTGTCACCTCTCTACAAGGAGGCAACCATAAAAAGGACTTCCACAAATAAGTAGGGAAACTTGGGGCAGTAGTGCAAGAGGGAACCCTTGGAAAACCATCCTTAGATTCACCGTAATCCTTTTACTATAATGTAAGAACTACATTACCGTAGAAACTCTCGGACAAGACTGCAGTCTTATATTTATAGGACGGCGGGTTTGGCAAAAGCTGTCTCAGCGTCTTATTCTCGGTTACTTTCTAAATCATAGTTACTTTCTTACTTCCTTAACATACAGTTTCAATGAAAACCTGCTACTATTCCACCCCGGTCCCCGGACAACAGCGCCAGCCGCCCTGTCAATTAATTTCTTCACCTAAGTGAATATGAGATGGGAGCCCTGCACCATCAGCCTCACTTTCACTGGAGTCAGACTCGGAGCATTCAGATTCTTCTTCCAACTCAATTGCCCCAACAGTATATCCATCCAGCCATGAATTTTAATTTTTTGATCCTCACTACCATCGATTGCTACAGTATTACCACATTTTCGGAAGGAGCGAATTATAAGATCCTTATGATCCTTGCAGATACCCTCCCAAGCCTCCGCAAACTACTGTGGAAGCAGTAATACGTCCTATGAAATTTGTTAGTAAGAACCTAATATAAGTAGAACTTGTTGTAGTGGTGGTGGTGATGATGCGGTGGTGTTACACTCTACTAGCGCTAGAACTTTCCGGCTCTACTACCTATAGCAACTCCTTTCTTATTCGCGATCCATACCCCAGGGTCGGAGCATTTTGCCTGCCTTATTCGAGGTTACTTTCTTAAACATTATTACTTTCTTGTCCGCGAGTTTCTACGGTAAGTATAAATAATAATGGTCTGCAACTTCCATCCTCACGGCAAGCTTGAGTGAAGAGGACTTTTCAACTACATTAACCTAGTTGAAAAGGGGGGAAATGTCAGGAAGTCATTTTCCATCCAAAGGGAGGCTAGTTCGGCATCCCCTCTCCTCCCCTCTTCCTCACTCCCCTCTTCCTCACTCCCCTCTCCTCCAACCTCCCCTCCCTCCACCCTTTTCCCGTTCTCCTCCTCTTTCACCTTCCATTCCTCCTCCCAACACACCACCCACAACTCAGTCCTCTTACTTGTGACCCACCACCCTGCTAGCCCATCATCCCCCCATGCCAGAGACACGGTACCTGAATGATCCCTAATAGGATCAATACCCCAACCAATGCTCTTCCCTACCTCTTCCAACCCACACCCCGTAACCACCCACACCCCCTCCTCCCCCTCATACGGGAGGAGATACACATTCCCCCATCCCTTACCCCCCCTCCCACCCCTCTCCCTGTATGTGAAGCAGTTATCTTCATACCCCCACACCATTTTCGAGCCCATCCCACTCTCTCCCACGATCATGCCAGTATCCGGCCTCCAAAAGTTCGACAACCTGTAGTTTAGCGGTAAGTTAACTGGCTTGAGGAACGTGTATTTTCTATGTGTAGCTGTGCTTGCTGATTTCCATTTCCCATGGATGATGCGCGTGGGTTGTAGTTTAGGTATAGCGAAGGGTTCTTCTTCGTGGATAATCTCAGGTGGGAGGAGTCTTATGGTAGCTATATCGTGCAAGGAAGAGGTAAGGATGGCGGTGGTAGATATTTGTTTGCAGGCTTCTCCTCGCCGTATCACTATTCCCTTCATGTGTGTACTAAAGTCGAAATACTCTTTCCCCTCCTTTCTCTTGGGTGGTATACCATCTCTCTTCCTCATCCCCTCTCCTGCCCCCTCAACCAACGGAAATGAAACCCACTCCCCACAAACCGACCTAGGGAAGTCGCTCATTTCCCACACCCACGTCTCCTCCTCTCCAGATTCAACATCTTGGATTTGTGCATAGAATTCAACCTCCCCATACCAGCCGGAAGAAGGGAACCATGCCGTGCCTTGATTATCAACCGAGAACCCCGAAAGGAGCATGCTCACGTTTAGATACTCATCCTCCTGGCACCCTGTTATTATAGATTGTAGATTAACCACAGGCTTGATTCTAATCTCCCTCGAGACGGGTTGGCATGTTTGTAGGGAGTAGATGTTGAGCATAAGGAACGGCGAGCGCGGTGAGAGTTCCGTTGAGAGATCTTCATTCAGGAAGCAGCTCTCGCTGGCGGTGAGGATAGCTAGGTAGGTGGTGTTTAGGGATGTTCGGAGAATGTAGTCGGTGGTAAGGTGTGGTAGTTGGGGGAGGTAGATGTGTGAGAGGAGGTTTCCTGAGAGATCGAAGACGAAAAAGATCCTATGAATGCACATACATATAATTATTATCCAGTCTTTCCTAATTTTGTGTATGTATTTTTTTTTTTTCCTGGTGGGGGGGGGTTGGTAAATACATATTCCACACTTTCCCCTGCGAGCTTGTTGCATCTGGCACTCCCAACCAACACCCCACCAGCACTCTCTCCGCATGGAACGCAAAGTGGAATGGGCTGAATGTATTCCTATCTCCCTTGACCGGTGAGATGCATTCCTGCCCCTCACCCTCATACCGGAACGTGGGATACTTTTCCATCAAAATCGCCGAACCATCTACCATGACCACCTTCCAAGGCGTACTCACATGCCCAATACTCAACACGAACCTAAATGGTGAAGTCTTCGCCGTATTCTCATTACCGACAATTGCAACTGCATTGCTCCGATCTGGCGAAGTAAGTGTAGCCAGGTACCCATTCCAATATAAACTGAAGCTAGGGAATTTAAGCTTCTGCTTTGGAAATGCTTCTTCATACCAGGGAAAGACGTCGACATGCCGTTTAACCCATACAGGCGTGTTCCGGATCATGCGCTGGCGGCGTTTTAGGCGGGAGGAGAGGGAGGGGGCGGAGGTTAGGAAGGGAGGAGAGAGTGTAAGGCCTGAAGGAGGTGAGGGTTGGAGAGCATGAAGTTCCATGAGTGGGAGGTCCGGCGCAGAGGGAAGAGAGAGTGTGGGGGGAGGTGGGTGAAGATGAACAGTTGGAGTTCGAGGGGGAGAGAGGGGATGTGGTCAGGCAGGGGAGAATGTGACGGAAACGGCATGTTTGCGGAAAAGGTTGTAAAGTTGGAGGTGGTGGACGTTGTGAGGTTGTGGGTCTAGGTGGATATAGAGACCTGTATGCCGTAAGTGTATGCTGTGCTGTGTGCCGTGGCTGTACGTTGTGTTGTATGTGAAACATCCGAAAATTGAAACATCGCGATGGAATTCTGCAGTGCAGCTTTCACCCGCTCAAACACATCACCTTGTGGAAGCGAAAATAATGGCGCATTAATATTCCGGCCAATAACCATAATACAGTACATTCATACATACATTATACCGGTACAAACTCTGTACAGTCACATGAAAAAAGTCTTCTGCATTCAATGCATACATGTACATATGTACTTTACTTTACATCTGACCGCGCCCAATGAAAGCACGATAAGTATGCTGTTGTAAAAGAGGGGTAGAGATATAATGGCCAACGGTTAGTAAATCGTGAGTAGACAAGCAGTTCCCAGTGCGTGATACTATCTCAGCGATGTCAGCCAATATTCCTCCGGCTAAGCAGCGGTGAGAAGTGTCAGATGCCACTCGATGAGATTGCGGTCCGCATTTGAAGATATAGGCAGACAGTAAAGATTTTCTTAGATAGATATAAAAGTCAAGGTTAGTAGCAAGCTCTAACTACAAGTATAGACGAAATACTAAGAAGATGTTTGATAGGTACACATGAAAATGCTCCACGCAGTGGACGCCCTCATAAGCAACATAACACCAGAACAGGAGGAGGCTGTTGTAAAATTTATGAAGGAAAACCCGAAAACTCTCAAGGAGCTTATTTTACCTAAAGTAGTTCTAGATAGTTAAATAACAACTAAGACGCTCTATAACTTGCTCCGTGGAAAAGGGATTCGAGAAATGGAGGGCAAGAAAACAACCACCAATTGATGCGGAAATTGCGGAAAAACGACTAGCTTAGGCAATGAAAAGAAAGGATTGGACTGCGGAGGATTTTGGAGGAGTTATTTGGAGTGATGAATGTAGTGTGGAAAAAGGCAAGGCAGCAAGCACTGTATGGGTACCATAAGAACTCACAGACAAGAAAGCAATAATGTATAAGAAAGTAACCTCGAACTCGAATAAGGCAGGCAATATGCTCTTACCTCTTTTGCTATGGGTATGGATCGCGGATAAGAAAGGAATTGCTATAGATATTAGAGCCAGAAATTTCTAGCGGTAGTAGAGTAAAATATTTATACACAAACACGACCGCCATCACCACAACCACCACTCATATTAGGTTCTTACTAACAAATCTCATAGGACGGTTTACTGCTTCTGAACGCAGACTACTACTTACACAGTGGGTTGCGGAGGGTTGGGAGGGAATCTGCCATAATTGTGGTATTACTGCAATTGAGTTGGAAGAAAAATCTGAATGCTCCGAGTCTGACTCCAGTAAAAGTGAACCTGAGGCGCTAGGGCTCCCATCTCACATTCACTTAGGTGAAGAAATTATTTGGCAGGGCGGCGGGCGCTATGGTCCGGGGTGGAATAGTAGCAAGAATCTGGGTTTCATTCAAACTGTATGTTAAGAAAGTAACTATGATTGAGAAAGTAACCTAGAATAAGACGCTGAGACAGCTTTTGCCAAAACCGCCCTCCTATAAATAAGACTGCAGTCTTGTCTGCGAGTTTTTATGGTATTTCGTCCAGCAGGTGAAGAGTATCACCCAGATTGTGTAGTGCCTCGAAGGTATGTAGTTATATCCTCAAGTCCAGAAAGATATGCAGATATTCATAATATACAGACCTGCTCGTGATACGACAGTCAAAGTTTGGGGCTGTTTTTGGGGTTCATATCAGGGAGGATTTACGGCACTTTTGGAAGGACGAAATAATGCCACTACCTACCTATCTACAACTTCTTGAGGATCATCTCTTCTGAGATCGTGAAGAGATATATGCAAAAGGAATTTTAGACTCTCTCTTTCAACATGATAATTCACCTGTTCATACTGCCAAAATAATTACTGCTTTCCTTAAGAAGTATAATTGTGAATATCCTCCCTACTCCCCTGACCTAAACCCTATTGAGCATATATGGGTTGAGCTCAAACACCACCTATACAAGTAATATCTGGGTATTATTCAGGACCACTGGCTATGAAGCAGAGGCTAGCTGAATGCTTGGATGAAGTTTAGAAGAGATTCCTGGATCTTTTATGAAAGCATTATATAAATCTATTCCACGTCGGGTGGCAGTTGTGATTAAGGCAGGTGGATGGTATACAAAATATTAGGGATTTCTATTTATTCATTTATGCAATATGTTTATTTGATATGGCTACGTACCGATGTGCATGCAATTTAAGTCGCGGCCTTGGCTTAGTCTGGTTGCTAGCGGAGGGGTCGTGCAACCAGACTAGCCTTGGCTCTGCGCGCTTGTCCGCAAAAGACTGTACTTATACATACCTGCCTACATATGCATATGTTCTGGGCCGCCCGCCGGCAATTCATTTAATTACTGCATTTAGTATATAACATACATACTTGAATTGAAATAAGCCTAACTAGAGCTATATTAAATACATACAACTAGGCTATTAGTTGTCCTCCGGGTCGATTGAGTCATCCGCCAGATCAATTGGGCTTTCCAGGAGTCCAATTTGTGTCCGTTCAGCTGGAGCCGAGAGATTACCGCAGTCATGATCTGCTAACCCTCTGGTAATGTGCATTTCAACTCATTTATAGATCATCGGCAGGTAACCGCCTATTTTCTGAGCTTAAAAACTAGCTTCAATATGGTCTAAAAACGAGGGATTAAAAGTGGCAATATACTCAGCATTCTCTTCATTCTAGTGAGTAGATATATCTTCATCACTAGAGGTATTTTCTTTAAAAATCCCCCACTTTTTCAAGTTCTATAGTTTTCCACTCCTTAAATAGAAGGTGTACTTGGTGTGGATAGGGTTAACCAAAGACAATCTCAGAGGGGGTTTTGAGTGTTGAAAAGTATTTTGTTCGATTAGTACCTAATGCAATACATGGAAGTGCTGTATCCGACACACTAGACTTTCCATTTAGTGAGACGAGATTGTTCAACTCTATCAAGACTTTGGACTTGAGGTGTGCGAGGTTTTCCATGTTTTATTTTAGCTCATAATAAATGTCAAGCACTATTATTAGACCGTAAAATGTTAGATGAGCTATAAAACTGAATCCATAAAGTCATTGCAGATGAAACAGACTCCGACAAATAATATTAGTTATCATATTACTTGTACTAATAAGTTAAACTTACCATTTTAATCTTCTAATGGAACCATATGGTCTTTTATATGGCAGATCGATTTATATCGTCCATCAAGCTCATGGAGCATATCAATTAGATCAACTTGAACCCGTTCAATGTGTCTATATTTTTATAAATTTACCTAAGTGCGATATGTACCAAATGCAATAATTAAATAATTGCCCGCGGGAGGCATAGTAGGTATGCCGCCCGCGAGCGGCCCAGAATACATACATACATACATACATACATACATACATACATACATACATACAGTAGAACTTCGTTACAAGCATTTCCGTTACAAGAATAAATTTTCTATAAGGCCAGATGCTGACCGCCTTCATACCGAATAAGAATAAAAACTCTAAAGGCATATTTTTAAGATTTTCCGTAATATTCCTATAAGAAATAGATACCGTACTAGCAGGGGAATTTAAGCACTAGTCAGGGTTATTTATGTAGTACCAGGGGGTTATCTAGTAACAATGATATCTTTTGGGTCTGACGTCAATTATAGGAAGTATCATAAGGCCTCTGCTACACATACGATCCATTCAACTTGTGCTACACATTCGATCTATTTCCGAGCCCGAGCCATCTGCATCGTACATACAGCTGCATTGGAAGCAATAGAAACTCTTACACTATAAACTCTAAGCAGGAACCCATGGATTTAACCCAACAGTAATCATTCTATAGAGAACAAGGTGCACAATGAGCAGAAAGAGGTCGGCAAAGGCAAAGGCAAAGGATATTGCAGGACTGCATAGGGTGGTCGTAAGGGATGCTTAGGGCTGTCTAGTGGTCAGAGGGGATGTTGAGGGTATTCAGTGGTCGGCGAGGGGTGTTTAGGGAGTATCTAGTGGTTGGAGGGGATGTTGGGATGTTTAGGGAGTACCCGAATATATACATCGTCTGGGCCGCTCACGGGCAACATACCTACTATGCCCCTCGTGAACAATTTATTTAATTATTGCATTTGGTACATATCACAGTTGAATTTAAAATTATATAGACACATTGAACGGGTTCAAGTTGATATGCTCCATGAGCTTGATGGACAATATAAATCGATCTGTCATATAAAAGACCATATCGTACGTAGTTGTTCCATTAGAAGATGAAATGGTAAGCTTAGCTCATTAGTACAAGTAATAATATGATACTTAGTATTGTTAGTCAGAGTTTATTAGGTAAATCTATAGTGACATTCTGAAATCAGCTTTATAGCTCATCTAACATTTTACGATCTGATAATGATGCAGAATTTATGGGAGAAGTTGAGTGTTTATTATGAGCTTGGAGTATTAAAATAAAACATGGATAAGCCTCGCATACCTCAAATCCAAAGGCTTGATAGAGTTGAACAATCTCGTCTTACTAAATGGAAAGTCTAGTGGGTCGGATACAGCACTTCCATGTATTGCATTACTAGGTTAGAATCGAACAAAATACTTTTCAACACTTAAAAACCTCGCTGCCGCAGCGCAGCCACCAGAAGAAGAAGAAGAAGGTGTCAGCAGATATGTTGCTTTATATATATTACCTTACCACAAGGTAACTGGCAGAAAGTGTCCGAGACGCATAAACCCAGGCGGGGCTGCATTCAGGGCAATTGTGCATATGGATAATATAGCCGGCCACTGATTTTGTCTCAAGTCCAGCGTCAATATGCAGAATTGCCGTGCCCAGCCTGCATGCAGCACCCAGCCTAATTTTATGCGTCCCGGACACTTTCTGAACCACACTGTATATCTATAAGCAAACAAAGTGAATAACATCTAATTAACATCTACTCATCAAAGATTGATTTCGTTTTCTTTTCAAGCACACAACACAACAAAAAAATCCCTCTCCATTGCATATATAACATCCATATCCTTATTCTATATATAAGAAGATTTTAAAAATTCCCTTGACTCGCATAGCATATCCCGGCCCCGAAATTCATAACTTTCCAGGGTCCGGCTTTTGTTGTTGAAACGCACACAATACTCCCGGTTATTGTCTACTGTTGCGCTATACGGCGTCGCCGTTACCCCCGGATTATCAACGGCGAAGCCATTATCATACCCCACCGGCGAGGCCATCGTCGCCACCACAATATTCAGCTGAATCCGCACACGCAAGCACCTTACGTTCGCACGTACGCAAGAATTTTACGTATGTCGTTGAGTCACTCTGGTTGCCACCGACCACGTATTCTCTTGCTTCTAATTGGCCGAATAACACATCCCTGCGCATTGTCTTACCCTGAATTACTCATGTATATCATGTATATTGACAACGCTCCGGGACCTGTATTTTCCTAAGAATCAAGCAACTCTTCGCTCGCATCGTCCACTTCTACCTAAGTGTCCTCTGCGTTCTATTGTCCACTTTGCATATTACTATAGATCCGCTCTGCACCCGTGGTGCCTCGCTAGCACCTTCAACCTCTCTACCAGGAGGCAACCATAAAAAAGACCCCGACCAATAGGGAAACTTGGGGCAGTAGTGCCAGAGGGAACCCTTGGTAAACCATCCTTATATTCACCATAATCCTTTTACTATAATGTAACAACTACTTAAGTAAAAATGATAATGGTTGCAACTACCCTCATCACGCTCCCCCTTTCCTCACTCCCCTCTCCTCCAACCACCCCTCCCGCCACCCTTTCCCCGTTCCCCTCCTCTTTCACCTCCATTCCTCCTCCCAACACACCACCCAGAAGTCACCACTCATACTCCCCGTTCTCCTCCTCCACCCTGCTAGCCCATCATCCCCCCATTCCAGAACCACGGCATCTGGAGAATTCCTACTAGGATCAATACCCCAACCAATCCTCTTCCCTACCTCTTCCAACCCACATCCCGTAACCACCCACTCCCCCTCCTCCCCCTCATACGGGAGGAGATACACATTTCCCCATCCCTTACCCCCCCCCCCACCCCCCTCCCTGTATGTGAAGAAGTTGTCTACATACCCCCACGCCATTTTCGAGACGCTCTCACTGGCCCCCTGGGCATCCGGCCTCTAAAATATCCCCCACTTGTTGTTTAACGGTAAGTCAACTGGCTTGAGGAACGTGTATTTTCTAGGTGTAGCTGTGGTTGCTGATTTCCATTTCCCATGGATGATGCGCATAGGTTGTGGTTTAGGTATAACGAGGGATTCTTCTTCCTGGGTAAGCTCAGGGGTTGAGGCTGGGAGGAGTCTTATGGTAGCTATATCGTGCAAGGAAGAGGTAAGGATGGCGGTGGTAAATATTTGTTTGCAGACTGCTCCTCGCCGTATCACTATTCCCTCTATGTGTGTACTAAAGTCGAAATACTCTTTCCCCTCCTTTCTCTTGGGTGGTATACCATCTCTCTTCCTCATCCCCTCTCCTGCCCCCTCAACCAACGGAAACGAAACCCACTCCCCACAAACCGACCTAGGGAAGTCGCTCATTTCCCACACCCACGTCTCCTCCTCTCCAAATTCAACATCTTGGATTTGTGCATAGAATTCAACCTTCCCACGCCAGCCGGCAGAAGGGAACCATGCCGTGCCTTGATTATCAACCGAGAACCCCGAAAGGAGCATGCTCATGTTTAGATAGTCATCCTTCTGGCCCTCTATTATTATAGATTGTAGATTAACCACAGGCTTGATTCTAATCTCCCTCGAGACGGGCTGGCATGTTTGTAGGGAGTAGATGTTGAGCCTAAGGAACGACGAGTGCCTCTCGCTGACGGTGAGGATAGCTAGGTAGGCGGTGTTTAGGGATGTTCGGAGAATGTAGTCGGTGGTAAGGTGTGGTAGTTGGGGTAGGTAGATGTGTGAGAGGAGGTTTCCTGAGAGATCGAAGACGAAAAAGATCCTATGAATGCACATACATATAATTATTATCCAGTCTTTCCTAATTTTGTGTATGTATTTTTTTTTTTTCTGGCGGGGGGCTGGTAAATACATATTCCACACTTTCCCCTGCGAGCTTGTTGCATCTGGCACTCCCAACCAACACCCCACCAGCACCCTCTCCGCATGGAACGCAAAGTGGAATGGGCTGAATGTATTCCTATCTCCCTTGAGCGATGGGATCCCTTTCTGCACCTCATATCGGAGCGTGGGATACTTTTCCATCAAAATCGACGAACAATCTACCATGACCACCTTCCAAGGCGTACTCACATGCCCAATACTCAACACGAACCTAAATGGTGAAGTCTTCGCCGTATTCTCATTACCGACAATTGCAACTGCATTGCTCCGATCTGGCGAAGTAAGTGTAGCCAGGTACCCATTCCAATATAAACTGAAGCTAGGGAATTTAGGCATCTGCTTGGGAGATGCTTCTTCATACCAGGGAAAGACGTCGACATGCCGTTTAACCCATACAGGCGTGTTCCGGATCATGCGCTGGCGGCGTTTTAGGCGGGAGGAGAGGGAGGGGGGGCGGAGGTTAGGAATGGGAGGAGAGAGTTTAAGGCCTGAAGGAGGTGAGGGTTGGAGAGCATGAAGTTCCATGAGTGGGAGGTCCGGCGCAGAGGGAAGAGAGAGTGTGGGGGGAGGTGGGTGAAGATGAACAGTTGGAGTTCGAGGGGGAGAGAGGGGAGGGGGTCAGGCAGGGGAGAATGTGACGGAAACGGCATGTTTGCGGAAAAGGTTGTAAAGTTGGAGGTGGAGGTTGGTGGACGTGGGTCTAGGTGGATAAGCTGTATGCTGTGCTGTATGCTGTCCTGTATGCTGTCCTGTATGCTGTGCTGTATGCTGTGCTGTATGCTGTGCTGCATGCTGTGCTGTATGCTGTACTGTATGCTGTGCTGTATGCTGTACTGTATGCTGTGCTATATGCTGTGCTGCATGCTGTGCTGTATGCTGTCCTGTATGCTGTCCTGTATGCTGTGCTGTATGCTGTGCTGCATGCTGTGCTGTATGCTGTACTGTATGCGTGCTGTATGCTTGTTTGCCGCGCTGGATGTTTTATGATTGAACATCTGCAACTTGAAACATCGCAATGGAGTTCTGCAGTGCAGCCTTCACCCGCTCAAACACATCACCTTGTGAAAGTGAAAATGGCGCATTATATTCCGGCCAGTAACTCCCGGCCAATAACCAGAATACAACAGTACATATGAACATAAATGCCTATGTTATGACGAGACTATGTGAATACGAAATGGCATACCTACCTGCATATTAGAGCCGCCAGGAAGGAAATTAGGAGAGCATGTCAGTTTCTACAGTATCAACAGAGAACAATGTCGGGGGTCAGCTTCTATCAGATTCCAAAGGCAATCTATCATGGCCCAACTGTACTATCTGGGTATCAATTTATAGATATACTTGCCTCTTGATATACTACTATCTTTTAAATTTGTTTTCTTTTTTGTGTTCCGCGCTTTGTGTACACCACCCCCATCGGCCGCGCGCGGGCAATTTATTTAATTATTGCATTTGGTACATAACGTACTTGAATTTGTAAAAAATATAGACACATTGAATGGGTTCAAGTTGATCTAATTGATATGCTCTATGAGCCTGATGGACAATATAAATCGATCTGTCATATAATAGACCATATGGTACGTGGTTGTTCCATTAGAAGATAAAATGGTAAGTTTAGCTCATTAGTACAAGTAATATAATATGATACTAATATTATTAGTCAGAGTTTGTTAGGTAAATCTATAGTGACATTCTGAAATCAGCTTTATAGCTCATCTAACATTTCACGATCTGATAATGATGCAGAATTTATGGGAGAAGTTGAGTGTTTATTATGAGCTTGGAGTATTAAAATAAAACATGGAAAACCTCGCACACCTCAAGTCCAAAGTCTTGATAGAGTTGAACACTCTCGTCTCACTAAATGGAAAGTATAGTGGGTCGGATACAGCACTTCCATGTATTGCATTACTAGGTACGAATCGAACAAAATACTTTTCAACACTCAAAAACTCCTCTGAGATTGTCTTTGGTTGACCCTATCCACACCTAGTACACCTTCTACATATGTAAGGAGTAGAAAACTTATAGAACTTGAACAAGAGGGGGATTCTAATAAAGAATATCTCTAGTGATAAAGATCTAAATAATCACTAGAATGAAGAGAAGGACGCTGAGTATATTGCCACTTCTAATCCCTCGGTTTTAAACCAAAACTTAGCCAAAACTGACAATCACTGGTTATATGCAAAAGTTATTGCAAAACCATAGCCTGAATGCCACCTTAATCCAACTAAAGATTTCGAGCTAGCCAACTAATCTTGTGGGGTTTGTACAAATGAAATAGTAGATACTCTAGCTACTTGACAATCCATAATCACTTTAGCTAATGGTTCTCGGCAGGCATCCACAATAACTCGGGTTTCTGTCTTATGTATTTACAAAAAGTCCTATACCCATCGTGGCTGCCGATGCTCTATAAATGTGTTGAAATACCCATTTCTTTTGTTATACCAGAGGGTTAGCACATCGTGACTGCAAGTAACCTCTCGACTCTAGCTGAAGGGACACAAATTGGACTCCTGGATAATAGCCCAATTGATCTGGGGGATGATTGAATCGACCGGAGGACAACTAATAGCTTAGGCGTAGGTATTTAATATATTTCTAGTTAGGTATATTTTTATTAATTCAAGTACGTTATATACTAAATGCAGTAATAAAATGAATTGCCCGCGAGCCTGTATGCATACATGTGTACGTTGGCGCAACTACGTATATGCTTAAAGCCATAAATATACATATACATTATACACATACATCCAATCATCTAACCGGCTACAGAGTTTTCATTTATATCCATCGAGTCTTGCTATGAGTTCAAGTTTCCCAGGTGGATTAGGTAGGGCATATTCAACACAACACCTGCAATTATTGATCGTAAAAATAAAAGCCCTGCTTATATGTACATACTGTACATCCTAGCCACTCCCAACTTTATACGACTATAATAACTATGAACTATAGTGCTGAGAAGCTCAGCCTTGACTGGCATGATGGAACAAACCTTCTCACTCAAGTCAATTCCTATCGATCCGTAGTATTAACTTTTCGTCTGCTTAGGCCTTGCTTCCAAGAAAATGCCTTGTTCAGAATTAGCCGACACGGTGATTAGTAGTCCTATAGTGCAGTGGAGAAGAAGTTGGTTTCGCCCCAGGCTGAGATACCTAAAGAAAAAAACAGAGTATGTTAATAAGACATGAGGTTCCTTGACCCCCCAAGACCCACTTGGGCCAGACGTACAGTATATACTCGGTTTAAGTGAAAATGGAATAAGTATTGATGTGAGTTACTCAAACAAAGTGTTGAGATCGATAGGGGAATCCATGTAGAAGGTTTTATCCACTGCAGCGGTGAGGATATAGCCTTCGTCGAGGCGGATGAGCTTGGAAGGGTAGTTTTTTCTGGGATGAACATGGTTGTAGTGTATTTTTTCTTTAAAGTTGGAATACGTTGTACTGGCGCTGTGGCTTCAGGCAGAGAAACGAAATGCTGATCAAGACGGTACGAAGCTGTTCGCCATCTCCTTGCTTCGGCTATGGGAGCGTGAAGTGGAGAATTAATCCTATTCTTGGTGATTGATAGCTTTGATGTGGAAGGAGAATTATAAATACATTTAGAAATTTGGCACGTCGATCAACTAGCATGCAAACATAAAGGGAAAGCTTATATTTTTTCAATTATTATTTTATACGAGACTAATATGTGTCAAGCAGTATGTATCAAACCCAATATACGCCCGGCGCAACTACAACAGCACACAAAACAAAACCTCGACCGTCAATAAAGTCTGCGAGGATTGTGCATCCTGGGTGAATGTAAATGATTTTAACAAAACATTGCGCATACTGTGCCCAGCTCTTCTCGCACAGCACTATACTGTACTTTACAAATCTGCAGCCATCACGTGTATCTGACAACACAGAGTTCCAGATACAAATCCCATATTTATGTATCTAACTTGCCAATTGTCCTCTGTTGTGCCTTGCCCACTACCCCATTTTATCTGCCTCGTCCTTGTCTTGATACCTGTATATATTTAGGTCCATGCTCAATGCCTCTTTTGAAATCATATCTATTACTGCCTCGACAGATACACCATCCTAGCTTGGATTACCTACTTCTAAATGCGCATCTTCTACCAGATCGAGTGGAGTTCGACCACTGTCGTAGAATATTGGCCCCATGTGCAAGAAGTATTGTTATAGTTGGTTTTAAGTTGCTTTGGATCTTTGAGGTTACGGTGTGTTATAGGGACGTAAAATGCCAAATGCAACCTTGCTTGGTTACCGCATGTAAGTTTGCACCCTTGTCCAGTTGCTAAGCAGCCTCACTACGTCTGTTTGTCCATAGTATGCTGAGGAATAATCAATATCTGAGCCTTTCCCCAATAGCAGACTCACCACGCCTACATGCCCTCTCCAAGATGCACTGTACAGCGCTGTTGATTCATCCACCCGGATTTCCGAGTGGCTCATCATGGTCCCCTTACTGGGACCGCATATGAGTAATGAGTATTTAAAAATAAAAAAAAGATGTTGACTCATCGCTTCTCGTGGCCTCGATATTTGCACTTCTCCAATAGCAGCCTCACCACATCTTTATCCATTATATGTTGCGGAATCAAGCGACGCTGCCCCAGTATTGCTTCTCGTGGCTTCAATGTTTGCACCCTTCTCCTTTAGCAGTCTTACGACGTCTATCTGTCCATGATATGCTGCGGTATCAAGCGATATTACTCCAGTATCGCTTAAAGTGGCCTCAATATTCGCGCCTCCAATAGCAGCCTCACCACGTCTGATGTCCATTATATGCTGGATATCAAGTGGTGTAAATCCAGTATCGTTTCTAGTGGCCTCAATATTGGCACCGTTCGCCGACAAAAACTGCACCCCCTGTCTGAAACCCACTGTGGCAGCCATATTGTAAAGCCGGCCCCCCTAAATGACGTTGAATTGATTTAAAAATAGGATTTCTGCGTTTGCCTTTCTGTCGCTCCTCCATTAGCTCTTCGCCATGAACAACTGAAACCGCAGTTTGAGAAACCTCCTGGCTGGCTACAGGAGGTGCATTTGGGCCTGGAAAAGGGCGATGACTTGATTCTCCCGGCATCTGCTGGGACCCAGCTTTGTAAAGGTGTCTGCAAAGTTGTTTCATTGCTTCTTTGGTGTTTACACTCGGAGGAATGAGGCAATTGAAAGCAAGGACAATGCTGAGTATTTGCGACGGAGACCACTGGCATTAATCAAGTTTTTTATTTCCTCCATTGCGCTTAGCATCTCGGCGCGAGAACACGTATCGGCGTGCGTACAGCTGTAGAACTCGAATATTAGATCCTAGACAAGCCATATTCATCATGGTGATTTACCTTGCAATAAAAGTTTTAAGAAGAGTGGTATTTGAAAAAAGCCTTGCGCGTAGCTCTGCAATATTTTCCTGACTCCATTTGATGCGATCAATGGCTTGTGAGCTTGAGCCTTGAGCTGATCCCAATCTCGTGTGCCTAAAGCGCAATTTGTCCAAGTCCCCCAACATATTTGTAGATCCTTGTAATATCTCCCGTAATTGTGTTTGCTCAACTGACTTTCAGGGCTTTGGTCCTGGAATATGTCCTTGTGCCTGTCGACGATGATATGTAGCGATTTAATCTCATCTGAAATGTTTTTGAAAAAATGTTTTTGAAATCTTCGGAGGCGTCCTTGTATGCATCCCAGGCAAGTTTAGAGACGGCTAAAAAAAACACCGACTCCATATCCGTAACTCATATCTAGGTAGTGCAATTGATAAATCTTGTCTGGCAAGTAATATATGATTAGTATTGCAACTTCAATCATCTGGTGGATATGACATCTGTTCACGAACAAGTACTTGCTTAATGAATTAGCCCACTGCAGTAACGACTGGAGGCTACCGCTAAAATTGACCGGAGGAAATAGTGTTGCGATTCTTGAATTGAAGGCATAGGTGGAAGCAATGTTGGTGTTGACGCCCAAGATCTAGTTATATAATAGCTATAAAGGGCGATCTGCAATCATATCCAGAAGGGGCACCTTTCCTATCAAAAGAACAGGGGTTTGGAAGGGGGCCTCGTCATGACGATCAATTGATTGGGAACAATACCACACCACTACCACTGCGAATTCCATACCAAAATGCCTGAACCCATAATCTCTTCTGCCACACCACCATGCAGTGAACCGGTTACCATGTCCCCCGAAATGAGACCAGGCCGTATGTTACACAAAGCTTCAGCGGAGCTACTGCAAGCCATGTGTATGGCATAGGTACAGTAGTACGCTTCGCTTATAGCGGCTCGTCTTTGACTGAGCAAGGGGTATCGCGTTGTAGCAGGTATATTTGATGTCATAAAACAACGAAAAAGAGACCAACAAGCCTCATATCCCCAAACCTTTCAAGCGAGCTTCCAAATCTCCATAATGTGAAAATGTGTGTAGAGTGTGGTATCAAGCCCCTCGCAAGAGGGGTGTAGGTGGCCTGGTACGGTTTGGGTTGAGCCATATGACCTGTGTCTTACTGTACTTAGCCTATAAAATAGCCTACAAAAATACCTAGTCCACAAACAGCCTGAGTTGTGCTTGAAACCTTATCCGGCGTGAACCACCTTACTACCAACCAGACTACCCTACTACTACCTACGGGGTATACTATCCCTCTGGTGGTTTGAGGTTCTATATCCGCCCCGTGCACGAGAAGTACTATTATTGTTGGTATAAGTCCTGGAGGTGGGAATCTATATTATTGTAGGAACGTAAGATACCAAATGTAAACGCCGTCTTCACTTGCTTGGCTGCCGCATGTATGTTCGCACTTCTGTAGATACAATGATGTGTTATAAAGTACTGCTCTCCTATTATCGGTTCTAGTGGCCTCCATATTTGGCCCCTTTCCTCCATTATATGATGCAGAGAACAACATAGTACTGGGCTACCTCGTATTGGCTTGGAGAACTAGGCTAGGCTTAGAGCGGGTACGATACTGGAAATTCATGGCATATACTAACCAGACTAGGCATATACATATATTGTACTTGGCTTCGGGTCACCTGCTCAGAAGCCGAATCCCGGCTTTAAATAATTTGCTACAAACTGTAGATATATTCCCCTTAACCCCAATACCAATATCCCTGTCAAGACTTCCATATAACCAATCCATATGCCATAATTACATATTCTATGTCTCCACAAATTTCTTCACGAAGAATCATTCATTCATCCCTCTTCCCCTTGGAGATAAATATCTGCATGTGCCACTTATATCCTTCAATATCAATCTCTGGTCCTCCCTCTAAAACCACATACTCAAATTCTACAGCCACGCCTGCCCCTTCAAAATACTTCCTCATTTCCTCCTCTGCATACCCCATAGCCGTATGCGGCCCATGCCCCGTCGCCTGCTGATGTATCTTATGAATCTCCGTGTTAACCGGGGCTTCGGTATTATCAATTATGATAAACACTCCTCCGTTGGGGCGTGCACGTTTAGCGAGTTGCTGCATTGCGTATGCAGGGTCATCGAAATGATGGAGGGACATGCTGCAGGCGACGATGTCGAAGTTAAAAAATTCTGACGCCGAGAATTCAGTAGGGTTTGGATCAGTTGGTTCAAGGAGAGTCCCCTTGTAGGCTTTCATGAATTCTGGGGTGAAGCCGAGGGCGGCCGAGGTGATGTTGTATTGGTCGGCACCCAAAGTATCGGAGACGTCTATGCCGACGAATTGGCTGGTGGGAGTAACGTAAGGTGCAAGTGACTGTTAAAGAGATTGATATTAGCTAGCTGAAATGTATGTAGATAGGGAAATCATCTATAGGAATATTACATGAGACACTACGCCAGTTCCACATGCATAGTCGAGAACTCGAACGGGCTTGGTAAAGTCAACGCCAATCCAGTCCAAACGATCTTGGATGTTTTTAGCAATGAAACGTCTGCCTTCAGCGAACTTATCGACATGGGCTTTGGCAAAGTTGCTATAAATCACATCAATGCATGCCGCAATGCAGGGCATTAAATGTATTCTTACTCGAAGTGAATCCTGCTCCTCTCAGCTTGAGTGAGGCCCTGGGTATCGACCATAGGGATACGGCCTGTTGGATCGATAAATTGGCTGCCATAGTCGTGAGAGTGAGAGTGGCCATGAGCATTGCCAGGGGTGTGCTCATGCTCGTGAGAATGAGAGTGACTGTTAGAGGACATCTTGATATCGGATGGTATTCAGGACGAATATAGATGATACTACAGTAAATCTGTGGTGAATGAACAGTAGTGCATACAAGTTCAGAAAGAAAGCTCCTATTTTTGATTTTGGTTGATCTGATGAAATATTCAAATTCCTGTCAAATCCGGCGGTCATTTTATAACTCTGCCGGAGCTTCAATGGCCTTTAAAACTCCGTGATATTTGAATCGGAGTAACTTGTCCATTGGTGCTAACTAAAGGGGGTAAGCACCTTGGTGTTCGAGCCAACCAAGGCGGACCGGGGATCGCGATGAGCATGAGTCGGAGGAATAGTGTCCGTAGATCTGCACATAAAGTTAGAGAATCAAGTAGTCTGGTTGGCACGACCCCTCCCGTGTAGGAATTCCAAATACTACACCTTGTTCAAGTAAAGTCTTAATTATTTTAGCCACATCCACTTTGTTATTGTTAGTTCCATATATCTACGTTGACTTGAGCAGAATTCTTGAAATGCTTTGATAGTGGGAATGCATTATAATTTAGCGTTCTAGAATGTAGCTATAAACAGACGTCGTGCCCGAGTGGTTAAGGGGAGTGATTAGAATGA
The DNA here is from genome assembly GCA_003788615.2 of Terfezia boudieri ATCC MYA-4762. NCBI lineage: Eukaryota > Fungi > Ascomycota > Pezizomycetes > Pezizales > Pezizaceae > Terfezia > Terfezia boudieri. The sequence continues at coordinate 1,175,095 of ML121533.1, read as the reverse complement.
GCATCTGCCCAATCATCACTTACGTTCTGCGTGCGCAAGTTCGAGTCTTGTCGACGTCGTCATTCTTTTTGTCCATTTCTCTTTTGCTGTTTTGCCGTTCTTACTTACATCAAACCCTAAATACCTACCTAGTTACATAGAGGATGATGTCTGGTCATGGAGGACAGGCAAATGAACCTCCAAGGTTAATGACCCACCCGGGTTTCCGGATACTGGGTGTAAATGAGTATTTAAAAAAATAAAAATAAAAATAATAGGAAAATGACCGATCGTACATAAATAATTACTAAAACCGGGATATTCAAAGATTTATTCAGTTATATTGTACAGTCGCAATTTAGTATGCAAGATAAGTGCTTGACTGTGGCAATATATATATTTTTTTCAAAGCTATGTAACCCGGAAAATTCATAAATATCTTTCCCCATATTCATTGTTATCCACCCCCCCCCCACTCTCAAAGCTCAAGTAACTAATTTAATGACATTAATTGATTTACATACCCCGCGAATTTCATGCCCCCTTACAGCAAGTTCAACAGAACCGTGAAGGTTTTGCGGTTTAAAACATCAGTACATTAACCCCCCCCCCCAAAAAAAAAAAAAAAACCGGTTTAAATCTCCATATATTGCCACCAGCTGTGCACGCCGAGGCGTTCGCTTTCCCCCACCATAACCAGGCCCCAGTGGCACAAGATCGTTTCCTGGCAGGATATTGAATTCTATAACCCGTAATTAAATATTTTCTAGTAGTCTTGTTTTCGGTTTTACACTGTTATCAGTTTACATCATTCACTTTAAAAAAAGCTTGAAGCAAGCAACCAGCTCTCCAACCCGTTTCTCTTATACGTCAGTAAATCACAGCCAGAGCAATTTGAAGAGAACTTTACTTTCGTACTTGAGTGAAAAATTTTTTTAAATCTATCACACAAATTTCATTTTCCAAACTCGACAATCCAAACTGTTGGTTTTTTAATCCACCAAAATTCTCACAAAACCCTACCAGAAGAAAAGACGTACGCCGTTCACCTACACTCCCATATGCATGAATGGAGCCCAGTGGCTTGGTTGCCGGTCCTTTTGAGTTGGGGAACGTCAGTTGACTATATAACCGTGACCAGCGCCGCTAAGGGATATACTTACCGCCACGTGAGCCATGTCCGTTGTATCTCTCAAACTCATGACCGCATAATGGAAACACCGCGCCATCCTATCCTCTTCTTCTTCAACAGCTGCTCGTAAAAAATCTTCGTTACCCTGCCTGCGGTATCATCCGAAACTCTCCATAAAGCTCTCATCACCCCCACAAACCCCGCCAGCTGCAGCGCCCCCATAACATGGATCCCCTCATCACCTAATCCTGCTTTACCATATACAACGTTCACCTCCGTGCTGCACGCGCTAAGATACGCCAGCAAGGGGAAGCGCTCGTACATACCCACCCTCACCAACTCCTCGACATACAACGGAGAGTCTCTGGTATAGAGGCAAGACTTACTTGGGTCAGTAGGGTTAGTAACCCCATGGGCCCATGCCCGGCAAAATGGAATATGGCAGGCCATTTCTCAAGTGGGGGAGGAGAGTGAGGGAGGGAGGCGATTGTAAAGTAGTCCAACAGGTCTGCCTCATACGGGTCAGACTCAATCTTCACGTTCAACTTTGCAATGGTATCCCCTACGCTGTTGCCGGGGATATCCATGGACATTGTCTCAGTGATCAATCTGCCAACTGCTTCAACCTCCGCCGGCGCGCTAACTAGCCGACCGAGACCCCACTCTCGGTCGTGTAAGGTAGATAGAACGGAACATAGAAGCGCACGGGATCCTCTTCGGGGGGAGGCACGGCGAAGAGCGGCCTGCCTCCGAGAAAATATGAGGGCTTTAATGGAGGATGTGTAGCTGGAGACCACACGGTTCATGACATTGCCGCGCGGGAACCCCGGTTTCCTCCCGCTTGAGGCAGCGTGCAAGGGCAGCCGGGAAGCGTTGCCCGTAGAACACCACCATACACGAGGGTATGACTCCACGGGAGTACTTGCCGGCATAGTACTTGCCGGCAGATCAGTGGTATAGCCAAGCTTCGTGAGCACTGGATAACCAATGCATTGCCAGAGGAACGTCAGGAAGGAGGGGTAATCAGCAATCCCAAGGCCAACCTCGTTGTATGAGGGCACATCCCCGAGTTGTTGGGTGATGGCCTCCTGCGTGAGTCTGTCCAAGTGAATGGATTCAACCTCTCGGTCTTTGCGGACAATGATGGCATCACAACGCCACTCTGCGATGTTAATGACAACAATGGAGCCTTTGCCTGCTGCGTTCTTCATTTGCTCGAGGCTCGGCCGCTTGAGGAAGCCCTCAAACCCTTTCTTGCTTCGGATCCTGTTCACAACCTCCTCTAGTTTACGATTTGCGCGGAGAAGCCTACCGGAAGGGTCCTTTATACCAGGCTCCCCCGACCGGCCGGTGTTCATCATGTATGCATGCACGCCAGATGGGTCCAGCTGTGCACGAAGCTTCTCGAACTCCTCGGCGAGATCTTTGTCAACGCTGCGCAACTCAGTGAGGTCAATACGGATGTCAAAACGATTACCCGCGATAATGTCTCTTCCTTTTTCGAGTAACATGAGGGCATCTGCAGGGGTCTTTTGGGCTTCGAAAGCTGCTGCTGCTGCCAGTGAGCCAAAACCGGAGAAGGCCTCCAAACACTTCTGCTGGTCAGCCTGTGGTAGAGAGCGTATCACGACGAGGGAGAAGAGATCCATGGCCTCCATAGCAATATTGTATACCTCCTCCCATCTGCTTGCACCCTTCAGAAGGCTGCATAACTTGAGGGCAGCCTTGAGGCGAGTTGCGGGCGCCGCAGCGGGCTCCCGGAAGCACTTAAACAAAGGATCGAGAATAGTATCTAGCTCTGGGTATTCATCGCGAATTTTGCTCATCTCCACACCCATACGATAATTTAGCTCCGCGCGCTCGTATACGAGCGTTGTAGGGCACCAGTGCGCAGCCATGACGGCCAAACAGACGGCGTACTTCTGGTGTCTAATGTCACCAAAGAGGCCGAGAATCTGACTGAATGTGGTCAGCATCCGCGCCAACCCTGTCTTGCTGATGTGAAGTTTATTCCCCTCTTCTTTGGACATTGCGTTCTTAACATACTTCTTGGCTTCCTTCAGATCACTGGCATACTTAACTTTATCGAGGCAATATCTGGTCTTGTGGATGCTACCGAGTGCATTCATACACGCAGCCTTCAGCTCCATCTCGCCAGTATTCTCCAACACCTGCCATGCCTTTTGAACAGATTCTAATGCCTCCTTTAGTACCTTTTCCTGCTCTACTGGAGTCTGCAGACGCTGCAGACGCTGCGACTCGTACAGCTGCTCAAGGTAGCTGGCCAAAGTAACCTGGTAGCTCGCTTTCAGGATTCGGTCTGGCGCCGCCAATGACACAATTTGCCTCTGGTGCTTGATTGCGTTCTCCAGTTCGCTGAACTCCCCGGTTTTGCGGAAGCGCTGGGCAAAAATGGCCGCGAGGGTGTTGACATCCCGCAAGTATTGGAAGAGAACATCCACAGTCGGGAACCGTAAATTTACCGCTGGTTCCCTTTTGCGCTTCCCATCTACTGGTACATGCTGCGGCAACACCTGGCTCCTGAGTGACTTCCTCGTGTGCTTTGCTGCAGTTTCTAGTGCTCTCAGGTCCCCCATGCGCTCAAACTCTGCTCGATACAACATGCTCAGCGCGTTCCTCGCATCCGTCTCTGCCATTACGCCCCATCTAGCGCTATCAGGGTCTGAAGGCTGTGCTTCTGCCAGGTCCAGCACATCTCTGCCCTGTCTGATAGCTTGATCAAGGAAGCCCGCCCTCTCTTCAGGTTCAGCGCGATACAGCATGAAGAGGATCCATACCACGTTACCCATGGCGACTGTGCGCGCGCCCCGGTCCGCTCGGACGACCCGCTGATTGCAATTCAATTTCAACTCTTCCTCTGCAATTTGCTGAACCTCTTGGTAACCACTCTCGCCAAAAACTGGCCCCTCGTCAATGTGGAACTGAAGTTTTGCTACCAGGAGGCGGCCGAGGTCACGGGTCCAGGCGGCGAGGCTGGGGCGCTTGCGGTTCGACGTTACCCCAGCAACCGTGCCGAGGTAAATCTTTCTCGCGATGTCTAGCGCTCGGCGCATCATCTTGATTGCCTCGTCGAGCTCACCTAGCTTAGCCTGTCTACTCTTCGAATCATCTTCTCTGTTACTTGTGTCGGTATCACCCCACCCATCTGAACCCTCATCTGCATCCGGAGCCACACCACCATCCGGAGCCACACCACCATCCGGAGCCACACCATCCGGAACCACACCACCATCCGCAGCCACACCACCATCTGGAGCCACACCACCATCCAGAGCCGCATCACCGGGATCCGCATTACTATTTTTGGCACTATCCGTTGGAGATCCATGGGTATATGCATGGAGCCTTTGCATGGCCGCACTATGCAGATAAAATGCAAACTCCAAGGGTTTCTCCACCTCGAGCTCGCACATCACCCCCTTCCTCTGCCTCTCCTGAGTCCTCTCAGCCTCTATCTCCCCACGCCTTGCTACTCCTGCTCCAATTTCGCCAAACCTACGCACCCAATGGCCCCTCAACTGCCTTAGTACCTCTACAACCATCCAGTCGCAGTTTGCCAATGGCGTGGGCTTCCCAATGATACCTATCCGCCATCTTGGTACCCACTTCAGGATTAGATAGCCCATTCCAAAAGTCATGACTGACAAGATTATCATTAGCAAGGATCCCACTCTGCTAGTAGTGTACCCGGCGACAACAATTGTAAGATCCTCCGTGACAATATAAATCTTCTGCGTCATCCTCCTTGCACCCCGATAGCCATCTGACTTGGTCGACTCCCTCTGCTGCAGCAATGGATCCTCCACCTAATCCCTATGTAACTGCGATGCCTTGCGCCGTATGGAGCTACTCTCAAAGGTGCCGACTTCAAGATCCACCTCCGACAGTTCATAACGATATTCATCCTCCTCCTCCTCGTCCGCAAGTGCCTGCTCATGATCCTGCTGCGGCCATTTTTGTTGTTCTTTTTTCTTTTTTTGAAGGACTTGAAGGTTGGTTTTGGCCCTTTTCTTAGACCTCCGGCGATGGGCAAACGACGAAATACTCGAGGGAAGACTCTCAGGGACCGGGCCAGAAAAGACCTAAAACCTTTACATCAATATTGACAAACTACACGGCGTACTTGGGTACAGAGTATACCTCGTGCTGTGCCATCTCGACATCGCTGTAGAAACTCGCAGTGCTGATATTGGAGTCCCGTCTGACATGGTGACGACGAAATTCGGCGGAAGCTCTGTCAACGCGTGCTCCCAGAGGAGGAGGGGAGCGTATGGGTTCAGTCATGCTGAACAAGCGTCCGCTTAGATACTGATGAGTTTATTTCTGCGATAGGGCGGAAGTTTGAGCACCTAATGAACAGCCGACGTTAAACGGCACGAAAGCTATGTAGTTGACGATGCTATCGAGGCAGCATTCGGGGAGGTTCGTAGGAATTTGTAGCTGGTGCAATATGCAATGACAACTGCCTAAGGTATGTGAGTAAGTTGACACAGGGGCGCTACCCAGGTAAACTGTATAGGGAATAGATGTCTTATATCTCAGACTTTCAAGGTTCAAAAAATCACCAGAGTAGCTGAAGGATTTGCTCCAGGTCTACATATAAACTTGGACTTGGGAGCTTCGTATCAAGCTCATACTCAACTTTTGCTATGTGATTCCAGGAGGGACTTTTGTCTAGGTCTTGTATCTAAGTACTGTAAGTAAGTAATCAATGTATTGTACTGTATTGTACTGTATTGTACTTTATTGTACTGTATTGTACTGTATTGTACTGTATTGTACTGTATTGTACTGCATTGTACATACTAGATTGGTACTGTATTGTACTGCATCGTATGTATTATTATATGCATTGCAGTTATATATTGTACTATATGTATTTCATGCTGCTTTCAGCAACGACGGACCGGCGAGTAGGTAGGTAGACTGGCTGCAGCGACGGACCGGCGAGTAGGTAGGTAGACTGGCTGCAGCGGCAGTACCTAGATTTCACACCCAACCCCCCACCCCCCTGCCTGGCTTCCGCGAGGAACTAACTAGGTTAATGCTCCCGCTGTCGTACAATATTCGGAGTTGGGAGGTCGCGTATTATACATATAACATACATAGTATCACTGCCATCACTTGAAGCAGTCTGGTTACTACAAGTCCCGGAGCAGTGCACACATACGTTGTCCAGTATGGCTCCAACCTGAAGTATCGTAGAATAAACAACCAATGAAGATACTGTACAGCAACGGTCAGGCAAGGAGCGCTTCCACGAGCGGGCACAATGGAATACTATATAAAATGAAACTCGCGAGAAAATATGCATCACAAGAACAGAGTAAAGGAATTTCGTATCGTCTCGAACACTACATAGCGAGAAAAACACAAGCAAGCAAAATAAGCCAAGTACGCCTGGTGTAATCTTCTTTCCGTCTCCGCCAGATATCATCTGCTGCTCCCCATTAATACCACCCCCCCCCTCAGAACCCCCCCGCGCCGTCCAGGTTTGCTCCAGCGCCTTGCCACGCCAGAGCCAGACACCTAATCCGACTCCGGACTCTGCGCAGAACTACCCGAACCCCCACCTCCGCCCATACCCCCCAGAGTATTCATATGTGCTGCCGGATTCTTGAATTTCAACTTGATATTTGGCGTTGGTGCCGCCATTGGTGTGCCATTCTCGCTACTCATAGTCGTAGTACTTTGCCTTCCTACGCCAATACTTGCCCCCTCCCCGTCTTCGCCCTTGGTTCCTGGCTCAGGTAACGGATCCAGCCACAGGACATCGGAGTTTGCCTCGACTTGTTCGCGTAACCGAGTTTCGAACTCCTCCTGTGAAAGCCGTCAGTACCAAACTTATACTACAAGGTTGATGGTGAGATGACACTAACCTCCATTCGCTCTGCATCAATATAAACTCCACTCCCCGGTTCATTGAAGGTCCTCGCATTCGCATACATCAACAAGAAGTCACTCCTAAACTCTGCCAGGCTTGCATATTGCTCCTTATCTATCTTCTTCTTGATCATATCATAGCTGATAGGACTCTTGATAAACTGATAATAGGTCGGATAAAGCTTTTTGCTTGGGAGGTGGAAAAAGTGTTCTGCGTACAGTCGCCCATCCTCTGGATCTTCCAAACCGACCACAGCATCGTAAATAGTTTCGAATACGCGTTGATAGATCGCACGATCGCCAGGAGACATGCTATCAACTTTCCCACCCCTTGGACGTTTCCGCTTCGGTACTGACTCTGGCTCTGGTTCAGGTTCCCTGGCTTTTGCGGGCGTTTCTTTCGCCTTCGGCTGCCTGCCACGTTTCCTCTTCTGTGTCGTCGGTGGCGGTGTCGAAGCATCCCTCACCGGGGACTCTGGTGGTGGTGGCGAATCCTGCTGCCTCGCAAGCTTCTTACTCTGCCTCCTCTCTATCCTCTCCCTCTTCCTCTTAATCGCGTCCTCAACTGTATCCTCGTCATCATCCATTGCATCGAGCCACTGCTCCTCGGTAAGTCCGTCATCATATCGAACATTGTTCCTCTCACGAGCTCCACGCCCTTTTGGTGCTTCAACTTCTGGCACCTCAGGAATAAGGTTGATGTCCGATGGGACTTCATTCTCTGGGAACAACCTGTCCTTCTTGCCTGGACCCTCACCGAATCTTGGATGTGCATTCCTTTCTCTGTCAAGCTTCCGGAAGACATCCAATTCACCTTCATTTCTTGCAATGATTTCGTTAAGCTCGTCGTCGTCCATCTCTTCATTACCCTCATTATCTCCTCTACTGCCAGCTTCTAGCAAAGATCGCAAGAGCGCATCTCGCTCTTCATTCGTAGACTTATTGTCAAATTTACCAGCTTGGATAACCTTCCCGTCAATGTCAAGCTTATACTGGGCACGCTCCAAAATCTTCTCTTCGATGGAATTGGTTGTGATCAACCTCAGAATTCGGACCTCATTTTTTTGACCGATACGATGCGCACGATCCTGGGCTTGCAAATCTTGATGGGGATTCCAGTCAGAATCGAAAATAATGACGGTGTCCGCTGTTTGCAAGTTCAGACCGAGGCCACCTGCACGGGTAGACAACATGAACATGAAATAAGGTGAATCAGGTGCGTTAAATTCCTTCAGTAAAGCTGAACGGTCATCGGCCTTGGTGGTACCGTCGAGACGAAGATATCGGAAGTTTTTTAGATGTAGGTAATCCTCCATGATGTTCATAATTTTCGTCATTTGGAAGAACATCAACACTCTATGCCCTGTAGCAAAGAACTTCGGCAAAAGTCTGTCCAACAGTTCAAATTTACCTGCTGTTCGCCACAGGAGGTCGTTATTGATTCCCGACGGGTTGATGGCTTTCTCGACCTCTTCAAAGATGAAGGGGTGATTACACACTTTACGAAGCTGCATGATCGTATTGCTGAGGCCGCTGGAAGTGACCTTCCCTCCCTTCTCGGCGTTTGGAATAAACAAGGACCCCCTCTCCACGAGCTGCTTGTACAAAACGGATTGCAGAGCTGATAGTTTGCACTTTATGACCTCCTCCTTCTTGTCGGGCAACTCAGACTCGACGTCCTTCTTGAGACGACGGAGTAAGAAGGGCCTAAGAACTTTGTGAAGACGACGAATAACGAGCAACGATTCTTCTTCACTAAGTTCCATCTTATCTTGCCCACCTGTATTGGCAAATGGTGTATTGAACCATTCATCGAAACTCTTGACCGATTTAAAGATATTTGGAAGAACGAAATTGAGCAAAGCCCACAGCTCCGGGAGGTTATTCTGCAGAGGGGTACCGGTCAAGATAAGACGGAAACGACAGTTGTAGTATGTGGTGAGGGTGACAGTCAACTTGGATTGATTATTCTTCATTCTGTGCCCCTCATCGATAATCATGTAGTTCCACTTAATTTTGCTCAAAATGGGTCGGTCCTTGATGATATATTCGTATGTCGTAAGGAGAACCTGGAAATTGCTATACCTGATCTGGTTTTGCTGTTGCTTTCTTGCCATGGGTGGACCTTTGTACACAATTTTGCTGACAGTCGGCGCCCACTTCTCAAACTCCATGGTCCAATTTGTGAGTGTACTGAGGGGCACAATCACAAGGAAAGGCCCATTTTGCTTTTTCTTTTCGATCAAGAAAGTTACTAAAGAAATTGTCTGAATTGTTTTTCCAAGACCCATCTCGTCTGCCAAAATTCCGTTCAGACTGTTGTTGTAAAGAGACACCATCCATTGCAGACCCTTGACCTGGTATTCCTTCAACCTTCCTCCAACCAGAATATTTGGCTGTTCTGTAACCACCTCTTGAATACGATGCGCCACCGCATAGTAGTCAATCTTCTTATTTCCATCTTCGTCTTCTTCATCGCTCGAGTCATCGTCGTCCACGTATCCATCTGGCCTTCCATAATTCTGAATAGCATCACGCTGTTGTGCACGGACAGACTCCGCCAGAGAATTAAGGAAACCGTCAGTCTGCTTAAGGATGTGTGTGATACGCGTATCTTTGGTTTGGGCAAGCAGTTTGAGATAAGCCTCTTCATCGTTAGCCTTAAGAGCCTGGAGACGCTGCTTCGCGGTCCTCTCGATCCTCTTTTGCTCTTCCTTCTCCATATGCTGGTGGTGCTGAAGAGCCATGCGACCCAACTTTTGCTGCTTGCCCTGTCGAGCCTTCCCAAGATTCTGAATATTCCGTCCGTGTGTCATAATACTTTGGAGGTAATCATGGTGTTTCTTCTTCTCCCGCATTTCCCGTTGATCCCTCTGTTGCTTCTCCAACTTCTCTGTGATCCTTGCCTCCCTTAAGGACTGTTTTTTCATCCTCCTATACATAGGCCGATTCGACGTTACTGCAAGGTTATCAGTGTGTACCATAGCGTTGACAACCTCCTGCCGCAAAGCCCGCTGCTTCTGAAGTAGGCCCAGCGATCTATATTCGATCAGAGCCTTGATCATAAGATCATCGCCCGCCACATTCTCGGACCTGAGGTCCAGATGGGCCAGGTTGCTGGGTAAGCTCTCCAGCTCCACCCTCCTAGCCGTGATGCGATTGTAGACAACCCGCTCCCTCTCTTCTTGCAACTTTGCCATGTCAATGCCGGATGGCATAATGCTTGGTATCACTAGACGCTTATCGCGTGAACCATGGTCCATATACGAGATGTAATTTTGCAGTCGGGACCAGGGTGATGCGTAGGACTTGAACCCAGACTCCGTTTCCTGCGCGTCTTCAGCTGCATCGGCCTTATCTGATCCCGGGGCTGGTTCTCCCGAAGCTTCGGCAATGGTGGCATTTACTGCGGCAATGACAGTGGACACTGATGCAGGCTTCACTCCAGCGGCAAATATAGCATTCTGGATTTGGGGAGGAACTGGCATGTTCTTTGATATCAATTTAAATGCCATTATCTGGTGACGCAAGATGGCCAATTGATCCTGTGTGAACGATTGAGATGTTGGAGTAGTCTTCGCCGCATTGCCTCCCACATTTGATGTCGCTGGGCTTGGGTGTGTATTGGCGGAATCCTGGGTTGATCGCCTTTGAGGTGTAGCGGACGCGTTTTCTTGAAGCATCGATTGCGGCATCGGGAGAGGAGTTTGGCTCGTGGCTTGCTGTGCCGGACGTCCTATAATAAGATTTAAAATCAGTATCACCTATTCGTTGAAAGTTAAACGGGAACCAGCAACAAGCTTACCATTAACCTGTGGAACTCCATTTTGTGGAGCTCGCTGCTGCCCGGTGTGTTGTTGCTGCTGTTGCTGCTGTTGTCCTGACATATTCTGCGCCCGCACTGCTCGCATGATGGCGGACATCTGCGCAAACTCCGGGTCCGCCTCTGTGACCCCCAGTGACCTCATCTGCATCCATTTCTATAATGTGATGAAAAAAAACCTTGGTGTCAGCTTGTATGCCTTCTCTTCTTCGTAAATGCCGCACAGGCCTGGAATAGACCGGGTGTATACCTGATACATCTGCTGGGCCTGTTCACGGTTGAAATTGGGAGGTATAGGGACTGTCACGCCCGCAGGCATTGTCCCTGTGGCAACAGCGTTCATCATGGGCCGAAAGTTTTGTGTTGCCTCAAGGCGTGACGGCGTTGACAAACTTACAATGAACCACCCCGTGAGGGGGGGGGAGGGGGGTTGTGTGTGTGTGTGCGTGTGTATGGAGTGACGAGGTACGTGATAAAACGCGCTGTGTGGGAGTTCTGTGGTCGGCGGAGGACGCGAACTGTAGTTTTAGCGGGTCTGCAAAATGATTTTTTTTTAATGTCGGGAGGGGGGGGGTGGGGGGGCTGTTGGGCTCTCTAAGATTAAAAAAGCTGGGTCGCTGAAGGGTCTGTCTGCACTGGGCGGGAGCTGCGCGTGGGTGGGAGCGAACAACTGCACCAAGCGAAGAAATGAAATATGAAAGGAAGGAAAGGGAGCGGAACGACGGGGGGCTCCGTATCGGCGGCGGAAAAAAGACAGCCAGCTACCTAGACCCGACTGGTCGCCTGTCCCCCCCCCCCCGCCTCGCAAACGGGCTTGGGTGGCTCGAAATTCTTCAACGGCCCCCTCAGGAAAATGAAGGAAAATGCACGTACCGAGACAACGGGCCCCCAACGGCTACCTGGCTCCTTCCTTGGAGTGTCTCTGCTCACCTCTTCGCGATCGCTGGTACTGCGGGTGGCTTGTGATGCAGCCCCTGTGACCTGTGGCCGTGAGATATTCACTTCTTGTCTTCACAACCTTGTGGCAGGGGTTCGCTTTGGATGAACAGTTCACTGTATAGCAGAGCAGAGAGCATTAATATCATTACAGCCGTCTTCAAGGCCCTCGTGGCGGCGAGGCAGAAGTTGAATCATTTTCTCACAGCTATGTATGTATAATTGAAATAACAAGCCTCCGGATGGATGCTTGTGCACACGGCAACTCTACCTCTTGCCAGGACACGGCGGGACTTGTGTGCGGATATGGTGCTGCCTTTTGTGTGGTGTTGGGGGGTAATAATATATGGAGTATTGGCGACGGACACGGGCGGGAGTAGTACCGAGTTATCGTACAGATCGATCTCGTACAGCTATCGTAATCGTTGGGCTATCGTTTTGTCCTCTTCCGCTGGAGTTATGCCTTTTGCTAGTCTGCCTCTTAAGGAGGGGCTAGTGCAAGTGACTAGCCTTGATTTGGTTCGGTGTAACGGGGCCCGGGCCCGGCCTTGTGCTGTACAGTACGCCTGACATTCTGACGTCTACGTCGGTGAGGTAGGTAGGTACTCTAGGTACTGGTAAGGTAAACTCTCTCTCCACCTTTCTTTTTCTTCTTCTTCGGATCAAACCCCCCCCCCCCCCCCCCGCGCTATTCTGGAAATATTCTCAGCGCCCCTTCCCACAGATAATTATACAAGATGACCAAGGAATACCAGCTCTTGTGCTTGGGAAACCCCCTTCTCGGTGCGAAGACTGTCTCTGTCACTGCCACTTAATTGTAAACTAATTGTGACAACTCGGTATAGACATCCAGGTCAATGGGTAACCTCTCGCAATCCCGAAAGTGCTGCACCAGCTGGACATTGTACTAATCCACAAGCACTCCCTACAGTGACCAGGCTTTGCTCAACAAGTATGGATTGAAGCCCAATGATGCTATCCTCGCTGAGGAGAAGTACTTGCCCATCTACGAGGAGATCACAGCCCTCAGCCCCCGCTACGTTGCCGGAGGTGCTGCTCAAAACGCTTGCCGTGGAGCTCAGGTGTGCACAATCTGTCCCCATTATCTCCATTCTCGGATTACTACAGCTAGTAAACTCTAATGCTGATAAAAATGTTTACTAGTATGTTCTCCCACCAAAATCTACCGTCTACGTCGGCTGTGTTGGCAAGGACGCCTACGCCGACCAGCTCGTCCAGGCCTGTAGCGTTAAGGGCGGTGTCCGTACCGAGTACCGCATCGAGGAGGCCGTCCCCACCGGAAAATGTGCTGTCATCATTACCGGTTACGATCGATCCATGGTCACTGACCTTGGTGCCGCAAACCACTACAAGCTTGAGCATCTCAAGTCCGAGAAGGTCTGGGCTCTCGTTGAGAACGCAAATATTTTCTACGTTGAAGGATACCGCTTGACTGTTTGTGTTCCGGCCATCTTGGCTCTTGCTGAGCATGCTGCTGCCACAAACAAGGTAGAACCCACAATTGTCTCCAGGCAAGATTTCTACTAACGAAATTCTGGTAGGTCTTTTCCATGAATCTCTCCGCTCCTTTCCTTTGCCAATTCTTCAAGGATGCCATGGATCAAGTTATCCCATACCTTGACTACCTCATCGGTAACGAGTCCGAGGCTCTCGCATACTCGGAGTCCCACAACTGGGGCATCACAGATATTACCGAGATTACAAAGAAGCTTGCCAATCTTCCCAAGGTCAACACCTCCAGGCCCCGTCACGTCGTTATCACCCAGGGAACCGAGCCCACCATTGTCGCAAAAAGTGCCGAGCACACCGTCCAGACCTACCCGGTCAGGCAGATCGACCCCGCAGATATTGTTGACACCAACGGTGCTGGGTTTGGAACCCGACTCCTTCTCAGTTCCCCAAATAAGCTAATTGCGCTTTTTCGTATAGTGATGCCTTCGCCGGTGGTTTCCTCGGAGGGCTCGTCAAGGGTGAGGACCTCCCCACCTGTGTCGATATGGGCCAATGGCTCGCCAGCTTGTCTATCAGGGAATTCGGTCCCGCCTTCCCTGACCAAAAGCAAGTCTACACCAAGGCTTAAAGACCCCTTTCTATGTCTCTGACTTTACTCGTTGATTTCAACATACCCAGCCACTTCCAATTTCACATTCAACATCACAGGAGTTATGGATCCTAATATTGGCACTTTTTTGTTTCTGCTCACTGAATAGAAGAATATATCCTTCAAGGAATGACGTCCATGGATCGACTGCTACGCACATAACGGTATATTTTCTCTATGCGAGGTCCTACCCTTAAACCGAATGACTTTTGCCTGATCTACTGAGTATTTGTGCTCAATTCCAATTTTTTTCTTGAACCCAAGTGATTCTAAAATACCCAGGCGGAGGATGTGCATAAGACGACATGGATCTTTCATCATAGAAAAAGTACTGAAATAGCAAACGAACTATCCAGCGAGAGCGCAGACATAAGCCAACTTCATGTCACTATCAATCTTCATGTCGTAGCCAGATAGACCCCGCATCACCTGTAAAAGCCAGCCTACCTATATCCCGTTGGTGAGCCCCTACCTTCACCATCTCCCCCCTGACTCTGTTCCCTCCCACTCCACCCACCTCCTCCAGTCCCATACAAAAACAAACTCGTCTCCCCCTCCGAATACACGCCGCCATTACCTGGCGCCGCGCCTCCCAGCGCCCACCACAAATCTCCCCTCCCGGCGCTACCTCCACTCACAGGCGAAGTCTGGTGCGAATGATGGGTGTGTGCATGGGAATGAGGTAGATGTGGTAACTGCGGTGATCGACTAGGCGTAATATTTGTTGATTCTCTAGCTGCGTTCATCATTTGTGAGCTATAGCTATGAAGTTGCTTCACTAGATCAGAAGCGGTATATGTTCCTGTTGTAGCTACTGGAGATGCAGTGGCTGCAGGAGTGGAGTGGATTGGGGTGCTGCTGCTGGGGGAGATAGCTGGTAATGGAGGTGGAATGCGTGATGGCGGTGGGGGTGATAGAGATGGGAACTGCTGTAGTAATGTTAATAATGGTGGGTGGGGTATTTGTGTTTCGAAGCGAGATTCAGTAGCGATAGATGAGTCGGTGGGTTTCGCATATCCACCGGCGATATCCTTCTTCCTCGACCCCATCCCCATTGATGTTGGGGGAAGTAACCGCTCCTTCTGGGCCATGGGGGGAGTTGACCGGAAGTTACCTGCGTCGGCACTATCTCTTATCCTCTGCGCCATCGGCGGCATACTATCCCCAGGAATCTCAGGGCTATCCTGCGCCCCTACCCCACATATTTTCGTTGGGGTGGATCCCTTCGATCTACCTCCCAGCCTCCCCTTCCTCCCCACAAATAATATCTCCTCCTCCTCCAATGGACCCTCTTTGCCATGTTGATTTTTACTCTTTTCCACCTTTCGACCACTTCCTTCGTCCTTCTCCTCCTGAAATAGTCGTAAATCCTCTTCGTCCTCTTCACTAACCGTGCCCCCTCTCGGCCCCACAATCGAGTCAACCATCCTGTTCATCGCAACCATAACGCTTGCACTCTCACTAGGTGCTACACTTCCCACGACCGAACCGCCTCCTAGACCAACCATTAAGCTTACAGGTCTCTCAACCTGGGGCTGGACAGGAAGCATTTCCGGTGGCATATCCGTGAATGCCGGGCCTTGCTCAGGCCTGGATAATGAGTTCAACCCTGCAGGCAACGAAGTCGGGAGGATAGAAGTATTCATCCCGTCTTCTTGGTAGATAATCGTGCCATCCACGACTGCGATTGGGACAGACGAGTTTCTGCAGAGCGTAAGCCCATCTTCGAGAAGGAGCAGCACGCGGGAGAGCTGCTCTTCATTGGGGTGAACTCTGTACGGGGAATTCTTGTCCTGCTTCAGGAGCGGAACCTCTGTTGCATCCGCTTTGAAGTAGTCATCGCGTTTTGATGCGCTAGCTAGCGGGAGGAAGCCGATGATGTCTTCATCCTCCTCAAGCATGTAGTCAAGGCGAGGTAAAGTATTCACGTTGAAGGTTGCAGCGAGCAAGGTGAGTGTATTGGCATACGTTTGCCAGAGCTGTTTGGTCTGTACTGCTAGAGAAGTGTCGTCAATCGTATTTCGTAGCTTCTCGTAGGAAACTAGAAGCCATTTCGAGTACAGCCGCAGAGCTGGAAGCATGCGTCTACCCACAGCGGAGACATATTCTGTGGGATTCGTTGGCTTATCTCTATTGACAGTAACCCGTTCAAGTTCCGGTTGGAAGACAAGGAGGAGAGTGTTGAAAGTTTGTACGTTGAGATTGAGGAAGTTATTTAGTGCTTGGATTGCTTCTCGGCCTAGCGGCCCTCAGTATAGGAGCTGCTGCTACCCCAGAGGGAGGAATGTCTACGTACCAGGCTGTCTATTAGCGGCATACGCCTCAGCTGCAATGTTTATCAAGACTAACTTGCTCAACATGCCTTCCGAGAGCAGTCTTTCTTTTAAATCCTGCGTCAACTGTGCCAACATTTCCCCTTGGAGTGACTCGTGAACTTCGGCATTTCTAATATCATATATTTAGCATTACCCTCAACCACTGACCAGTTGATATAAATACGTACTCCTTCCCATTGAAATACTTAGCATGCAACCTAGTAAATAGGCTCAACAGTTCTGAAACCTGTTGCTCTTCCTTCCTCACTAAATTTGAACCCAGCTTTCCACTCCTATATGCTTTCAATATTTTCTGAAACCCGAGTCCCAAGTTATTCCCAGCCTCAGGAAACGGCTCCTTAACCGAAACCGCGCGGTACAAGTGATATGTCGCGGACAGATTGCTGCCATCACTCATAGAGATTACAGCAAGTTGATTATGGGGAGAGCCTGAATCTGGAACAAGCTTTTTGGCGAGGTCGTAATATCCAGTAGCAGGGGCCCAGTTCTTTTCTGTCGAGCTGCCAACCTCCCGGTAGCGGGAGAGGTCACCGAGAATGACAAGGCAGCGATGACAGGAGCGAATGATGAGTTGCTTCAATTCGGGAGAGGGGGTTATAGGTTCATCCGGTTCACTGACTAGGAATGATCGCCCACGTTAGCTCACCGAGCTGTATTACGTATCCATAATGGCATCTCTCACCAGTGAGCTTGAACTGCTCCACCACCGGCTCCAGCTCAAAAACCCCAAAATGGGATGCCAGCCTCTGAATAAACCCGCGATAGAACTTCGTCGTGGCCTTGATGAAATTGATGAAATTCATGAGCATCTTCCGCAGCTCTACTGGCTTCTTCTTCCCGGCAGTCTCACGTAGCTATTCCTCCAGACACAATCGTTAGCCAGTCAATGCCGGAAAAGTCTAAACCGCACAACATACTTTATGTATGTTCCGCCTATATCTTTCGATGATCCTGTGGTGCTTTGTCCATATCTTGCCCTCGATGTCGTGAGCAACGGCATATTCAAAGTCGAGGAATATAATATCCTGGTAGTTGTTTCGAATTCTTGCACACTATGTTAGGCAAGGTTAAAAAGAGTGGTAAGAGACCTACTGGGCTATGGCATAATCTATGTTCCGCCCAAGGGCCTGATCTTTCAGATTGTCCTCCAAGTCAGTCTCCCAGCGGGCTGCAAGTCTGAGAAGGCATCAGTCCTAGCTTCATGGGTAGCACAATATTCGCAGAAAGGGCCACGCACAAATGGAGCTGTTCCACTTGCATGTCGACAGGTCGAGAACCCTCCATACTCGAGTAAGATCGATCCCAGAGGTAGTGGGTTGTTTGCTACCAGTGCTAGAAACCCTGTGCAGTGATTTCGGTTATAACAATGACGCGGTAACAGTTGTGTTCGGGGCTTGTTCGCACACATCCCACATGGCATCTCATCAACGTGTGTCGGTATCCTACGAGGGTGCACCTGCCGCAGTAGATGAGACGTAGTCTATCTTCTGAGTCGTGCATGCGTCAAGTGGCTACTCTCTCAAGTGGCGCAGAGAAACACGGTCGCGTGGACTACTTTATTCTGAACCAGGGCCTGCTATAACCAGACTAGGCCTGCTATTGTATTATTTTAGCCCACGAGTTCACCGTCATTGTCAGGTACGTACGCCGATCATAGCCTTAGCAGGTTATTCGACTTTTGTAAAAATAAAAAATAAAAAAAATGATCTAGTGCGCACACCTGGACACATACATATTATTATAGTTGGCAGTATAGTAGTGTTATGAGCAGCACTTGAGAATGGTACTGCGAAGTTCTTGTGGTGGTATATAGCCTAGAGGGCGACATTGATTGCAGACTGGTGAGCTTTCTTGCCATACCCAAGCATCATATAACGACATCCATTTTATATTCTTCACATAAGTTCAGTCAGCCTAGTGAGGCACCAGACGTAAAATGGAGGTATTCCAAGCTGCAACAGTTCCATATCTATCATTAAGAAACACTCGTCTCTAGCCTCAGTGGTCATGCAAAATCACAGTTAGTCGTCACGAGGGATGCAATTTTCCTGAGACCATGAAATCTTGAAGGTTGATGTGAAAAAAACAAAGCTCAACGCCATTAGATAACTAACTCTGCAGGGGAACGAGAATAAGGAAAAACCACCCATCCAGCTCCGCACAAGCCCACAGGATTGAGAGAAACCTGATATTTCTTTTCGCCCCAGTGTAATTTTGTTAATTTTGACATCACCGAAAAATTCTGCCCCAACCCAAGCGGAATAACCCAGAACCTGTAAAGCAAAGTACAAAAAAAAAAGGAAAATGCTGTTTAGTCCTTGACTTTCTGGGCACCGCGGAGAAGACCAGTACGTCTGGCAGCAATGAGACTGTATAACGAAGGTTTGTCAGTACTGCGCGTATGCGGAGAGGGTGGAAATAGGAGTATGCATACCCAGCCTTTTGACCCTGGGAGGCGTATCGGGAGATTGTCGACGCTTTACCAATGTGTTGATGATTACCACCACCGTGAGGATGGTCGACTGGGTTCATGGCAACACCACGAGTCTTCGGCCAAGTGTTTCTCTTGACCTTGTATTTGTGCATTGCTCGGGAGGCCTTGAGCAAAGGCTTGTCGGTCCTTCCACCTCCAGCAACGATACCAATCATACCACGGGCCTTCGATGAAACGACTTTCTTGGATCCGGATGGGAGCTTAACACGGGTCTTACCCTCCTCTGGGTTATGCCCGATAATGGTAACGTAGTTTCCGGACGTCCTTCCCAAAGCACCTCGGTCTCCAACCTTCTCCTCGACGTTGGTGACAACGGTACCCTCAGGGAGGGATCCGAGAGGAAGGACGTTTCCAACAGTCAAAGAAGCCTTCTTTCCAGCATAGATAAATTGCCCGGTGTACATTCCCTCGTTGGCAATGAAGCTATTTACCCACATGTCAGCCTCCAAATTTCAACTCTTCATAATTGGTGTAGCGTACGTTTCGTGATGGAGCTTGTATCTGTATGGGTCACGGAAAGTAACCCTGGCGAGAGGAGCACCACGGCCAGGGTCGTGGATGATGTCCTTCACTACACCTCTGATATATCCATGACGCTCAGCGTAGTCGAGGGTCCTGAACTTGGCGGGGTTCTTTCGTAGACGGGTGTGGGCGGCTATTGCAAACCGTCAGTATAGCCTTTGAGGAGACCGGAGAAGCGGAATTCTGGCGTACTGAAAATTGAACCGGCACCCTTCCTCTGGTTTCTGATGACTCTTCCCTATACCGACCGTCAGAACCACCATTCGACCTATCCGCTAAAAGACCCTCCGGGTCGGCCGAGAAATCGAGTTCCGACGTTGAGGGCACTCACCATTGTGATTTATGGCCCGCGACTAGGGTGGTTGCTGCTGGATATTGGTTGTTAGGTGTCGTTGATGTTGGTCCCACGATACCACAAGTCGGAACTTCGTTGGTTGTGTGGCTTGGCAGTTCACCAATTTGGCTAGGCGAACAATACCTAGTCGTGACCGCTCGGCTAGGGTTGAGCCCTGACAAATTACAATTCAAGTTGGCCAAGACTGACAACATCGGCAATGCACATGATTTTCGGGTGATTTATAATTGTTTCTCGAATAACCAGACTAGGAACTTGACTCTCCAACCCACGTCTTCCTTAAAGTCCTTCAACTTTTTTGGACTTGTGAAGCTCTCAAGGTTCTGAACCTCCTCTCTCAATGCTTCTTTCATTTGTTCACTCCTCGTGATAACCAATGCATTCATTTCAATATCTAATGAGTACGAGCGTCGAGTGTAATTAGATGAGCCTATGAGCGTAATACTTGGGTTGTGTTCCCCAGGCATATTCACCCAAATACCTAGAGCTACTTAGACTTAGGCTGTCGAAAAGGGTATCAGGCATTTTCTTACCTTTAGCATGGTATGTCCAACCATCCTTTTCTCCAACCACACCACGCTTCCATTCCTTCAATATGATAGAATTTTGCTTCCCAGCTGCGTAAACATCGGCAAGAAATCTACCTGCCAATAAGGTATAACCAGGAGGGAGATTGCCAGATATTCCTGCCGAGCCGAAAAATCCATTTGCATGAGGGTGTGCAGTAATGATGCTACCCTGCTTTGATGTTGAGGCAAGCAATATTGACTTCAGGGTGGGGTGTATATTGAAATAACCGGCAGTAAATGTCCAGCTAGCCTCGGAAAAATCCTGACGTGCAAGGAGTTGGAGGACTTTTGACAATCCAACTATTTCTGTAGATGTGTCCACTTCATGAAAGAGTGGCGTGAACTGTCCCAAGGGATACACAACTGTATCTGTGGATTCGGTCCCGGCATTGCCATCTTCCGGCTGCTGGGATGGCCGAAGCAGCGGAACAAGCAGGGCAGAGGCAGAGGCCTTGAACTCTCGAGGCCGTTCTGTCGGCTGTGGCGCGGGATTCGACGCGGGCCATATCAGTTTGTACCCTTGCTCGCTTGTTTTGTCTGGGAGAACTCTGTAACTGATTTGACTGATGGTTTGTTGGATTCTGGCATAATAATCTGTAATATTCTTGTTTGAAAACATGTGATATCTGTCTTGCCGGTTCGTAAAGTAGTCCGTAGACAGGTTTGCACTATGCTTCAGTGTAAGCAGATAAAAACAAGGAGGCTGATTGAATGCATGAATACATACCCAGAGAGTATCACTTCATCATCGAATCCATAGAGCTTCATATGCTGTAGACCCCAGCCCTCATTCAACCTCGCGGGTATCAACTTCTTTCTCCACCCAGTGAGTATTGGTGAATGATACATTCGGACCTCCACTCTATCTTCCCCAAATTCTTCAACCAGTGGAGCAAGCAAGGAAGCACATGAGGCCCTCGGGGATTCTCGGGTCCCACGCAACGCATCAGACAACACGGAGACCCTCAAGCCTGGCTGGTTTTGCAGCGCCTGTCGCAGTGTTTCGATCTCCACAGGTCAATCAGTATCAGTTGTGTCGGCGAATTAGAGTAGCGGGTGACCAACAAGCTCGTGCTCAGAAGCTCCAATGTAGAGGGTTGACAAAAACACACGATATTTAGCGTTTAAGATTTTTTCCTAGAACATATATCAGCTATGATTCCCAACAACTGACCACATGGTAGATCGATACCAGCAAGTTCGGTGTACCTTGAGGACTGAGTAGAAATCATCGGGAGCCTTGAGGATTCTGATTTGTCTTGCATCGATGTCGAACCTTGGAGCGAGTTTATCTAGGTCAGACGTCAAGCCTGCCAGCGCCGAGGCATAAACAGGCGCTGGAGGTGGTGGGGGTGCTGTCGGAGGGGCGGTGTGCAACAGCCGGTGGGGACGGGTGCGAGCCAGACAGTTGCAGCTCCTTGTGAATGTCCTCAGCCCGGAGCTGCGGGATGAAGCGAGAAGGAGCATCTTGAATGTAATCGGCTGGGTACATAAGACTTACATGAATGCGAGTTGCGACGACATTTAAGTGAGGTTTCATTTTCCAGCTGTGGAGACTAATTTTCCAGTTGTTATCAGTGGATCAGATAAGTCTAAGTCTGCATCTCGGTCCCGGAACTCCAAAGGTGCTAGACCAATAATGGATCTTGAACGCGAAGTACATGTGTAGTCTGGTTGGCACAACACCCTCCACAGGTACATGTGGTTCATGTACAGTAGGTACACTGTACTGTATGTAACCATGCGCAATCAGACTGGCCCCCATGCAATGCACTTACCGCTGCCAGAAAGCACTTACCTATCTCACGGAAACCTGATGTGTTACTCAAAGAGCTTGCTTGGTCTGCTAAGGGACTACTAGGCTACTACTAGTCAAATAAGTAAGGTGGCAGAGACACCCACCAAACCCTCGACAGTTCTTCTATTCTCCCTTCTCTTGACGGATATGTATACATACAGCTCCAGCTGAAACCGTTAAGATATCGCTACGTTGCCTTCGCTACTGCCTTGCCCATTCGATCTGCCCCAAGGTACGTGACGTCTACGTACTAACCAGCCGACAGTAGTCTTTGGGAAAGAGTATTATATCATATAGAACTCGCCTCCTTCCCTCCGACGAGTCAAGCTCATTCGCGTAGCTCATCGCGAAACAAACGGCCCTGTGAGAGAGGAAGCAAGCTCCCAGTTTGGCATGCACTTCTTACGGTGCGAAAAGCCTCACTGGAGAGGCGATGATTTCAGTCAGTGTGTTCGAAGAGAGTATGTTCCGATGACAACCCTTCTGTTCGATCTTTGAGTCCATCACAGTGTGCTAATTCTATTTTCTTCCGTGGCCTAGTCTTTTCGAGGTTCTTCTCCCACTGTCCGTAGTGGGTATTTCGGTACTACTTCTCGTCTTTGAAGGCGTGCGCCGGATACTATCTACTCGGAAACAGAATGGGGGATACCAGCAATTACTCGTTGATGATAGCATTCCGCCACAGCCAGTATACATTGATAGGAACACAGATGAGGATGAAGATGAATTCGCTGAGCACCTTTCACTACGACTGACAGTAAGCAAGTCTGAGGAATTTGAACTTAAGGTTGATCGGCCAAAAGGGGAGGTTTTATTAGTGGGGCTTGAGGAACTCGCAATTTTGGGAATGGTTGGTGTATATGTTACGGAGCTGGTCCCTGGTGTGAATGATGAGCGGAAGCAAGGGGAGATGGCTTCTTGGGCAGGTTTGGCATGCTGGGTTAGTCCACTATGATTGGAGTAGATACAACAAGCTGACTGAGGTGCTAGATCTATATACTCATATTGGCTAC
This sequence comes from Terfezia boudieri ATCC MYA-4762, assembly GCA_003788615.2. Classification (NCBI taxonomy): domain Eukaryota; kingdom Fungi; phylum Ascomycota; class Pezizomycetes; order Pezizales; family Pezizaceae; genus Terfezia; species Terfezia boudieri. Next base: position 1,152,112 of record ML121533.1, on the reverse strand, counting down.
TACTCGTCTGATTTTCAAGAACAAATCGCGGTTTCCAATCAGCCATCTCTGGGCGCATACTGCTTTCCTATACATGCTGAACTTCATTTTCATCACTGTCCCATTTCGCGCAGCTCTAATCCATCCGACCTCGCCTCTTGCACGTGGCCTTACAATCACTGAATTTGTTTTCATCTCTATACTCTGTACAATTGCTCTTTCTAGTCGGTGGGGGAACAAGCCAGTCGTGCAAGAGGTTCATGGGGAGATGGAGCCTTCTCGAGAGCCATTGGCCTCACTTTTCTCTCTTATGACCTTCAGCTGGGTGGACTCAATTGTGTGGAAAGGATATTGGAAAAGCCTTGAACTTGAGGATGTGTGGGCCTTACGCGCGGACGACGTTGCCGTTGTTGTGCTATCTACATACCGGCAAACAAAGTGGGTCGCCTTGCTCTCATTGTGGATATGACTGGCTTACACGACACACAGGAAAACTGCATCTTTAGCATTTCATTTACTGAGACACTTCGAGCGTGATTTGGTAATCCAAGCCACCTGGACCGTAATACAGGCAACCTTCGCTTTCGCTCCCACTCTACTTCTCCGAGTCATCCTCGAATATGTCGACGATCCTGGAGATACCCCCCATAACGTGGCATGGTTATTTGTCATACTACTATTTGTCACTGCTGTCATCTCCGCAATTGGCACTGGACAATCCCTGTATATTGGTAGAAGGATCAGCATCCGTTTACGGGCTGTGATTATTGGAGAGGTATATTCCAAAGCTCTCCGACGGAAGGCAGCTGCAGGTTCGGATAATGTACTTGGCGAAAATAAAGACTGCAAAGATAAAGATGGAAAAGGCGAAGAGGCCGAAAGTGGTCAAGCGAACAATGGGGCCATCATAAACCTAATGTATGACAATTTCTTGGCCAATAAAAACCACCCCAGTACTGATGTTTCTCAATTAGGGCTATTGACTCTTTCAAGGTGTCTGAAGTTTGTGCCTATCTGCACTATTTAGTATGTTACATCTGGTTCTCTCACCATTCTTCTAAGTTCTCACCTTCTCAATCTAGTTTGCAGCCGTACCGGTACAAGTGATCATAGCAGTCACGTTACTTTATCAAATTCTAGGCTGGAGCTCTGTCGTTGGTATTGCCGTGATGGTCTTACTGCTTCCCATAAATTACTGGATCTCTAGTCGCTTCAGTAAAATCCAAAAAGAAATCATGGCAACTTCCGATAAAAGGATCCATACCACTAATGAGGTGCTTCAAAATATCAGGATTATTAAGTTCTTTGCGTGGGAAGAGCGATTTGCACAAGTTGTTTGTGAATCACGTACTGCGGAACTGAGGGCCCTGAGAGACCGTTACATTTTGTGGGCAGTTTCTGGTATATACTCTTACTGATACATTTATTTGTTGCAGTACTAATTTAAGGCTCTAGCTACTCTTTGGTATGCCTCTCCGATTATCATTACATTTTTCAGTTTTCTGGTGTACACAAAGATTGAGGGTAAAAATTTGAATGCGCCCATTGCATTCACTGCGTTATCCCTTTTCAACGTTTTGCGAGTACCATTGGATCAACTCGCGGACATGATAACCAACGTGCTACAAACAAAAGGTACCACAAGACACCTACTTATAAAGTGCTGAAGTCTTACTTTGCGATATTTTAGTCTCCGTTGATCGTGTTGAAGAATTCTTAAAAGAAGAGGAAACCGAGAAGTATCATCAATTGAAGCCTTTGCCTGAAGATGAAGAAGGGCTTCACCCATTGATTGGTTTCAAGAATGGGACCTTTACCTGGGGAGCGAAGTCCTCAGCGAATGGAACGGGGTCCACTTCTGCCTTTACGCTTAGAGATCTTAATGTCAACTTTGTCCCTGGGAAACTGAATATTATAGCTGGTCCGACTGGTTCAGGAAAAACGTCAATGCTCATGGCATTACTTGGCGAGATGACGTTATTAGAAGGAAGAGTCTATTTACCTGGATCTCATAGTAGAGAGGACCTGTACACCAGCCCTGACACAGGTTTGACTGAGTCCGTTGCTTATTGTGCCCAACAAGCGTACGTGTTCAAACTTTTTCCCTATCCTTACATGATACTAATTCACATATAGCTGGTTGGTTAATGATACAATCAAAGCGAATATTCTTTTTGCGAGCCCCTACAATGAACAACGCTACCATGAGGTTCTCATTGCTTGCTCTCTTGAACGCGACTTGGAAATTTTGGACGCTGGAGATGAAACTGAAGTTGGGGAGAAAGGAATTTCTTTATCAGGAGGGTATGACGCTCCTCTCTTGGCTTTAGGGCCTTCATCAATTGACATGCAATAGTCAAAAGCAGAGGATTTCTCTCGCGCGTGCTCTCTACTCAAATTCGGCCTATATCTTGTTGGATGACTGTCTCAGTGCCGTAGACTCCCACACGGCAAAGTGGATATTTGAATATTGTATCATGGGGCCATTGATGGTTCACCGGACATGTATACTGGTTACCCATAACACAGCATTGTGCGTCCCACAGGCGAGTCATGTGGTTGTGTTGGACAATGGTAAAGTCGCTATGCAAGGAAGCCCAATTGCAGTAATATCTTCTGGGATACTAGGTGACAGCGACTTGCTGAAAAGTGCTATATCAAATCCTGTGTCGCGACTCCACTCGGCTATGCCATCTCGTGTGCCTTCGTTCGTTGATTTATCGGAGGCATCCACAGTGAGGCCAATAGGGACTGTGGCAGACGCAAACGGACAAGCCAAGAATAAAGCTACAAAGGGGGCAAGTGATGAGACCAAGTCCGAAGGTAGCGTTGATTGGAAGGTCTATCGGTTATATTTGCAATCAATGGGTCCTTGGTGGTTCTGGGTACTAGTTCTGCTTTGCTTCTCAATTCAACAGGTTGGCTCCGTGGCAGGTTCTATCTGGATTCGTGAATGGTAGGTGCCTCAGATTCGGAAAGCTAGAATGAGATCGTTGATACTTCCTAGGGCAAAACAATATGGGGATGTCAAGAACCATGTTCAAGCCATGGATTATTCTCTGTCACGGAATTGTCTTTTATCGGGCACTTGCACAATGCCTACTCTCGTTGAATCTCGTCTCAAGGTCAGTTCCACAGAAAGGGATAACGGCGACGTAAATGTCATGTATTACCTAACGGTTTACGCTTTGATTGGATTTGCTTACATGGCTACTTCACTGTTGAGGGAATGTATTGTTTTTGCAGGTAGCCTGAGGGCATCGAAGATAATACATGACCAACTTCTTCATGCCGTCATGAGGGCCAAGTTTCGATTCTTTGATTCCACTCCACTAGGTCGCATTATTAACAGGTTTTCTAAAGGTATGGTCAATCATAGGCTATGAAGAGTTCGGCACTGACATGAAAGTAGACTTGGAGGCTGTGGACCAGGAAGTTGCGCCAGTAGCATTGGGCATGATACACTCCTTTGCAACTGTCGTGGCTATTGTCATTTTAATTACAGTCATCACCCCGGGGTTTATTGTGCCCGGAATATTTGTTTCAGCCCTATATTGCTTAATTGGTTCCTTTTACATGCAAGCATCGCGCGATCTCAAAAGGCTAGAGTCCATTCAACGAAGTCCGCTGTATCAACACTTTGGAGAAACACTTGCTGGTGTGGCCACAATCCGAGCCTATGGGGATGAAAGGCGCTTCGTTCGCGAAAATTTGCACAAGATTGATTGTCATAATCGGCCTTATTTTTATCTCTGGGCGTGTAATAGGTGGCTTGGATTCAGAGTAGATCTTGCGGGCGCCCTGGTATCATTCTTCGCTGGTGTATTTGTAGTTGTGAGTGCAGGAACGATTGATGCTGGACTCGCTGGTTTATCTCTTACCTACGCCATCACATTTACGGATAATGTCTTGTGGGTTGTGAGATTGTATTCGATGAACGAACAGAATCTGAACTCGTAAGTTAATTGTACCAGACTGTAGGAGTCTCTGCTAATTTTGTGGTTAGCGTTGAGCGCATCAAGGAATATCTCGAGGTCGAACAAGAAGCACCCCCTATTATCCCAGAGAAGCGACCCCCTCCGGCCTGGCCTGAGCACGGAGCAGTTTCTTTCAGGAATTACACCACCCGCTATAGATCCGACCTCGATCCAGTCCTCGAAGACGTCACCTTCGACCTTAAACCCCTTGAAAAGGTTGGTATTGTAGGCCGAACTGGCGCTGGGAAAAGCTCGTTGGCTCTGGCTCTGTTCCGCTGTCTGGAGGCAGAGGAGGGGGCTATTTATATTGACGGAATCAACATTGGTGAAATTGGGCTTAATGACCTCCGGGAGAATATCACAATGGTCCCCCAGGATCCTACTCTGTTCACGGGAACCATTAGGAGCAATTTAGATCCGTTTGGTATTTATACAGATAAGGAGATCTTCGAGACGCTGAAGAGGGTACAGCTGATACCAGAGGTTCCGGACACGAGGATCCCGACGACTATCGATCTTACCTCTACTACTGGGAACAGGAACATTTTCCTGGACTTAAGCTCTCCAGTAGCAGAATCAGGGAATAATCTATCGCAAGGACAGAAGCAATTGGTGTGTTTAGCAAGGGCGTTACTCAAGGCGCCAAAGGTTATCCTTTTTGACGAGGCTACTGCTTCGATTGATTATTTGACGGATTCGAAAATTCAGGCAACTATCAGACAATTGGAAAGCACCATTATAACGATTGCCCATCGATTGAACACTGTAATATATTACGATAAAGTGTTAGTATTGGATCAAGGGAGGGTGAAGGAGTTTGCACATCCTTATGAATTACTTCAGATAGAGAAGAGCATGTTCCGAGCAATGTGTGAACAGAGTGGGGAGCTAGAATTATTGGAGGGAATGGCAAAAGAGGCTTGGGGGAGCAGGTTGATCGTATGATATTTTGTCAGTAATTGGGTTTACTTGGATGATCATACTTCATTGGGGGTTTGAAGTGCTACAAGCACAGATACCTGGGTTTTTCGTTGGTTGAGATACATACTAACTAGTACTTGTTTGATATTTGTAATCGTTTGTCTTTTTATTGTTAAGTACTCCATAGCTCAGTCGCCTTATCAGTTTTTGTCCCAGCTCGTGTGATATGTAAAGCACATATATCTTGGCTCAATAGCTTGGGAGACGGAGAACTCGAGCTTGCACCTCTCTGGTCCCAACTGTACAGAACTTTTCCCGCAAGACAAATGATAGTATACTCAGTGATCCTAGCATCTAGTGCAAGCCAGACTAAGCATCTTGTACGTCCTAGCTACTAAATTTTCGCGAGCTCTCAACTCTCCACCAATAACGTGAGGGAGTATCTTGGAATATATTGATTTTTTTTTACATAAGTTTGGATAGCCATAGCCCCGATTAACACAAAAAACAGAAAGTAGTGGCACCGAGCAATAATTTATAATCTGCAAAGTTCCTGGTCTTGTTGGTCGACCCTATGAAACGAACTATTTACGTTTAGTTAAATTTCCACCAACATTTTTGGCGTGCGTAGAATTAAATAATCTCAATTCACAGCCAATGAAATCACTACGGTTTTCAGAATTTGTACTACCTAGAAAGCCTCAAGGCCCACTACTTATACATATGAATTGCAGTCTAAAATACCAGAAGGGTTGTAGCTTTGCAATGCTTCTCTACACGGTTCGAGCTCTTGCCAACAGAAAGTTGTGATTGAATCTGAAGGGTACCACAGATGTGATGGTAGTAGAACTACCATTAGGTACTAGTAGAGCTTGAATGGTTATTGAGTTGAAATAAGCAAGTCAAACCGATAGGTCAAAGTACCCTGGTTGGAGATCGGCAAGTCATCTTGCACTGAACATCCCCCTCATGTCTCATACAGGCAACCCGTGCATTATACTCTATTTGTGCAGTTGACTGTATTGCCAAAATGCTCCCAGAATTTGATATTTGGCAGATCGAGATCATGATGTACAAGATCAAGTGTGCTTTCTTTTTAGGGGGCTGTTCCTTCCTTCTTTCTTGTTTTTCTTCCATGATATTGTGAGTAAATACATACTTAGGATCCATCAGCCAGAATTGCATAAGTATGACATTTACATGATCATATCAATTAGGGTAATCATGATTTGTTCAGTTACCAGTCGATCCTGTTCATGATCAAGCGCCGTGAAGAAACTCATATTCGTATATCACAGTGAAGCCCCGTTATAAGAAACCCCCTCGGGACTGGCCGGGGGTTTCTTATAACGGAAGGTTTCTTATATCGGGATATACAGATGACCGACAAAAGTCATGGGCCACCCTGGCCGTTGCAACCTATTTATCGGCACGGGGTAGGTAACATTCTTCAACCACAACATGCCGACCGATCAAGATACAAGAAAGAGACGCGAGTGCACAACAGTAGAGAGGGTGCGGATTATTGAATTAAATGCCCAAGGATTCTCCCGGCGTGCGATTGCCAAAAAAACAGAGATCCCCCGCAGCACAGTACAACGGGTGATTCAAGAATGGAATGCACAGCAAAACCTTAAGGCTGATTCACGCAGTGGTCGCCCTACAACTTTGAGTTTGCGTGATAAAAGGCACTTATACCGGCTCTCAGACTCAGATCCCTAACTATGCCTCATTAAGCGAAATAAGGCCTAAAGATTTCACCAGAAACAGCAGGTCAGATTTTAAGAGCTAGTGGCCGTCGAGTCAGATATGCACGCAAGAAACCACATATATCTATAGCTAGTTGACAAAAAAGGGTTTCTTGGGCACGTAGTCAACGACATCTGCCCATTTCTCAATGGCGGAAAAGAGTATTTACAGATGAAATAATATTGAATTATCGCCACGTGGTATGTTTTCATGCCAAGAAATGAACTAACCTTATTAGGTCAACGCCCTCGAGTCCGCTGACTAACCAGACTATCCGCTGACCTCCAAATTTAGAATATGATGAAAGATTCATTGCTCCAGCATTTAAGGATGCACGTACATCAGTTATGTTTTGGGGATATGGATATCATTCACCTCTAGTTTCAATTCGAAAGCGAACTGCAGCCGAAAGAACACATGATAAGGACCGATTAGGTTTGAACTCCAAGCAATATTGTGAGGAGGTTCTAGGACTATATCTACTACCACTTCTATATTCAATTTGAATTTCTAGTATATCTCTTCTACTACTCTTATGACGGGCCTGGAGTGCGTTGCGACACCACCCTGCTATCGCCAAGAATCAGGGGTGGCGACTTTTGTCGGTCATCTGTACATAAAAAATAAAGAAAATTCCTTTAGTCGTGTATGAGAGTAATAAAATGATAATTGATCACAATTGACTGGGTATAGATGTGTAAAATAAGACCCGAAATGTTGTAGTCGGATGTGTACTAGTGATAAAACAATTCGCACAATGTAGGTGTGGCTCAACTTGTTATAACAAACTCACGGTTGTATATGTATTACTAAGCCAATATTTAAGAAACCTGAAGGTTTCTTATTTTTCCCATACAAATTCTGGAGCTCTGTTTCTTATAACGGGAGATTTCTTATAACGGGGGTTTCTTATATCGGGACTTCACTGTACCGGTACCCAGATAAAAGAAGCAAACAACATATTGACTCACCTGCATTGATAATGCTACTTGGAGAAAATTTTTTACCTCAACGTCAATCGACTCAATTGCTCGCTAGGCTTCCGTTGTAGGGCTCTCTCATACGATTCGCACCATGCTCGCATCGAAGTCAATTATTGGGGCCCTCCCTGCCTTCCGTGGGGTCACCATAACCCCGATTCGCACATACGCAATCGGTCCCGCCAAGGTTCCCGCTGCGAAACTCAAGTATGTCCCCACCTCGGGCGAGTACCCACTGGGCTACAAGGTTGGCGGGATTCACTGCGGCATCAAGAAAGACGGGAAGTCTCTCGACCTAGCACTTGTCACCTCAGACCTCCCCGCTTCAGCAACAGCAGTCTTTACCAAGAATGTTTTCAAAGCTGCGCCTGTGTTGGTGTCGAGGGATATGCTCACCAAGCGAGGAGGAAAGGGTGTCAGGGCGTTAGTAGCCAACAGTGGTTGTGCGAATGCAGTTACTGGGAAGGGTGGGTTGGAAGATGCTGAGGGAATGGGTAGGGTAGTGGATCAGTTGGTGGGTGAGAAGGAGGCCAGTACGGTTGTCATGTCTACCGGAGTCATTGGGCAGAGGCTGCCCATTGCAAAGATCTATGAGGGAATTCCCAAGCTTCATGGTTTGTTGGGGTCAGGTCATGATGCCTGGATGTCGATTGCGAAGGCAATCTGTACGACTGATACTTTCCCTAAGCTTGTCTCGAGGCAGTTTAAAGTTGGTGAAACGACGTATAGGATTGCAGGGATGGCGAAGGGTGCAGGAATGATTCATCCCAATATGGCTACATTGTTAGGGTTCATTGCGACTGATGCTCCAGTGGAGCCGGAGGCGTTGAAGAAGATTATGACTTATGCAGTTGAGAGGAGTTTTAATGCTATTAGTGTGGATGGGGATATGTCTACGAATGATACGGTGGCGATATTGGCGAATGGAGCGGCCGGAGGGGAGACGATCAGGGTAGCGGGAAAGGGATTTGAGGAGTTGAAGGCGGTTGTAACCGCGTTTGCAGAGGATCTGGCGAAGTTGGTGGTGAGGGATGGTGAGGGTGCGACAAAGTTCGTCACGATTAGTGTGAAGGATGCGAAGACTTTTGATGATGCTGTGAGTTGATTCGCTGTTATTGGCGAAGGTTAGGCTGTGCTGATGCATTTTGGCAGAAACAAGTTGCCTCTACCATTGCCAGGTCCCCACTGGTGAAGACTGCGCTTTACGGCAGGGACGCAAATTGGGGCCGTATCCTTTGTGCAACCGGCTATTCTGGTGTTGAGGGTGTTGTACCAGAGAAGACCAATGTCTCATTTATACCCACTGATGGAAGCAAGGAGTTGAAGCTCCTTGTCAATGGTGAGCCTGAGAATGTGGATGAAACGAGGGCGAGCGAGATTCTTGCAATGGAGGATTTAGAGATTTCTGTGAGCTTGGGCACTGGTGGTGGGCAGGAGGCAGTGTATTACACTTGTGATTTTTCACATGAGTAAGACATTCTTTCATGAATATGCTTTTTGATGGGTTGTGCTAATGAGGTACAGATACGTTACTATAAACGGTGACTACAGGACATAGAGGGCGCCAATGGTAACGTAGTAGGCTTCAATAGTCGATCAGGAGTAAATAGTTATGCATAAAAATACCAAATTACAAATTTTTTCTCTCGAAATTAATACAGCTGTATATTCCGCTCACACAATGGTCCATTTCTAAACCCCGGGACAATCCTATTGTCAGAGTCCTAACGACCGAAGCATACTAGCGCCGTTGCTGCCAAACTTCTCTTTCCTGCCCATCTGTCCTTAACTTGCCGAAAAGAACACCAAACCCGTTTGCTAGTGCGTGTCTACTTATTGAACCATCTGCAAACCTTCCCTCTCCTCACGACACCCATTGAGAAAGGAGAGCGTGCGACCTGGAGGAAATTCCTCACTAATTTACTTTACCCATTCTTTTTCTATTCCCAGAGCGACTGAGAAATACTTCCAGCCTCTGGTTTCCATCACAACTTTGTTTTTATTCTTGCTGGCACAGAGTGCTGAATCGTGAAAATGAGTGGACGTAAGTTGGACACATACACCCAGAACTCCGAACTCCGCACCCTAATTGCGGGGTCGTAGAGGAGGGTGAAAAGCGCAGTTGGAGCTGATAATGGGAATTGGGGGTGGATAGTACGATTTCTGGATTTAATAAAGCCCTTCGTGCCTTTGTTACCGGAGGTAATTGCGCCGGAGCGGAAGGTTCCCTTCCAGCAAAGGATGATGTGGACGGGGGTAAGCGGAGGAAGACATTCTCTGATTTCTGGTTAAGAGGTAGCTAATTGAGGTTGATAGTTGACATTGCTCATCTTCTTGGTGATGTCGCAAATGCCGTAAGTTATCTCTTCTCCATTCGCGGCATTGGGTACGCAAGATGGCTAAGACGATGTTGATAGATTATACGGGATTGTGTCCTCTGATGTATGTTTCCATCTGTGTCTGGTTGCGGAGTTCGGGTTCGGTGTTCGAGCTCGAGCACATTCACAGCGGATGAGACAAGCTGATTGGTTTTGGGGGTGCAGACGTCAGATCCTCTATACTGGCTCCGTATGATGTTGGCGAGTAACAGAGGTACCTTGATGGAGTTGGGTATATCGCCAATTATATCGTCTGGTATGGTGTTTCAGGTATGTTACAAATTAAAGGATTCCTGGTCTCGGAAATGCTAATCTATCATATGTAGCTACTTGCTGGTACTCACCTTATTGATGTCAATCTGGATCTAAAATCTGACCGCGAACTCTACCAAACTGCTCAAAAGCGTACGTGGGATCAAATTGAGCTTGAATTTCATGTCGGTGAATGCTGACTGTTAACCCCTAGTCTTTGCAATTATTCTCTCTCTCGGACAGGCTACTGTTTACGTTTTGACTGGGCTTTATGGACAACCCTCTGACCTTGGTGCTGGTGTGTGCTTGTTGCTCATCCTCCAGCTTGTCGTTGCTGGTCTTATTGTGATCCTCCTCGATGAGCTTCTTCAGAAGGGTTACGGATTGGGCTCTGGTATTTCTCTCTTCATTGCCACCAACATTTGCGAGAACATCATCTGGAGGGCATTCAGCCCAACTACCATCAACACTGGACGCGGCCCTGAGTTTGAAGGTGCCGTTATTGCACTCTTCCATCTCCTTTTGACCTGGCCCGACAAGCCCCGTGCTTTGAAGGAGGCTTTCTACAGGCAAAACCTTCCCAACATCATGAACTTGATCGCCACTGTAGTCGTCTTTGCGTCGGTTATCTACCTCCAGGGATTCCGTGTTGAGATTCCTGTCAAGTCTAGTCGTCAACGTGGTACCCGAGGTAGGCTTCAGATCGCGTGGTCACACTACGGGATATACTGCTAACTCACATGTACAGGAACCTTTCCTGTCCGCCTTTTCTACACCTCCAACATGCCCATCATGCTCCAGTCAGCCCTCAGCTCCAACGTCTTCCTTGTGTCCCAGATGCTCTACAGCCGTTTCTCTGACAACATCCTCGTCCGTCTTCTCGGTGTTTGGGAACCCAAGGAGGGATCTGCTCAGCTCTTTGCTACCTCTGGAGTTGCCTACTACATGTCCCCACCACTCAACTTCAAGGAGGCACTTTTGGATCCTGTCCACACCGCTGTGTACATCGTGTTCATGCTCACTGCTTGTGCCATCTTCTCTAAGACCTGGATTGAGGTTTCTGGCTCTTCCCCTAGGGATGTTGCAAAGCAGTTGAAGGATCAGGGATTGGTCATGGCTGGCCATCGGGAACAGTCCATGTACAAAGAGCTAAAGAGGGTCATTCCTACTGCAGCTGCTTTCGGTGGTGCCTGTATCGGTGCTCTATCAGTAGCCTCGGATTTGCTGGGTGCTCTTGGGAGTGGTACTGGTATCTTGTTGGCTGTTACGTAAGTTTCCATGTTTGCTCCTTTGAATAGTCTTTTTGAGCTAATATTTTCTTATCAGTATCATCTACGGATACTTCGAGATTGCTGCCAAGGAGGGTGATATGGCTGGTGGTCTTGGTCAGTTCATTGCGTAAGCAGGGGATGTGTGCAAAGTGGGCACGTGGTGTAATCTACAACAAGCATGAGATCATGGGAAAAGCAAGCGGGCGTGAAATGAGATTGGGACTCTGGAATGGAGTTGTTGGTGAATACGTGTTTTTCTTTTTTTTTTTAATACTTACATACTCATCACTCACCTACCACTTTTTTCCGCCTCGCACTCTTGAACATAGCATAGTTTCTGGAAAAAAAAACTCGAAAGGGAACCAAGAAGTACAAGAATGGAAGAGGCAAAGCATGAGAGTGTATTTGACGCATGTTGTGTGTTATATGTATGTACTGTATATAATATGATCTAATGGTTCGATATTCTGAAGATTGTGGTTTTAGTCTGCTGTGATGTGGTTTTATAATGGGTATTCAAGAAAGATCAAGGCCTACTTAATGGAGGATCCAGAAATACCAGACTCGGTGAGTTGCAACATGGGTGAGTTAATGGACGAATCCATACAAATTTAAATAGGGGACAAAAGTCTGGCGAACTTTCGTTGATTTCAACTTCATACTGCTACTTCAAAACCAAGATGAATTGCTTGGGCGCTAGGAAATCAAAATATAGTGAACTTATTCTTCTCTGTAGAGGAATTCGGGCTTGCCCAAAGCTCGGTTGCATGACGAGCGACAACACGTGACGATCGAAGCGAACGTTACGTCTGGTTGGCACAACGTCTCGTAGAGAGCTACAACTGAGTGTGGTCTGCTCCCTATACCCATAACTGACCAAACCAGTAAGAGTTAATAAAAAACACCACAGGGTTAGATTTAATCTTTATAATAAAATAGCAAGGTCATGTTCAAATGTTGACTGATGCCCTAACTATCCCATACTGGTGGGATGTATTTGAAGATGGTTATTTGCAACAAGGCAACTGTATTTATGACCACCACAAAAGAGTGTATAATAGCCTGGCTTTTAGATAGTTTCTTCTTAATTATAATTCTAGGGGCACGAGATGATTGCTTGGTTATTTGAATTTCTTTGGAGCGGTTGTGAAACTTCAGATTTTAACTGCTGGACTCGTAGGCATGGAACTACTTATAGACAATAATACATACAATTTCAAATAATATAATCTTGGCTAAAATAATCAAATACTCTATTTCCTTATACAGTTTCCAATTATTATAAAATCATTACTTTTTGAAAAAATTTCAATCCAACCAAGCTATAAGTAACTAAGATTTATTTGGTTTAGAAATCTGTCCTATAAAAAAAAAGGCAAACTTCATTTTCTATATACTATATATTTTTTTTGGGGGGGGGGGAAGGGGAGGGAATTCTAATAAATATTTAATTAAAATCTCGAGGATATATTTTTAGACTATATATATCTAATCCCAAAAAAATAAAGGTTTATTTTGCTCTTTTTCCGTAGCTAAGAGTTCTTAAGAGAATAGTTTAATTACCGTAGCTGAAACTTCAAGTTCATATTTTTTTTTTTTTGGGGGGGGGGAATATATAGGGGATACAAGCAAAGAAAGATAGAGAGATATCGTCAGCTTGTGTCAGTAATATATATATACAGTATATGTTCTAGGCCAGCATACCCACTATGCCCCTCGCACGCAATGTATTTAATTAACTGGATTTAGTACATACGCATAACGCACTTGAATTAATAATAATATACATGTACCTAACTAGACTATATCAAATATATACAACTAAGGCTTTCAGCAGGCAGATCGGCAATAAGCTGACCAGGGAGGTGTGGGACGTTGTAAACTTTTTATTTTTTTTATTTTTATTTTTATTTTTAATTTTTATATTTTTTTAATTTTATATTTACATATATATTTCTTTTTATTTCTTTTATATTTTATATTTTATATATATTTATATATTTTAATATTTTCACTATTTTTATATTTTTTATATTTTTAATGTTTTTTTTGTTTTTTTATTTGAGTGGAACGTGTAATACCAAGGGCAGGTGTTATTTAATGTATTGATATTGAGGAATAAAAATAAATCTCACAATACTAGATCTCTCAGCTGGGGCTTTTAAACTATCAATACGGTGCTTCAGAACCTATTCCCACCCCCAGATCAATATCTTATGTCGGACCTTAATATTATCTCACATCAGATTTATTTACCGAATTTCAAGTAATTAAATTAATTGCCCCGCGAGCGGCATAGTGGGTATAGCTGACGGAGCGGCCCAGAACATTATTAATTCTTCAAGTTTTTAAAAAAAAATAATAATAATAATAATTAAAAAAAATAATAATAAAAAATAAGTTTCAGCTCCTAACACGAAGAATTGCTGTTGGTAGGCTTATTATGTTGAGATTTACTATCAGGTGCTGTCGGGGTCTGGATTGTAAGCCCAGGGGGGGGGGGGGGAATGTATATAGTTTGGTGTGTAACTCATGAATATTAGAAGTTTCTATTCATGATGAAATTACTCAGCAGGAAGTGTTACCCTGAATTGAAGTTTTAGGCAGACCTAACAAGACTCCATATCCAATAACACACAGCCCCCAACAAGAATAGGCCGTGAATTGATTGAGAAGGATGGTAATATTGTTTCAATGCGAGTGCTTGTCAAGTTGCTTAAAGGGCCCCGAGGACTTTCAACTTCTTGAGGGCAACCTTTCAAAGACGAAGAACATCTTCTATGTAACTAGACTAAGTAAGAACCCTCTGTGTAAATAGACTAAGAAGCTCTCTCGTATCCAAATATAAATATGCGAACTACCAGCTTGAATAGCGGCAATAGCGTTACTGCAATAAGTATTTGCAAGTGTTGTTTTCACGCCAGGGGATTTTCGTATGGGTGAAGCTGCGTTTCTTCGTAAATCATGGGAATTTTGAATGCGTGATTGACATCACGCTTGCAATACTTATTGCCAGCCCCAAGTACTGGCGGCAGAAACCACTTTTTGAGTTCAAGAAGTTTTTCAAGTGTTTAGTTCACCATCAACTTCCCCCCTCTTTACCCGAAGTACCCAGGTTGGTGGGAAGAAGATCAAGCGAAACTTCATTGTGCAAGTCCTTATTGGTGTGCTCCTCGGTCTTGGTGTGGTACGTGGAGTATCGATTGCGCAGAAAAGTGGTCCCAGAAGATGGAAATCGCTTAAGCATCTGGCATAATTTCTTAAGATACCCTCATAAATCAAAAATAAATAAAAGAAACCTCCCCCAAAAATAAACTAGAATAGAATAAAAAGAAATGAAAAGCTTAAGAGAGTCAGCGCTCCACGATTAACTATCCTCAGGCGCAAGAAACTTGCGAAGCCCTTTTGCGCGTGATACTTCTGTCCAATCATCCCATTCTTGGGCTTGGAAGAAGGAGCAGGTTGTGTCCCCGATGGGGATATCCCCAGCTTGGTGTATGTTCCGTGACGTGCGACGGGGAGAAGAAGATGAGGAGGATGTGGTGGTGGTGGAGGGGACCGATGCGGAGGATGGAGTCCTCCACAGGGCAGTGTGTACAAGGTAGTATCTGTACTGTAAATCCCCCCAATGTGGGTGTGGAGCCATGAGGGGTGATGGGGGCGCAGTACTTGTTGCACTGTTCCTCGGGGTGGACAGTGGAGTATCCGTTTGAATACTCCCTGGGGAGGTGTGTGTGTAGTGGGAAGGACCAGGCAAGCCCCCCCGCGTGAAGGCCTGAGTTCTCCGGCGACGTGGGGTCAATATCATCGGCAGAGGGGGCCCTGTTTGTTGGCTGATTGTGGGCGACCGTGGTGTAGAGGGGAGAGAGGAAGAGGGAAGTGGAGAGGTGGAGGAAGGCATTCCGAGTGTGGCTCAAAAATGTTGGGGAAAAAAGATAGTGATGAAACAGTGATATATCAGAATCGATTCTGCTTGAGATCGAGGGTGATTTCTTTGCCTGTTGAAGACAGTTGGGACCACCATATGGGGGGGTATTTATACCCCCGCTTCCCCTCCTCACTCAGAGGAAGTCCATCTCAGAGAAGCTTCATGTCTCATGCTCACATCTGACGACATTCAGTCTTTCACGCATGTATGTATGTATCTGCAGAGCTCAAGATGTGGATGGCAAGGGTATCTAGAAAACCAAAACAAACAAAAGAACACGTCCTCTGCATAGGCACCCCAGGCCTCAGGCCATAGTAGACCTGAGCATGATGTCTTCTGCTCTATACCATGGAGTCATGCGGGTAGTGATTGGGGTAGGAGAGTGCATAGTGCATATGAGGCATACACAGTGCCGGTTTAACGTCGGTAAATGAGTTGGTATGTATGTTGGACCAACGTCATAAGCGAGGTAAACAGTTATGTTGGTTTGTTGTTTTCTAGCAATACATATATCCCAGAAACAGAGTGGGATGGAAGACGAGGCTGAGGAAAGAGCGGTGCGATGTATCCCTTTTATCCCTGCTAGCAATGTTCGCCCCCGGCCACCACCACCACCACCCCAGGACATGTATATGAAATAGAAAACAATCCAACACTCTATGAATGCCTTTGCCCATATTACCGAGCGAAAACACAGGGGAACTAGAAATGACAAAAATCAAAAATGGTGAGAAGACAAAAAGAAAGCGCATTTCACGCCCATGGTCATTACCCTGAACTAGAATTTTAAACTTTGGATAGCTCCGACGAGGAGAGGGGAAATAATCAGTGACCAAAACAACAGGCTGGGCAGTCCCTGAACCATTGCCTTTCGCTCGTATAATTTCTGTACGAAGCTTCTCTTGAGCTTCTGGAGGTGGTGGTTATCACATCAATGATCATGTCGACAACCCCGATGCTATCTTTTGAGTTCAAGGAGTTCTTTATCCGCTGTGTAGTTCACCACCAAGCAACACCTCTCTCCACAAGCCAGAAAGCCACCCGAAGTATCTCAGTAAACGAACGTCATGAGGACGGCAGTCCCATGTGCCAAATTGACTAAAATGTACAAGCCTAGTAGCTCGTGGAACGTGATCTTTGTTTGGGACTGGGCCCGTATCCATATATATGTGAATACAAGGGAGAGGATTGGCTGCCAATATATATCGGCAGAAGTGCAGTTGAAATAGAATAGAGACTCGGGGGCCATGGTAAACGTAGGTCTGGGAGGTGTGAACGAAGTTGATGGGAGGGAGACAAGTAAATAGCCGAGCGAACATAGAGTTTTTAGGACGTCTTCAAATGCATTCATCTTAGGCTGGACGGCACCTATAACCCAATTTCTTCCTCCTTTACAAAGTATAGACAGACACGTGTACACGCGTTGCTCCGCAACTATGTTATGATAAACAAAAACATATATACCCAGGTCATCTGAATTGACCTCAATGCTGCAGACATTTCTCACAAATCACCAGCGACCCACGCAAATTCAACAAGCTTCCAGCCCGCATTATCACAGTTGACTTTGCTGCCTAGAATCTCACTTTTTAGTGCATTATCGTAGGATATCCTGGCTTCTTCCGTAAAAGGGAATATCCCAGGCGGGCTAAGACTGTACCGCTCTGACGGAAGGTGAGTTGCCCATTTCGGGAAATGCAGGGCAACTGCCGCCAGCCTCGACACCAGACCCCCTCATTAAATGAAACCCTTCTCCTCTGCCATCATTAGTCTCGCAACTCCCGTGTGGCAATGCTCCTTGTGGTAGACAGTTTGGTCTCATGACACCTTCGGGAACAACCCAGCAACTCACTGCGGCTCGAATACCCAAAAACGAGAAGACGAGAGACAGTGCACGGAGACAAGGCAAGAGTGGGACTACTTTGCATGAACACACCTCGATTGCTGGACGCTGTCTATGACGCAATTCCGCGGCGAAAATTCCTTGTAAAATACTCTCTAGCACCTTCTATGATCATTGTCCGCACTGAGACTTGGAACAGGGAGGGGAGTATGCCGCACTCTTTTCATGCAAAGTAGTTAGTTCTCCTAGTAGGATGATAAAAAGGAGCAGACAGGGTTTACCTAAGTTGTCTATAGTGCTTCAATAAAACCAAAGGAGAAACAGACTCCAGCCTCGACTAATAGTAGTCCTACTGTCGTACCACATCAAGACTAGCTAAGCTAACATAATAAGATGTGGGGATGGAAGGGCCCACATAAGTGACATCCTCGTACAACCGACTTAGTTACAATTCTCTTCAGCCAATAGTCGGTGAGAAAGGAGATCAAGTAGATTCTGACCAACGGTGAGATGAGAAAACGAGTATATTACTCTATATGCACGAGCTTGCAGGTAAGAATAATGCAGGAAATGGACAATAATTGGTAACAGACTAGTAAATGGGGAGATCTGAAGTTCGAGAGAATGAAAAAAAAGCGATTTCTGAAGAGTAAAGTAACTGATAATTAACAGTAAAGGGAATATTCCCAGACGTGGATAACGTAGAAAATCATTGGGCTTTCTTTGACTTTTCTCGGATTCGCTTTACCACATGCTGCTGAGCAATTCTATGTACCCACTCATCCCAGCTGACCCACCTATTCACAACTTTGAGTAGTAGCTCCACACCTTGCCCCGTGGGCACAGAAAACATTTCCCTGTGACCAGTTCCACAAAAGGGACACATTTTCAGACCGTGGAAAACTTCCGTATTGTCTTTGAGCTCAGTGTGAATCAACTTCTCAACCTTCGCTGAATTATGCACTTGGATCACCAAGACCAATTCCAGATTGCAAGATTTATGTTTTTTCATTCGCTGCGCGACGTCGGTAGAGCGGCCGATCTTGTACCATGACTTTCCATCACTTGTTCCAGCTGAGGATCTGCAAATGTAGAGGTACTCTTTAGGATTGAAATCGCGGAGATGTGTGGTAATGGCTGATGTCGCTTCAGGTGTCAAATGCGGTGGTAGATATCTCGGAATAGCTGGTGGTCCCGGAACTCTATCAGTAAAAGTTCAAGTTTCTACGCCAAAGACTTTTTTGCCTACTCACCTGCTTCATAAATCTTCTTATATAGTGCCATTTCTAAGGTATCCGCTTTTACGAACACTTCTGCGCCCAAGAGTGTCTCTTTCTTCCATCTGGGAACTATTCCAAGTTGATCCACTGGCACTGGAGGTTTTGCCATGCCCTGAGTAGCTAGGCTATAATCCGTCTTGGAAGCCATGACTACTATCTGGTGTTCGTGGTTTCGACCCCTGCGCATGTCATCCCTTCGATGGAGCCTGTTCAAGCCGTACTCAGTGTGTCTAACCAAGCTTCGTGGGAGAATGCGTGCAGGAGTTTTCGGTTTCTTTGGATATTCGGAAGCAGTATCATTTTTAGGAATGATTGGAGAAATTCTCCAGACACCACCTCGATAGCCATTCGTAAACGTGGTAGCAAGCGCCTTGTATATGTTTAGGATTCTTGACACCATGATGGATTGGTTTAGTGAGGAGTATACGCGGCCTAGACTGAAAGTATTGGGAAAAAATAGACAAAGGCAGACAATATCGCTTCTCTGGAGCAAACGCCGAACCAGAAATTGAAGTGATTATATAGCTCAAAAAGAGCGGACAGAGATCAGATCAAGAATAGAAGAACATGAATAAGCCTTTGCAACTCCGAATTCAATGAGCGAGATAAGAGCAAAACGAGCAGGAAGGGAGGCAATTATAAGCAAAAGGGTATCATTGGGTATCAAAACAGAAAAGTTACTATATCAACTTACTGATCATTAATAGCATCCTCAATTAGAAGCTTCGACACATCCATCCGCTGCCTGACCAAGACCGAACAATCACTCAACTACCAATCAGGGGGAGATACTCACACCTGAATATGTGGCACAGGTAGGCGTATTAGCAGCGATTGGATTCATTGTCACAGGCTGTACAAACGACTCAGTAAAGAACACGAGCCCCACCCCTCAGCTGACTGCGCCGTCCCCTTTTATGACCGGAACTGGTGTAGCGTTGATACACGCAGATGGTGCACAAGCACTCCCGTGGAAGGCCTGATTTCAGAGTGTAACGGTGAATGCTGCCTAGAGTAAACTGAAGGGGATACAAACGAGACAACATTGTCAGAGGAAGGTACGGTGGCTGAGCAAGACATGAGAGCACTTGCATATGTATGAAGATCGAAATCGAGGCGTGTGAATATCTGCTAATGAGTGGTAGATGTGTTGTAGGAGTGGGCTCAACCCAATCTCACCGTATTAGCAAGTGGTTGGTGGCTTGTGGTGGTGGTGACCGTACGGTCAAAATCTCGCATGGACTACTTACCTAAGCACCCCCTTGAGGTAGGACGTCCCAATTTACCAAATACAGAAAGTTGCTCCATCAGGAAGTTGTATGTGTACTTGATATCTTGGCACGGGAGAGAGCAACATACCGTATTATCTCGAGAAATTCGTTAGCTGAAGCATGCAGAGTGGCTACGGAGGGATCATGCAACCAGACTAGCAGAGTGGAGGGTTATGCTCAAGAAGTAGTGCGGTGCCAACCGGACTACTCAAGAAGGCAAAGGACCGCATACCGACATATTGAGCAAACAACAATAATCAACCTCATCGAAGGCAGAAGATGTATAGCAAACTCAAATACTACAATGAAGTTCATCCATTATGTTTTATGCTTAACTTAAGCCTATTTGTATATTATGTTTGGTGGGCACCACCAAGACACCGACGAGTTTTGCAGCCTATATCAGTATCTTATACCAATATCCTACAGCACCTACGGTACCTGGTACTCGAAAGTCGATCCCTCTACGCCACTAGCAAAAGAAAAACAGCGAAGAGTAAAACGCAGCTACTCAAGAGAGAAAAGGATCTTATACATCATCGACTTCCAAAGGATAGTGATGAGGATGATGAAATAGAATGCCGTTGTCATACACAAGCTGAAGCTAGTCAATGGTTTAAGATTCCCCAAACGACAATTGCAGAGTGGTGGAAAATTCAAGTACATATTGTGGGTCAGAAAATTGGCTCTCGACGTCAAACAAATACATCATGGTTGTGTTTGTGGCACAGTTGGAGATTGCCTTATTTGAGCGTCTGGTTAAAGGAGTGTGAAGCTGGAAGACCGGGTACGACGAGGTTGGTGCAATGCACCTCGAATCTTTGTGTTTTCACATGCTTGCCTACTGATCCAGCATTGCATATTGAGCTACACAGTCCATTCCAGCCAGCAGGGATGTTTCTGGTGCATTTGAATACACCAGGGTCTTTGAAGATTATGTACTTAGTACATACTATTACCTCCTCCACAGCCCCTCCCTAGATGGATATCAACGCTCTTGAATCATTTTGATAGTGCAGTATAGGTTCGCTGCATAATGTAGAAGCTAGTCTGGTTTGTAGAAGCAGAATGTGCATTGCCGTTCTTCGGTTATTCTAACGCCTCTGTTCGCGCTAACGAATTTCTCTAGATAATACCGGGATTGGCGAACCTTAACAGATTTTGAGTGCTTGAGCTGCCTATATTCTTGAATATCTCCACCATTGGACGATTCTACCAGACCCAATTGGCAAGGCCTGCGAGCCCGCTATGGGTAAAGCACTGAAGATGGCACGGGCTGCCCTGGGAGTGGGCAAGAAAGGCCACCTGCCTGTCGTCCCGAAGCAAAAGCAGAGTCAGAAATCAAGGCAGCAGCAGCAAAAGGGAAAGCCTGTACAGAAGGCCCCACAGAAGGAGAAGCCAGTCCAGAAGAAGGGCAGAGAGGAGAGAGAGAAAGAACAAGATACATCACAGACAGTTGATCTCCAAGCTTTGTCTGCCCCTACAATAACAGGAACTAAGCTCGATAAGACTGTGATGGAAATAGACAGCCCACAATCCACCCACCCAATACTGAACCCTCTCCCCATTGACCCCACTTCCAACGTCCTCCTCTTTGGTGAAGGTGATCTCTCCTTCTCCCTCTCCCTCCACACCACCCACTCCTATACCCACCTCACCACAACAACCTACGACCCCCACCCTGTCCTCCTCAAAAAGTATCCTCAATATTCATATACAATTACCGCCCTCCTCTCACCTAACCCCACCAACCCAACCCACCACACAGTCCTCCATTCTATCGACGCCACCAGCCCACCGAAATCAATAACTAAACAATCTGGTTCCTGGGACGCAATAATCTTCCTATTCCCTCATACTGGAGGACTCACAAAAGACCGTGATCGACAAATCCGGGCGAATCAGGAATTGCTTTTGGGGTTTTTCAAGATTGCGAGGGGCTTAATTGAGCCAAAGAAGGGATGTGTTGTGATGGGAACATTTACAGGGGAGCCATATCAGAGTTGGGATATTAGGGGGTTGGCGAGGAGGGAGGGGTTTAGAGTCAGGAGGAGTGGGGCTTTCCCTTGGGATGCATTTCCTGGTTATCATCACGCACGAACACTAGGGAACATCAGGTCGGGTGGGGTGAAAGACAGGCGGAAAGAGAAAGGAGCTGCTGGGGGTGAGATAAACGGTGGAGATGGTGCAGTCGGGGTAGAGCGGAAGGGGTGGAAAGGCGAGGATCGCCCAGCGAGACTATGGATATTTGAAGTCGACGATGGAAAATTGCTCAATGTCCCAAAGAAGAAACGCAAGAGAAATGTCCCGGCAGAGTTTGATACTGATAGCGAGAGTGAAGGTGAGGTGAAGAGTCAGGCAAAGAAAGGCGCCGGAAAGGGGGGGAAGAAGGTTGGAGCAGATGCCGAAGACAAGATTGTAGCGGAGAGCAAACAATGGTTTAAGACCCAAGTGGAAGAAGGCAAAAGCTCTAAGTCCAAGAGAACAAAGCATGGAGATAATGATGACTCATCTGGATGGAAAGATGGAGATGTGGAAAGCCAGGAGGCGCGGTTCCGGGCGGAAGATGATTTGTGAGATATCGGGATTGCAAATACAAAAGATTCTTTCTAATCTGGAGGATGTTTGGCGTTTTATTGGTGATATTTTTCAAAAGGCTTTATTATGCTTGTGGATCTGGTGGTGTATCCATTCTGTTTTTTGTATCTGAGATACGTATGCAATAGGGCTCTGATGTAGTACTTTATTCATTTGAGGCATTTATAGCATGCTCACTCTTACTCATCTTACAACCCTTTTCATGTCGAGAATACTAACCCGACAACGACGGTCGAGACTACATACCCTAAGATAAGTAGTAAAGACAAGAGATACAGTACATATCCGCTAAAAAATGGCAGGATATAAGACAAGAGAAGGGGTATTATTTTGACAAATGTGACAAACTCTACGATAAGTCTCACCATTCTTGGCCGAACAACAATACCCGAAGATGAAATTGAGGAAGGGAGGTACAGTACACTTCTACCTTATTTTATATATATATATTTTTTTTTCATATGTATGTTATGTATATTCAAGTTCAAACCTACAAGACGGTTTACTATGAGAAGTCTGAACCCAGAAACATACATAACTTCGTGAAAACGCAAAAAAAAAGTGAAATGAGTAATAGTACGCACTTGATCAAAGAGGCAAAAGTATAATAAAAATGACTTGAAGCAGAGTGTAAAATAAGAAAAGCGACTCTGGAAAAAAAACTTTTCAAGACTCATTATCAAACGAAGAAACCAAGCCCCTCCACATTACGGGAGCGCGCGCCACTCCCCCCCCCCCGGCCCTCCTCCTTCCTCCGCAAGCGGCCAGACTACCTAAGCGGGACACCCTGATGTATAGTTCCCGTAGAGCTTCCATTATCTTTACCCCTCATCTCATGCATTAAGAAATATAT
This sequence comes from Terfezia boudieri ATCC MYA-4762, assembly GCA_003788615.2. Classification (NCBI taxonomy): domain Eukaryota; kingdom Fungi; phylum Ascomycota; class Pezizomycetes; order Pezizales; family Pezizaceae; genus Terfezia; species Terfezia boudieri. The sequence goes on along the minus strand of ML121533.1, from coordinate 1,128,832 downwards.
ACCTTCCTCACCTCACTCTCCTCAAACTCATCTCCCGTCGTCGGGTCCCTAACCCACCCCGGCCTCACCCCTCCCTTTACACTCGCCTCTCTCAACCTCTCCCTACCATAAATCCTTCCATTCGGCAACACCACAGGGTCCGGCTCGACACTACTCCTCACATGATGCGCATATGGCACTCCCCTCGCCAGCTCGTTCAACTCGGTGCTACAGATAGGACATAAACTAGTTGTAGAGCTAGCGGTATTACTACTGCTACTCATCGTCTTACTATGGCACGCAGGGGTCTTTAAACAAGACAAACCAGCAGAGAGTGCGATATGGAGGAGTGGCGAGGATGGGAGGGAGTAAAGTGAGTGGTGAGTGCTGACGAAGAACTCTGCAAGGTGATCCCAGCGCTTGGGGGAGTAGAGGGATTTGTAGGGTTGGTAGTTTGTGTCGGCGGAGTAGGCCAGTAGGGCGGCGGCTTTTTCAATCTCGGGGAGGTGGGTTTCGTGGTGTGGGGCGAGGTGTTTCTTGGAGTAGGCAATTGCTTCGACAAGGTTGCCGGTGCGGACGAGTTCGATGTATTGTTGGAGCCGGAGGTTAAACTCTAGGGTGCTCTATTTCAATGATGCTGTGTGAGTGTTTTGTACGAAGAAGTCCACTTGATTAGAACTCACCTTATTCTTCCTCAAAGTATTCCTGTTCTCCGAGCACCAAGCCAAACACTCCGCCGTACTCCCCCTCTTCAGACTCGCCTCAATTCTAGCACACTGCACAAACACATCCACATCAACCAAATCCTCAATTCCCTTCTCCCCCGCCAACATCCTCGCACTCTCACCATAACCACTTCTCAACAACGCATCTACCAATAATCTATCCAGCCGTAGCCGACTCCATTGATCATACCCTTCATCGGCGAGGCTCGGAATCGTATATAGATCTTGTAAATGAGCGATCCTTTTCTTGCTTTGTAGCATTACTTCTTTTTCTTCCTTGTGCAGGGACTCTAGTTTTCGTTTGAGACCTTGCATGCGGGTGATCATAGTGTCGAGGGCTGCTACAGCTGGGGTACCTGTTACAGTTTCACTGCTGCAGAGTGTACTGTCTGTGTCTGTGTCGGCGGAGGAAGAGGCTTGGACAGAGGCGATAAGGTTCGAGAGGGAGCTAGTTAGGTTGGTGCAATCCCGCTCGAGATGCTTTTGTGCTGTTTTGAAAGTCTTCCTGTGGACCTCGTACGGGAGCCGGAGCAGCGGTTGATCCTGTTCATGAAGAAACCCTTAATCAGCAACCATTCAGTTGGGGGAGCAGATGGAAAATGCTTGGTGAAGCTGAAAGTACGGAAGTGCTAGCTATGGTGATTGCAAGCTGTAAATGGAACCCACCAACAACAAGTGCGACTCCGCATTCAACTTTGTAGCATCTACCGCCATTTCGTGTTAGAAGGCAAATATTTGTTGAAGTTCCGTTTGAGCCCGTCTTGAAACGGCCGATATTCCAGTGTGTGTTTGTTTATATGCGATTGATCTTGATGACAATTCTAGGTTGCTCAATCACCCGTGACTTGCCGACCTAGGCGTTGAATTCAGGACCAGAGAATAATTGTAACGATACTTAAAGTTATAGCTCAGAAAGTTGTGAAGTACACGCGCTGTTCCCAAGTAATATAGGTAGACGAGCGCCTCCTGACATCAAGCTTGGGGTAGACGTCAGCCAATTCAACCAACCAGCACCAGCTGCGGGGCGACTTGCAGCATCAACAGGGATGCGGCGGGGGCCTCGTTGGACTTTGAGCTGTAGTACGGACATGGGTGGTGGAGTGATCGTTTCCGAGGATCCGGTACTGTGCATGCTGGGACGTTGGGCGGAAGAGGGGGCAACTGTGTGAAGAAGATGCGTGTTGTTGTATACCCAGTACAAGCTGTTGTAAACTTGTTAAATCCAATAAATCCAATGTATGTACGTACAGGTGTGGCGGCGCAAACCCTGAAATGGACGGTATAGTATATATAGTGTATATACTGTACGTGCTCGAATCTATGTATGTAGAGTAGAGTACTGTACATATAGTAGGTATGATACCCCAGGAGCTGGTATATTAAATATTGATATCACAATACTGTACAAATAAGATTTGAACCCCCCCAACCCCCCCCCACAACCCCCTGCACCGAGACGTGTGAATAATTCCAGAACCCCACCCAATTAGTTCGAGCCCAATATCACAACTATTCCACACAAGAAACATTGACGTTATTTAATCCTTGAAATGCAGCACAGCGGCCGTGTTAATGCACATCTCGGCTTTGCATCTTGTATGGGGTTCCCGTATCTTCAATTTACCAGATCGATCTCAGCATTTCTTTGGAACTAGCATGTTTGCTTGATTTTTAGCTCTCCTGCAGCCGCGTTATGGTTCCAATAGTAATATGTCAAGACTATATAATGAGACCACTTTTTTCTTACCAATATTAGAAGGAACCTCCTGTCCCTGGTAGCCCATTCAACAACCACTGGGAAGATTGCTGACTGCTAGATGTATGACTTTAATGAAAAAAACGAGAACAGTTTACTTATTTTGATTGTTTTAGATTTGCACCCTATATGAAATTGTCGCTGTGCCAGGCTGAGACTGCTTTGCTGCAATTGTTTTTGCTTGCTTGTATTTGCTGAGGAGACAAGAAGGAGACAAGAAGGAGAGAAGAGAGAAGGGGAAAAAAAATAAAAATAAAAATAAAAATTAAGAGTCTAGAAGTATTGCCGGCGGCGTGTCTCATGAAAGATTGGTTACTTACTCTGAAAATATTGGGAAAGGGAAGGTCACAAAGAGAGTTTACCCTGAACTCACCGTGGATAGCTACTTAGCTATACTATTAAGCAGCCTAGCGACCCATGGGTCACCCTCCACTGCACTTGGCACGGAAATCGAACCCCAGCGCCAGGCACTTATTTCTAAGTACTAGACAGTACCTATATTCTGATGAGTCGGATCGGACGTTTGGGTTCGGGGAATAGGTTAAAATACTTATTAGCGGTATTCACTATCCCTCCCTCTCCCGCATCTTTTCAGTACTTCAGGTCACATCTTGCAATTGGTGGGTTTCAATTGGGAGCCTAGATATGAGCAGCTGCTGTTCTACTGAACTTCTCGCACTATTTTTTTTGAATACTATCACGCTTGGAAACTATGATAATAAAGAGTGTGCAAGAACGTAAAATTAGGGTGAAAAAAAAATATCATATAAGGTTATAAGGTGATATTTGAGAAAAGGAAGATTCGAAAGGCTATTCATTTGATTGAGAAAGTGTCGAAATATTATTTTCATATATACCACGTTTTTCTGTATCATGGGGCTACTGCTGAGACTGAACTGGCTGCAAACAGCCATAATAATTCATGCTTACTCCAGGCCAATTATCTATGACAATTGAACCCACAGGTCGATCCTCATCCTCGGGTGTTATCCCATCCCATAACCTCGCAACACCAATCACCGGCCCTCTACTCGCTATGACCATCGGATTATATCCAGGAACTTCTCTACTATCTCCCATGTGCCATTTTCCAATCCCACCTAAGAAAGCAGCAATCACGGGGATGAACAGAACCAGAAGGTATCTTGAGTCGTAGACATAGTGCGTCTTAGTTATTGTTGTTGTGTAATAGGCATGTGCAGCCGAGGGTTGCCGACCCCAAGCCATCAATGTCGCCATTTGGAAGACCTTTTCTATTCTTCTGCCAACGACATCCGCGTGGATGTAGGCAGTCTCATCCAATAACAAGTATCCAATTGGATCATCAAAGATACTGTTAGCCCCTGTTCCAACTGCCGCTCCAGTGAAAGAGAAAGGTGATCTATTGGACTCTCCGTATATGCGCCCAATTACCATCAAGCCGATTTGCTTAGAGAGACCCTCGGTATCATTCTTTTCAAACGTCGTGGAGTCAAGAGTTGGAGAATTACTCCCGATTTGCGTGGCCCAAACCCACCCAAAGTGGACGTTACAGTCGACTGTTTCAGAAGGAGTAAACAATACTCTGTCTGCATTGTATTCACCACCAAATGCCCACGCACCAAATATGTTGGAGAAATCTCCCGGAGCATTTCTCGTGTTACTCCCTGACGTTCCGCCGATGTATGATGATGAGAAATTTGCCCAGTAAAACGGACTCACTGCTGGATTCAATGTAGCGGTATTGCCAGGATTGAGTTGACTCTTGTATACTATTGGCCGGCCAATCAATTCTATTGAATCGGGATCTGGATTGATAATTTCTACCTCAGAGGAGCCTGCTAGTGGTAGGCTGACATTGGTGTAGGACTTTGCGTGACAGTCGGCGTTTAATGCAGCAACTCTTGCCTGGACTTTACAAGAAGTATTACTCCCACACAATGTAGCTACAGGAGGAATGGTAAGATTGCTCAGGGTGACCGTGGCAGCAATCTCAGTAGGGATATCTCGATATTGACCTCCACGATATCGGTCATTTGCAGCCATTACATAACCGGAAAAGGGTGTGGTGGAATCATCAGGGGGAACATGTTCCGTGCCGGTTATCTGATATGACTGGTTCGAAATTCCAGCAAGAAGAGCAGTGTTGACAAAGGCCACCAACAACAGCAGGGCTCCAGATATCTTCAGGCTCCACAGCCGGCCAGAAAAGAAGTACAAAATACGCTGCAGTGGAGACACGGTCCATTGAGCTAGCCGTTGAGCTTCGCCAAGCGTAACACCTCGGTGGTCCTCTGTTAAAGGTTGTGCCAACTGCAGCCAAAGATAGTGTTCTACACAGCGTGTCGTCCATGAACTCGTTGCTGCACCAAGGATAGCCACCCCAATGGAAACCAATACTTGAGGCGAAGGCCCACGAGCGAAAGGGTCGATTAAGGACTCAAGGGAGAAAACTTTTGGCTTGAGGTATAGAAGGATGACTAAGGAATAGAGAAGTAAGGAAAGCAGAGCCAGTGTTAATTGGCAAAGGATATTGTATGCGCGGGAATTGGTAGTAAAATGGTCGCGCAGACGCCGAGGAAAACCGGCTTTAGGCATCTTTAAGGATACGAGTGAGTTGAATAAAAGTGGCCTGAGGTAGCAGGTAGTCACACTGAACGGGAGCTCGAAGTATTATATTTGAACTTGACAATTCAACAAGCAGACAAATATAAATGCCTGCCTGGGCACTATGTCAATAGGGGATGTCCCTAACCCGCTAAAAGCTGAAGGCTGAGAGATACCTATCTGCCATCCTCAAAGAGGGTGGATCGAGAGTACCTATAGCATAAGGTGGCTTGCATTGAATCCAGCGCAGTTAGAATAGTCTCTTATGAGAGGGGGTACATGTCTCACTGCTGCATATTATGCAGGGGGTGGCGTGAGGACTTTAACCTTCACCCATGCACTGTAGTTTCTTTTTCACATTCATGATCATATGACTAGTCTTAGAACCTCCTACATGGAATACCATGGGAGTACTTTGTCATGAAGAACGATGGGCGTTATGAGAGAGTTTGTTGGAGGGAGTGGAGATTCAAGGGGTATGAGTTTGGCGACGAGATTTGTGAGAGTAATTATTGGAGAAGTTGCTTTGCCAGGCTACAACATCTATGGAGGTATCTCCAGCTCTTTAAGAGACTAACATACTTAGTAAACATATATGTATTCCGGCCCAGTCACTGCATTCATCAAGAGACCGGTAAAACATAACAGAAGCGCTAGTTGTCTGAACATATAGAATTTGTTATGATAGTCCAAGGAGAAAGGATGCCTTGTACCCAGCGTGATGGTCGAGTGAGATAATTCCTTTACATTGTGACAGTTTACTCCTGGTCTCCTTCAAGACGTTCGACCTGTTAATGCATATATATGTACATGTATGTATAATAATACACCTTATTACTCGCAGTCTTGTACCTATACTAGTATTGAGTAACTACATTCTGGTTTTCACCCCTACTTCGCTCAACTTGATCCGCGAGCTCTGTATAGAAGTTGGGGCTGAACATCCTGGCCCATAACGAAAATTTATGCTTTAGCCATTTATCTACTCAAAACCCTAAGTTGTGGAACAAGAAAAGGTTGTGCAAACCAGAATAATTTCCATCACTCTCCAATTACCCTTAAATTGAAATAAATCCCCCCCCCCCCAACCCCAACCTCCTCTCAATCAGTGTAAACTTGAACTTTCATCTCGCCACCATTACCAGAATATATACCTTCCTTAAGTAAATGAGAAAGAGAGGCTAGAAATACTTGGGCACAAGGTTAGGAGTAGGGTACTCCCATCTGACCATTGTAATTGACAAAAGATATACAGTCCGATAGTAACAAAAAAAAAAAACTCTTGTTGAAACAGCCACTTCAGACCGCTTCCGTTGTGTGTAGTTCATATGATGTATGTATAGCAGCAATATTCCACTTCATAAGCATCTTTGTGAGCAGCGGGAGTTGGGTGGTAGACCTTTCGGTGATGCAGCGCACTTAATTATACGCCTTCTCCACTGCATTCTGCATATGAAGTTTTATATAGACTTTTTGCATGGACTTGTAATATATGTATAGCAGCAATTACCCTGAATACAACTTGAGAGCGAGCTACGTATAGGCCACATTTACTAGTAGCATTACATTCGGGACAATGCAAGTTAAGAGGTTTCTCAAACTAGAGCCTATACTAATGATCCCTGAGGTGTGCATGTGGAATATGACATGAGAAGAAAGTAGGGTATTTAGAATTAAACCTTAGCTAGATTCAAAGACCGAATTCGAAGAGCTTAACTGCTAAGTAGTGGGCATCCATCACCACAGCGACTTAAAAGCAGGGGGACGCATGAATAAAATATCAAGCAACATCAAAACGATGACCGTCTACTCTTCCTCAGTACCAATTTCACGGCCTCACACATCGCCTCCTTGACTTTAATCAACGTTTCCAACAACCTAAAACCACTCTGCAAGTATTCGAAATTTAAACATCAACGTAAACGTCTCTCAACAAAAAGCTCCCCGGTGTACAAAAACTCATCCGATAAATTGTCAAAGTCCAGCCACTCGTAATAAAGCCAAACACCTGTATCTGCCTCACTAGCTCCCAATCCCAATGCAGCTTCTCAACTAAAATAAACAACATCCCAACCATAGCGTCCAAAATCTTGCTCAAATCATAGCCGCCTTTGGAGTCATTGTTAAAGTTGCTTGGGGCACGGGTTACCTCTGCTACGCCAACGTCAAAAGCTTGAGAGTCGTCTCTGTAGCGGAAGAGCCCATCGAAGCGGTGCGTGTTTTCGGGGATGAAGAAGTTCTTTGCGGACGAGATGGAGGTGTGGTCGGTTACCGCCTTGGTAGAGGTTGTCGATTATAGAACCCCAGATTATGTCGAGGGTACCTTCTTTTACATGGCATTGTGCACGAGTGAAGATGTCGATCAGAGTAAGGAGATGTGATACTGCGGTATTCACATATGTACACACGTAGTTCTCTGGGGCTGGAGGGCAGTTATGAAGGCGGGGACTGGTTTCGGTGATGGTACTACGAGAATCAGTATCATTTTGTAAGAAATATATGGTATATCCGTGGGCATACATGTACATACATGTAGGAAGCCATATCCTTCGCATCTTCAAAGCGTTTGATACTGAAATTGACCACCTCTGGCAAGGCTGGTAACGCTGGTATTAATGCTCGTAGTTCCTTCCTCTGATCTGGATAGCCGCAAAACCATGTGCATCTAAATCGATTACTTTCAGTGATGGGAAATGTCCGGAGAGCGGTAACTTCTCGAGCCACGACTCGACCTCTGATCCATCCAGGAAACACAAAGCTTTGGACTTAGCATTGCAATTGAAATTCATAGGGCTAAGATAGTAGCACAAACAGGCATATGTGAAGATAGCCAAACGGGCTGGTATCCCGTGCCATGGTAGTCGTTTGGCGTAGGTACATTTTTCCCACAATCCATAGAAGGACCAGCTCCTCCAGCGCCAGCCACAACACCATCATTTTCAGAGACTTTCCCCTTGAGTGGGCGCTTAGGTTTCTTAAACCGTTTCCGATACTGCCTAGGGAAATGCATGGTAAGTTCACAAAAGACCAAAGTTTTGTTTCGGTCTGACAAGAGTGAGAAAGCATCCCAATCTCATAACGTGCCAGACGCCCAACGCATGAGTTGGTAAGAAACTTGCGCTGGGACCTTCCCATGAAGCAATAACGTGGGTTGGATTTTAACTGACTTAATCGAGTATTGAGAAACACTCAAAGCAGCTCCTTTGTACCGAGGTTTTTTTCGGTCTGACAAGAGTGAGAAAGCATCCCAATCTCATAACGTGCCAGACGCCCAACGCATGAGTTGGTAAGAAACTTGCGCTGAGACCTTCCCATGAAGCAATAACGTGGGTTGGATTTTAACTGACTTAATCGAGTATTGAGAAACACTCAAAGCAGCTCCTTTGTACCGAGGTTTTTTTCGGTCTGACAAGAGTGAGAAAGCATCCCAATCTCATAACGTGCCAGACGCCCAACGCATGAGTTGGTAAGAAACTTGCGCTGAGACCTTCCCATGAAGCAATAACGTGGGTTGGATTTTAACTGACTTAATCGAGTATTGAGAAACACTCAAAGCAGCTCCTTTGTACCGAGGTTTTTTTCGGTCTGACAAGAGTGAGAAAGCATCCCAATCTCATAACGTGCCAGACGCCCAACGCATGAGTTGGTAAGAAACTTGCGCTGAGACCTTCCCATGAAGCAATAGCGTGGGTTGGATTTTAACTGACTTAATCGAGTATTGAGAAACACTCAAAGCAGCTCCTTTGTACCGAGGTTTTTTTCGGTCTGACAAGAGTGAGAAAGCATCCCAATCTCATAACGTGCCAGACGCCCAACGCATGAGTTGGTAAGAAACTTGCGCTGAGACCTTCCCATGAAGCAATAACGTGGGTTGGATTTTAACTGACTTAATCAAGTATTGGGATAGAATCCCTGAAATGCTCAAAGCAGCTCCCTTGTACCGAAGTTTTTTTCGGTCTGACAAGAGTGAGAAAGCATCCCAATCTCATAACGTGCCAGACGCCCAACGCATGAGTTGGTAAGAAACTTGCGCTGAGACCTTCCCATGAAGCAATAACGTGGGTTGGATTTTAACTGACTTAATCAAGTATTGGGATAGAATCCCTGAAATACTCAAAGCAGCTCCCTTGTACCGAAGTTTTTTTCGGTCTGACAAGAGTGAGAAAGCATCCCAATCTCATAACGTGCCAGACGCCCAACGCATGAGTTGGTAAGAAACTTGCGCTGAGACCTTCCCATGAAGCAATAACGTGGGTTGGATTTTAACTGACTTAATCGAGTATTGAGAAACACTCAAAGCAGCTCCTTTGTACCGAGGTTTTTTTCGGTCTGACAAGAGTGAGAAAGCATCCCAATCTCATAACGTGCCAGACGCCCAACGCATGAGTTGGTAAGAAACTTGCGCTGAGACCTTCCCATGAAGCAATAACGTGGGTTGGATTTTAACTGACTTAATCGAGTATTGAGAAACACTCAAAGCAGCTCTTTTGTACCGAGGTTTTTTTCGGTCTGACAAGAGTGAGAAAGCATCCCAATCTCATAACGTGCCAGACGCCCAATGCATGAGTTGGTAAGAAACTTGCGCTGAGACCTTCCCATGAAGCAATAACGTGGGTTGGATTTTAACTGACTTAATCGAGTGTTAAGGATAGAATTCAAAAAAACTCTCAAAGCAAATTTTCGGGCAAACATAGAGATGACGCTTACGTTAGCTATCAATTTCGCAGCCTTCCTCCTTTCCTCCGCAGTCCCGGAGTTATTGTATTCAGTGAGGAATTCGAGCCAGATTCGACGCGTGCCACCCATCAAACTCGGACTGTCGGCAGTAAACCTCAAAGGCCCCCAGGCTCCACGCCTCAGGGGGGTATTGTCGGAAGTATTGCTGCACACATGCTCGACGAGATCGCTTGTTACTGCGAGGCGATGGGTGTGTGGTTGACGTACCTGGAGACGATGATGGGGTGTTGCGGTTGAACGTCGTGAACAGTTGACGTTGGTGATGAGGAGTTGTTCGAAACCATGGTATCGTGCAACAAGCAACTGTGCTAGGTAGCACAGAACTTTGCCGGATTTGTACCGAGGAGGGTGTTGTGCAAACCAGACTAAGGAAGATGGAAGGAAGGTTGGATAGGATGTATATTTATATCCAACCTAGATTTTAAAGTTGGCACTCTTGGCATTTCGGCATGCTTGGCATTTCCAAGTTGGCACTCTTGGCATTTCCAAATGTTTCCATTAGGATTCCAGTTGTTCTTTTATATTCCATATAGCAAACATAACGTAGTCTCGTGACTACTAAACATAAAGTCAGAGAGCGAAAGTGGGCGACCGCGATTAGAGGCTTGTGCCAACCAGACTAGACCGCGATATATAAAGTGGGAAGGTGCTAGGTAGCACAGAACTTTGCCGGATTTGTAGTCTTGGCGCTTCAACCCAACTTAAGATTTTTAAATAGGCATTCTTGGCACTTCCAAACCTTTGAATTCTATTGCGTTACAGTTGTTCTTTAACAGTCCATGCAAACATAACGTAGTCTCGTGACTACGAAACATAGTAAACCGATACTGCATGGGCAAGCCTCGCAGACCTACGCCACCATGATATCCTCTAGAACGCTCTCCAACTCTTCTTTCCTGAACGGCGCCCACAGGACTTCTGTTCCTTGTACATCCTTCTTCGATGTCACCATTTGGTGGTCTTGGAACCTATTGGTTGGTATTCGTTAGATCACCCTTTTAAGGGAGGGGTGAACCTTACTCCTTTAACAGCGTCCTAAATGCCATATCATTACTACAAATGAACTCCTCCACACCCATTTGATACAGCACTTTATACTCCACTCCATACATCTCGCCTACCTCGCCTGCTCCGCCTGCACCATCTTCCTCCATCGCCTGAAGCTGGTGAGACACGAGAATCCGGTACAGCTCCTTCGCGTTTTGCGGTAGTGACGCAAGAACGTACTTCACACCTTTTGTCCCACCCGCACGCCCTGAGCCACCCATGTAGAGTAACTCTTCCACAGAGGCTTCTGCAGAAGAATAAGGTTGGAAGGTGGTAGCGTCATGCCACAGGAAGTTGAATTGCGAGACTTTGGCAGAGTCCCACAGAAGAGGGGCTTTAATGTGGTCTGTGGATGCAACAAGGGAGACCCGAGGGTGAGAGGCCAGTCGAGAGAGAAGGGATTGATGACGTTCGGCGCGGATGGATTCGCCATCGAGGGAGTGGATTATCAGAGTAATGCGGGCGTCAGACGGGAATCTCGTAGATGCGCCCTCATCGTTATCCTCATCATTATCTTCATCATCTTCTTCGCCGTCAAGGAGTTCTATAAGCTTGTCAAGCATGTCATTGGGGTTCGAGCCTAGTTTCCGCCTATGTTCGACCCCTAATATTGTCGCAAATATGTTATTGAGGATGTCTCTCGTCGTAACAGCGGGAACGTAGCCATTGACCACCACAATGTGATTCTTTGGTGTGTATATTTTCGCTGCAAATCCCATCAGCAGTTGCCGTTTCGAGCCGTATCCGTATAGCATCACATTGAACCCCTGGCTCAGCTCAAAAGCCCACTGACCGAAATTCTCCCGATGCACATCCATCAGCATTGCCCGCTCACCCTCATGTGGTAATGGGTATTCCCGTAATAAGCGGTAGTAATCCCCCAGATCTAGCTGCGGCAAGCCAGCCAACGTGCTATTCGAAGTTTTTGTGCCTCTTCGGTGCTGTTCAAAGTAACTCTCGAATCCTTCTAAAGGAGGAGGCTCATATTTCTCCTGTATCTTCTTTTTTGTTGTACGTTTCTTCCTTGGGTTCTTGCCACCCTGTGAATTTCCATCTTCTTCCTCATCCAGTAAGCCATCCTCCACGTCCTCCACATCCTCCACATCCTCCTCATCATCAAGTTCCTCCTCAAGCCCCAATTGCGAATATATCTTTGATGCAAGTACATCCTCCCCCTCATCATCATCGGCATCACTTAAATCTCCGTTCATAGCCTTCTGCAACATGATTCTCGCCCCTTTCCTTCTTGCGGATTTATCGGCATTCCGGACAACGCCTGTGTTCCATGGATCTCCATCATCCTCATTATTTTTCGCTGCTCGTTTTGGTGTTTTGAGGACAGATTTTCGCGGAGAAGCTTGTGGGATGCCTGTGCCATGCTCTGGAAGATTTCGTTTTCGTCTGCTCGGGGTGGAAGGAATTGGTAGGGTCGTAGTGTGGGTAGTAGCAAGCTTGCTGGGGGAGTGTTGCGGGCGAGAATGTGGATCTACAGAGGCAGAGCCTTCGGGTATTGGGGAAAGGTGCTGAGCTTCGTCGAATGGGAGCTTGCGTTTCATTAGGATGATATTTGGGAGATTGAAATGGGGAGGTAAGTGCTCAACAGGAGTTCGCGATGCTCGGTTGAGGTCAGATGATCTAGTCCTAATTCGTCCTACCACATCCGCTTTAAGTAGTTAGAGCAATTTAGAATGAAGGGGCAACTTCAGGGTAATCACAATTTAGACAAGCTAGATCGAAATTATCTGCTTGCTATTTTTCTAGCCTCGCCCCCTTGCTGGCGATATAGGCCTCAAGAGAGATGGGCCCTAAATTCACTATCTTCACCCAATTACAGATACCCATAGGAAGACCTATACGAATACAAATTCACAGCCGGCGAATTTAACCGTTTCCACAAATCTGAATGGGCTAGTCATACTTCTCCAATAAGAGGTGAACACGAGGACGTGATATATTATTTCTTTTATCTGCTGTATGTCACAAGTGCGGAGTTGCTTAGGGATTAGATATAAGGAATAAAAGAGTACTAACAGTAAATAAGAGGGTCTTAGATTGGGAACCCAAGTGATATTGAGCTCTGGAGCCATAGTTCAATCTAGGATATGAAACAAGCTCACAGCCCTGTATTTATATTAATTCTTGTATAAAATCATTTTCCCACCTTAAGAATTATACTACATTGCACTTCATAGCAACCTGCCTAATTATGTTTCAAACAGAGGATATTTTGGGGGGGGGGGGGTTTGAACTTGCAAATAAAGCAGTTGATTGGTATACCCTTTTCCTTCACAACAGGTGAGTAGGTTTTGGAGAAGTTCTAAAAAAAAGAAGCCCTGTTTTACTTAATACAAGTAGTTAGTTTCTTCACATATTTAGGCTGCTTATTTACTGGCAACACTATATGCTTTCACATTAGCTTTAGCTAGTTAGAATCTACACAATTATACAGAGTACAGCTACAGCTATACTATACAACTGATCTAGAGTTTATATAACGAGCCACCCGAAGTTTGGGTGGATTAAAGGAAGAGGTAAGGTGGTCTGCCTCCCCACAAAACATCGGGCCTAAACTCCGATAGGAAAAGGAAATGAACTATGACTCCAAAAATAAGGAAAAAAAAAAAGAAATGTAGATAATGAAAATAACGCGTCAACTACCTTAGTTGAGGTTCATAGCTGTTTGTCGTGCTGCTATGGAAGCCCTTACGAGGTATGACTCTGGGGCCATGAGCAGGCCCATCCTTTCTCCCCCAGCTAACCGCGCCCTAGGTAGGGGGCAAGTTTCTAGGTCCGGGTCCCCCCACTCCTGTCCTGGCTGTAAACTCCTGCAGCCACACATCTCTTCCATCAGGGAACGATACTCACCACATCCCTCATCCATGCGCTAGCATGATAGTAGCAGACAAAAAAATTCACTTAGCCTTTCGAAAGCACCTCCTCGTATTCCCAAATCCAGTTGAGGCTTTCAGTTTTCTCCCTTCTTATATATTAGGTGACCTCCCCATACTAGGTTTCGCCCCCCCCTAAAAAAATATAAAAAAACTTGTACCTGAGGGCTGAAATACAAAGGCGATAGAAAAGGCAGCATGCGGGTGAGCCCTGGAGGAAGTAGGAAGAGGTCTTCCCACATCACCTGGGATAGGAGAAGATTTCTTCTTTTTTTTAATTTTTTTTTAATTTTTACATACAATGGGTGAATGAAAAAAAAAATTTGAAATATGAAAAAAAAAAAAAAAAAAAAAAAGTTTACGGTAAGAAAACCTAAATCCTGGGAGGGAGGGGGAAGGGGAAGGGGGAGTTACATGTTACAAAAATGTATTCTTCAATGGCATGGGATTATTTTACTAACTCATAAGGCGTGGGTGGGGGAAGGGGGAGAACATGGGACAGACATCAAATTTAGTTTTAAATTCGTAAAACGATTCAATATGCAAGAATTAATCAGTTCTGCTTTATCCTTAAACGCAACTTTTCCGAAGTCTTTACCCCCAGTCTCGATAGTCTTGTCTGGTGGTGGGGCAGGCAAGCACCTCGGCGGCAGTTGTCAACAGGGGGGGGGGGGTTGGAAGGCTGCTTTACTCAGGGTAAGGAAAAATCAGACAGAATCAGTTCATTATTTACGGTCAACTCGAAACTTTGTTGGAGTAACGATAGGACAAAACGTGATCACTGGGTGCCAGGTTTGCCTTGACCAAGCATGTACAAAGCTTTCATCTGTCGACCTTGGCCCACTTATAACTTATATAAGTTTGTTCTCGCTCATCAGGACCTTCACTCAAACACACGTTACACACATACACACACTTTCTGGCACTCGAATTACTTTTTGTCTCCTCTACGAGTCTCTTAGAGCATTAACGAAATCTCACCAATGTCGAACACTCAAGCTCCCGCTACCGTCAAGAAGCTTACGCTCGTGCCAACCAGACTACTTACGCTCTTGAGCTCTGATAGTATTGAAAAAAAAGTTGGTATGTAGCTAGTTTACCTTTAAGACCATATTCTCTTAACAGACCAATCCTTGGAGTATCTGTGTGCTAATAGATGTCGTTACTACAGCGAGGGATGTTGCCGAACGATCAATCTTGATCAAGAACATGTTGGAAGACTGTGCAGAGTTCGACCAGGCTATCCCCATCCCTAACGTACGTTTTTTAGCACTGCAAACTTAAATTTCTTCCGTTTAGAATGTCTTGTCCCATCGCTTACTTGGTCCTTTTCCAGGTCACGAGCTCCGTCCTTACCAAGGTTATCGAATGGTGCGAGCACCATAAGAATGATCCTGCCCCTGCCGCAGACGAGAAGGTCGATTCTCGCAAGAAAAGTACCGACATTGATGAGTGGGATCAGAAATTCATGCAGGTTGATCAGGAGATGCTTTTTGAGATCATCTTGGTGCGTTAATTCCTTCCTCTTTACAGTTTCAGCCTCATCGCCACAAGGCTACAGCCGCATGATACCTGAAATGACCGACCCATCGAAAGTTGGCTAACAACGAAGTGAGTCTATATAAATACAGGCAGCAAACTATCTTGACATTAAGCCCCTTCTTGACGTTGGATGCAAAACTGTCGCCAATATGATCAAGGGGAAGTCGCCAGAGGAGATTAGGGAGACCTTTAACATTCAGAACGACTTCACTCCAGAGGAGGAGGATCAAATCAGGCGGGAGAATCAGTGGGCTGAGGAGTGAGTTGCCACTTTATGGTCTCTTTTACTCTAATAGGCTAACAAAGTTACCAGCCGTTAAACGTACGATCCCCTGGTTCGCTTGGCCGAGACGATTCCCTTGTGCCAACCATGGCCAACTTTTCCTTTTCTTCCCTCTGTTCATTTCTTTGTCTTGGGGTGTTTTTTACGGTATGAGTTGGTTGGGCTGTTGTCATTTCATTTGATTGGTTTTTTTGACTGCTGTGGGCCGAGGTGAGTTAATGCTTGAGCCCAAGTCCGTAATCACAGAAAATTACAATAAATCTGGGATGTTGGGCGAAATTAGCCTCGTAGAACCAGGTTAATATTGTAGGTTCGTGACCTCGCAACCCCAGAGGTTAGAGGTTGTTACTACAGTACGAGGCTAGTGTTGTCTGCCAAGACTTTCGGTTTTAATTCTAGAATCGCTACTCACTCACAATATATTAGCTATCGGTTATTTACTAAAGTACGCTAGTATACAAGTGACAACGCCAAGTAACTAGCAGGTTCGTGACGTCGCAAACTCCCAGAGACAACAGTTCACGAGGCTAGGGCGAAATGGCGACACCGCTTATATGTTGTGGGCCGCTCGCGGGCGGCCCACCCACTATGCCCCTCGCGGGCAATTAATTTAATTACTCAATTTGGTGCATAAATCTGATGTGAGATTGGTATGCTAATTAGATATGCCCGGTAGATTGATGTGAGATAATAGGTCCGACATAAGAGTGGTGGTCAATTAAAAACCTGGGTACCTACATCAACAACAATGCCACCTAAACGACCTACGAGGGGTAGTGCAACCAGACTACGCATCTGAATCAGAACAGGTACTACAACTGAAGAAGATACCAATGAATTAGCAGAAATAGGTAGCTAGATATAGCGCTTGCTATGTACATAAGTACATACTAGAGTTTTCTGTATCATTTACAGGGTATTTAGCGCAAGCCACGTACTAGCCAAAAGCAGTGAAACATATTGACCGATAAAAATGAATTTCCTGTAAGCGACACATCACATCATCATCATACATCACTACCACAATGCCTCGAACGTCAGGAAAAGCTCAAGCTCTACAAGATATTGATACTCAAGTAGAGAGTATCGGTTATGCCTATGTATTGGCATCCTCGTCAGAAGAAGAAGATGATTATGAAGAAGATATTGAGGATTTGCTTGTTATGCAAAATGTTATTGTTTCCAACCGATATCTACTCTCTCGTGACACTGCAGGGCACCACAATGTTAATATCCTTGAGACTTATATTCAAGCTTATTGGGTCCAAAGCAAGACAGGTCGACCTCCAAGACCTATATATCAACAAATTGCAGTAGCGCTCTATGTTCTTGGAGGAGGTGGAGGTACTGGAGAAAGGACTCGACATGCTCTCAATATTGGCAAAGGCTCAGGTATTGGCATATACATGGCGAACAGTAAAACCTCCTAGCTAGGCTGGTACCTGAGTATATTCGATGGCCTCATCGTTCACTTGAATATCCAATTCAAAGTGAACGTGGAACGCGAGTTTTGCGTGGTGGATGTGGAATTCTGTAGGCATCACAGGTTATTTCCTGTGGCCATGACGGCAGGTTTTCTCCCGTCATGGCTACAGGCTCGTACTCTGAAACCCTGTGACGCCTCCAGGCCGTCGGCCAATGAATGCTGTTGCCAAGGTGCCAAGGTGTGACACAGAAAACCGCTGTACAGTACATGATACAGACTCTTATTGACAACCGCTAATATAATGACAGTAACCGTATGTATGACAGTAACTGTATTTAAGACTGTGTAATCGCGAATAGGACGGTTAGGATGCTTGAGGCAAAACCAACGTACTGTGTTTAAGACTGCAGGCTTATCGGACGAATTCTGTATTGTACGTTCACAAAGCACATACACACATATCGATCACAAAACCCTCAACCGCACAATCTAGTTGGCTCAAGCGATGTTTATAGGGGAAAATTAGATTATAGCGGGTAATACAGAAGGCCAAATATCAACTTCATGTTGGTAGTAGTAGCATTCTCCAAGAGAACTAGCGAGCTAGCTATCTAAAAACTAGCAGAGGACGTTTCGCCCTCTCATGGACAAAAAAATCCAGCGCTTTCTGAAGTAGCTACATAACTAACCAATGCAGAAATATCTCCAAGAAACACATACCCCAAAAAAAAAACTCAACAAATGAGCGCAAGAAGGAATAATAATTCAAGTGTCAAAAATCTCAAATCACAACACCTGCCCTGCTGAGCGTCAAAAAGGGCAGATAAAATCACAACGGAGCTAGCTAACTAGGTGAGTATCGGCAAAGATTCCAAACAAGACGAAGAGAAGTAATAGTAGAGGCCCAGATTAGAATAAATCAAGCAGTAGCCTCCACCATCTGTGGTTGTTTCTCCAAGACAGTGTCAACGACATACTCCTTCCCGTGGGCATCCCTCTCCACAACAATCCTCGCCCCAGTTGCCATCTTGCTTGGCAAAACCTTCGTAGCATCAACCAATCCCAGCTGTTCATCCGCCCAGACATTCTTCACCCTAATACCCTCAACACCCACTCCGCACAACCCACCAAGCTCTTCCCAGTCCTTGACTCGATTAATCCCAAGCTCCTGCCACACCTGTTCAAGTGCCTCAACGAGCTTAACCTGGTGCTCCTCGGTATGTCCTGGGGTAGGGGTGATGCGGAGTCTCTCCTGACCAACAGGGACGGTAGGATAGTTAATCGCTTGAACGTAAATATCGTGTTCTTCAAGAAGCTTATCGCTGGCTTTCTTAGCAAGCTCTGCGCTTCCAACTAGAATAGGGACAATGTGCGATGGGTTGGGGATGACTGGGATTCCTCTCTCGGCGAGCCGGGCTTTAGTCTGTCTAGTGTGTAGCTGCTGCAAAACACGGTCACCCTGGTACGAGTATTGATATTCAATAGCGGCACGGGCACCAGCCATGGTAGCTGGAGGCATGGTAGTGGTGAAGATGAATCCAGGGGCAAGAGAACGGATCATATCGACGAACTTGGCACTACCTGCAATGTAACCACCAACACAACCATATGCCTTTCCCAGGGTTCCGGTAAAGATGTCAATACGATCCATCGCGGTTCCCTTGGGTTTTCCAGCAACGTGGGCCTCGAAGTCAAGATGTTCAGCTACACCCGCTCCATGTGGTCCATACATACCAACGGCGTGAACCTCATCACAGAAGGTAATAGCACCATATTTGTCTGCAAGGTCGCAAATCTCCTTAATTGGGGCTACAGACCCGCACATGCTGTATACACTCTCGAAGGCAATAATCTTAGGAGTTTCCTTCGGAATAGTCCTTAACTTTGCTTCCAGATCCACCAAGTCGTTGTGCTTGAACACCATCTTAGCAGTGCCCGAGTGACGAATTCCCTGAATCATGGAGGCGTGGTTGAGCTGGTCACTGAGAATAACACAGCCGGGGAGTTTGCTACCGAGTGTAGCAAGGGTGGCATCGTTCGCAACATAACATGAGCTGAAGACGAGAGCAGCCTCCTTGGCATGGAGTTTTGCGAGACTTGCCTCAAGGGCGATTGCGTGCTTGTTGTGACCGGAAATGTTACGGGTACCTCCAGCACCAGCACCATAGGTGTCGATGGTTTCGTGCATTGCCCGGAGGACCTGTGGGTTCGATCCCATGCCAAGCTACAGAAGGTTAATCATTTTTGCACCACTATCGATACGTTCAGGGGTACACATACATAGTCATTGGAACAAAACACCGTCACAATCTTGTCCTCAGTCTCCATATGCGCCTTTGGAAAGTTCTTCGCAAGGCGGTTGATGTTGTTGAAATATCGATAGCTCTTGTCCTTGTGCTTCTTGTCCAACTCATTCTGATAGAACGCCTCGTAGTTGAACGGCTTCCCCGTGTGGGACTGGGTTGGGGCAGCCGCAGCTGGCGCAGGCCTGTGAATGAAAGACGTCGTTTTCGCTGCAGCATTTGCAGCCTTCATTGCCGCAACTCCATGTGGGCAAATCCCCTTTGATGTATCGTAAACACCAGCCTTCATGTGCACACTCTCAATGGAGTCTGCCTGAGCCGGGACCCTGGGCGTAGCATGGAGGTTGGCAGGCTTGCTGGGAACAACATAGGCCCTCTGCTGGGTCAAATTCGCACCGCAAAAATTCGGAATCGCAGCAGTAGAAGTGCGGGCGCCATTGCAGCCGCCGGCGGGACTGGTAGCAATAGTCGAGGCGGCCCTGTAACGCACAGACTGCACGGCGAGTGCCTTGCTCATGACGGGGCACCTGCGGGCAATGACTTGCAGGTTCGACATCGTGCCTCCCGTTCCACCAGCGGCGGCTGGGGTAACAGCAGTGGACAGGGCACGGAGAGTCGTGGGAGACGTCCTCTGGAGGAAGGGGCAGACGCGAGCGGACTGGCGGAGAAAAGAAAGGGAGTCCATTTTTGCGGATCGAGAACGGGGGAGGTTTCTGTTGGGGAGTATCACGGATTGTCTGGTTCAATGGCACAAAACACCGGCACGCGACAAAGTATGGCAGTCCTGCAGTAGGAGAATAGCAAAGCGGCTGATTTCTTTCTCTTCACAAACGAGTATGCGGGACGAGGGATGAAAAGTCACAAGCAAGAAAAATAAGATGGCCCCAAAAAATACTTGGAAAAAAAAGTGATTGACGGAGGGATGATGTGAAAAATTATTATAACCAATCTACCTAGATCCCCTGCCAATGGGCGATGATTATTCCCCATCTCGTGTTGGGAACAGCAAGTGCGGCGGCGCTGTAGTCCATCTCCTCCTGCAGGAGTGCCCCCGATGTAAGAATAATGAAACGGGTATTTGCTACCCCACAAGAAGCAATAATGGCCGAACTGAATACAATTTTGTTTATACGAGGCTGCTTCTCACGCCGGCAGGCCGGGGGGGGGTTGGGGGGGGGCATCCTTGCCCTGCGCAGAGTTTCGTCCGAACTTCATACCTACCTACCGTACCTACCGTACCTACCGTACCTACGTGCCAAGTCTAACAAATCCGTCCACCGCCATTGGCCAATTGCGGCGCGAAACTTGGCATCAGGAACAGGTGGTCAGCTGTAGCCCAGATCGGAATTAATCCAACACCCCCATACAAACCCTTCGCAACCCCTGCCTCCCCAAAAAATGAAAATAAAAAAACTGCCCCCGATTTAGTGGTGCCCTCCATATCTTCGTCTCGTGTTTTTGTAGGCTATGCGAGTGCCAAGTCGCAAGCGTAGTACTACTTCGCCGACCACGAGATTCCACGCAAACCAACAACTTTTATTATTACGTAAACTCTTATGGCCTCGGAGAAACGCTGGGCAAACCAGACTATCAAAAGCATACAAATTGATTTGTCTTCTAAAAGGAAACAACAACACTTCGTACACAAGCCTCAACTTATATTTATGTACATCCACACCTACTCATTCATTTCCCTTTACTACATCTCCCGCCACGAAACCCATCGCATAAGGTTCACCCTTTAATTAATCAAATCGCTTCCCACACACCCACTCCTCTCTTTATCTCCTACCCATCAGAGAAGACCGCGTAGTCTTTCACTTAACTCTCCCCCCTCTTCCTCCCCCCCCCCCCTTTTTTTAATTTTCCGGCAGTCATTCTATATTTAGCGCATGTCTTTTTGTGCATAGAATTGCGCGGACGGGCCAAATTAACTTGCCCTGCCCATCAATCTGGTCGGGGAGTTCTAGCTGGCTCGACATACGCCCCTCGAAGAGGATGTGCACACTAGTACTAAAGTTTTTATTAATAAAAAATACTCAGAGGCTACATTACCCTGAACTCTCGGTCATAAACCACCTCAACTACAGCAGTCTGGTTTAGATTTAGTCCCAATAAATACAACTATGAAAAGTATTAAATCCTAATAATACAGCCGAGTATGGAGACGTAATTTTGAATATGCATATTCATCATTCCACATCCTCACCCCCGATATTATAACCGAACCTTGCAGACTTGGCGCCTCCCCCCTGCTATGTACATACGTCCCTACTCTTCTTCAGGAACAGCAACCGGGTCTGCATCTGCCGCGGTGCGGTACCCCGCAATTCCACATAGCCTGGTTCCAAACCCTAGCTCAGGAATCATCATCCCGCACACTCCGGCCATATACGGCCCGTCAACACGCGGCCTCAAGGTAGTTCGCGCAAGTTACACAAGAGATCTTACATATCTGAAGAGTCAGAAGTATGCGGTATGTATTATCTTTCGCTACAATGGTAGCGACAGAGTTAGCCACATTCAGGACCGATTTCTTCTATTCGTGACCCCGGGGGCCTTATACCTCCCGACTGGCATCTTCCCATTGTCCAGCTGCCATAGCATAACCCTCTCGCGAGCTGTCAGCTTTCTCTCCTCCCCACCATCTCCCCTCTGCCCTTCCCCTTGCCGCTGCCCCTGGTCCTGCTCTTGCCCTTGATCTTCAGTCTCTAAATCTACATTCATAGCATCATCCTGCCTATCGCCCACCGCACCCTGAGATACAGATTTTAGCAGTGGATCGGATGTTACAGAATTGGCTGCTTTAATTTGTTTCCGTCTTTTTCTTCTAGCCCTTTTCCGTCGCTTTCGCTCTTGCTTATTCGACTGCTTCTTTTCTGGTTCCTCCCGTGGAGGTAGTCGCACTCGAGTGGAGCGTCGTGGTGATGAGGGTGCTCCGGGTGGTGCTTTGGCAATTTGCTGTAATCGGGTCGCTTCTTCCCATGTTACTACCGGTCGTTTGGACACTACTACTGCTATCTTATGCGTAGAGGGAAGTAGGGATGGTGATGTCGATGATGGTGATGATGGTGTGGCAGGCTCTCGGACAGGTGATTCTCGTATAGGTGATTCCTGGACAGGAGAGGGTTCTCGTGCAGGAGGGGAGGGTTCTCGCATAAAATGTGGTTCTCTGAAGAGAAGGGGTTTTCTTGCAGGCACTGATCCTTGGGCCGCAGGTTCTAGGGTAGGTGACTGTGAAACAGGTGATTGTCGAAATGGCGATCGAACCCGAGGTGGAGGCAGAGAATGGAATAACAAATCCTGGATATCAGGATTGGAGGGAACAGGAGACGGTGATTGCCTGCTGACAACTGTAGTAGACGAGGTAGCAGTACCCATTGTCGGTACGAGTGGCAGAGGCGGAGGTGTTGGTGTTGGTGTTGGTCTCTCCAGGGTTTCCACTACCTCATCTGGGCTTTCAATCAACTGTAGTAACCCATGTTCCAATTCGCCCACGTCTTCACTTATCTCAGGAGAAGCCTGGGTTTCGGATTCAAATTCTGCCAGATCATTCTCATCTCTTATAGTGGTTCCCAACTCGATCCTTTCACTTGCTCGTGTTCCGTTACTCGAAGTAGCAAACTCAGTTTGATTCTTTAACGCCACAGTAGAATTCTATAGATTACCGCTCAATAACATAAATCAATTATATATCCTTGTCAGCTACACTTTTGGTGCTGCCAAATCTGCAGGCTCGGAGTAAAAAACCTTTAAGCCCATATTTTGATCCCCATCTTCAACATTTGCCTCTCCAGTCGCCCACCGAACTCTTCCAGCTTCATCACCACTAGTGGACATCTCGTCATCTGACTCCTCGAACGGTATTCTACTAGATCCTGCCACTGGTCCTGCCCCTGTCGAGGAAAATTTTGCCGGCATTGAGGATGGTGGATCAACAATTCT
Organism: Terfezia boudieri ATCC MYA-4762; assembly: GCA_003788615.2. Classification (NCBI taxonomy): domain Eukaryota; kingdom Fungi; phylum Ascomycota; class Pezizomycetes; order Pezizales; family Pezizaceae; genus Terfezia; species Terfezia boudieri. The sequence continues at coordinate 1,105,615 of ML121533.1, read as the reverse complement.
TAGAACAGGCGTCACAGTAGGTATCTTCGGTCTTGCTGATGGCGCAGTTGAGGGCACAGTGGTCGTAATCCGTTTGGTATCCGGAGTTGAGAGAGGATTTGTGGTCGCAGGCAAAGGAGCACTGGAGGATGGGGCAGCTTTCAGGGGCTGTTGTTGAGATCTCATCATTGACACCCTTAACGTGAAGGCAGCAGCACTTTGTTGGATCTGCTTTCTTAAGAAGGAAATATCCTCACCTTCATCAGGCACCGCTGTACCACTCACAACAGGCCCTCCTGTACTCGCTCCCACCCCGTACTGCCGTACCGCTGAGGACGAAAGCGTAGTATGTGTACCAGCACTACTAGCAATAGCAGCGGCACCTTCCCTTAGTGCCTGCAACTGCTGAAGTTCGGCGTCTGCATCCGCTTTCTCTTGTTCATCCAAGTCGTCTTCATCGTCGGGAATAAATGTCTGCGTGTACGAGATGTCGCGTATGAAGTCGACCTTCTTAAGCAACTTGTCTAGCACTACATCCTTCCCCATAAACTCTTCCAGATCCTCTTGCTCTGGCTGTTCTGGCGGTTTCAGTAACAGTGTACCAAGCTTACTTGAGCTCCTCCGAGGGTCCTTCTGATCAATAACTCTGACTTGTAGTTGTTGTTTGAAATCGACCATGTTCCTCAGTCTATCTTCATAAGTCCCACCTGCAACCAATCTGTAAACAAACACAGGCTTTTTCTGTCCTATCCTGTAAGCACGTCCGACTGCCTGCTGTTCCCACATTGGCGTCCAGCGGAAGTCAAATATCACAACTCGGTTCGCCCCAAACAAGTTCAGTCCTAAGCCACCAGCCTTTGTTGATATGATGAACACATCCGCACTTCCATCCGCATTGAAATTCTTTGTACTTTGCTGCCGTTTGGTAACATCAGTGGTACCATCCAGCCTTAAATAAGATATTTCCCAGTGATTCATGTAGAATTCAAGAAGGTCGAGTGTTGGGATACTGTGAGTAAAGACAAGAACCTTGTCCCCGGCGTCTATCGAGAATCTCAGGATGTACCGCAGAGCAGACATCCTATAAGAATGCGTACGTGCTTTCGGATTCTTAACCGATTCCATTACTGCCTTGGCTGAGGGAAGTGTCGGCATGATTGCATCGACGGAAGAGGGCCCTAGCTCAACATCTTCTTCCCGGTCACGAGAATTCACCTCCTTCTGATTTCTTTTCTCAAGGGTCATTACAACTGTGTAGGGATGGTTATTCACTAACGACAATAGATGCATAGCATCAAAATGTTTGTAGTCCATATCCTTTATGTCCTGTAGCAAGATATGGTAAAGTTGCATCTGTATATCTGTTAAAGGTATTGTAATAAGAAATTCCGTTTTGGACGGAAGGAAGCTCTGAATCGCTGTAATGTCGGCACGCTCCACCTTCGGCTCAAGAATTTTCTTCAAGACCCGTAGCTTCTTCAATGACACCCTTCTCTCCCCTCTGGTACTATCGATCCACAGGCCATCATAAATGGGTTTCACGTAACTGATCTGGAACTCCTTCTCCGGCCCCAGGTACTTCTGATCAATCCACTCAATCATAGTCCAATATTCAATCAAATTATTTGATAATGGACTGCCTGTTAATGCAATCCTGCTCGTGCTCTTGAATTGCTGCGCAATTTTGGTAATAGCAGCCTTCGTATTCTTCATGATATGTGCTTCATCCGCCACAATGATATTGGGCCCTTCTAACAGCATCTGCCTAACATTCGCAGTCTTAAGAGTGGGGTCATCATCCTCGCTCGCAAACCTGCGAACCATATTATAACTCATAATCAAAACGCCGCCACCCTCATACCATGAACGAATTGTGCGTATTCGGGCACTGCTAGAATTACTGGCATCGATTTTGTAGATGTTGCCAAAATGTGTGAGATCAAGGAGACGCGTCGTCTTATCCATAGGTAACCAATTATGAAACTCGTCCCACCAATTGTCAACAAGGCCTGCGGGGCATATCACTAAGGATCTCGATTTCCGCATATGCTCAGGAATCTGTTTGTGGACTCGGGGTTCAGGGTTTGCCCCCGCAGATGCAATTGTGTGTAATAACGCGATTCTGCTCTCAGATTAGCAAATGGAAGCAATATTCAAACAGGGAATTTTCAGAAGGATAACCAGTAGGGTACGGGGGTATGCGACCGAGAGACCTTGTGACTCGTGAGGGATATCTGATTGTTCCTCATGAAAAATCCGCGTACGGCAAGTAATCCCCTGGAGGCCACGAATCCCATTTTCCGTCCCTTACCGTCGTACCCAAATAGAAGGACAGTACTCACACTTGGAAAGTCTTCCCTAACCCCATAGTATGCGCCAATAAAGCCCCCATACCCCTCCCCGATTGCACCAACTCTCCCCACAAGAAGCGTATCCCCTTAATCTGATGTGGCTTAAGGACCTCCGCAATCTGTGGATGAATGAATATATGATCCTCATTCGCATACTTCCCTACATTTATTTGTACCCTCCCCTGTAAGTCCGCTGCCGACCCCCTTCCCTTCCACTTCGCCTCTTCCAATTGGATCCTTCTGGCCCGAGCTTTCACCAACCGATGCACATTGTCTCTGGACGCCTTCGCTGCGATATCCTCAACAATCTCCACGGCTCTCCGCCTTCTACGCCTAATGCCCTCCTCGCCGTCATCACCGTTATCATCAGGGTTTTCATCGGAAAATCCGGGGACCGGGTCCTCCTTTTCAGGGTAACGCTTTGTTCGTTTCCGCTCCCTTTCTGGCCGCTGCCTCCTATCTTCGCTATCTGGTCGATTTTTAGTTCGTCCCCTTTTGGGTGGTTTAGGGGCTTCATCCGCAGACCCATCATCCATCTGGGTTAGGTCAATGACATCCGGTTTATTGCAAGAATTGCGGGCCCTGGGGGTGACAACGTCCTTATCTGTATTTTCATTGACCAAAGTGGATCCATCCTCGGTATCAGCACCAGCACCAGCATCAGTACCAGTATCAATGACAACGTCCTTATCTGTATTTTCATTGACCAAAGTGGATCCATCCTCGGTATCAGCACCAGCACCAGCATCAGTACCAGTATCAGCGCCAGCATCAGTACCAGCATCAGCGCCAGCATCAGTACCAGCATCAGGAGGGCTCCCATCCAAGTCCATGAAATCGCCGTAGCTTTCTGGGGACTTTTCCCTCTCCCTCTCCCTCTCCCTCTCCCTCTCCCGTATCTCCATCAACGGCGTTAAGTCTCGATCGACATCGCTATCCTCCAGCTCCTCCCCACTACCCTCTGGTTCTATGCGTACCCGGTCTTTTTCTCCTTGAATAGGTTTCTTACCCTTGTCTAACTTCACCCTCAACGGCTTTTTCAAGGGGATTCTGGGTAGAGGTTCTCCTTCCTCCTCTTCAATTTCTCTCCACGTTTGAACATCATACTCACCTTCACTTCCTGACTCACCAAACTCCGGCAGAGCCTTGTCATTACCGATCTTCGTCCATTTAAGGAGGTAATCATAACTATGCTCTGAATTGTCTTCCTTGTTGTAGTTGAAACTGGGACGTGCCGTAGACTCTGGGTCTTCGCCAAAAGTCATTTTTTGACTGTCATTCCTATTCATCGGCCTGTCTAAAGCAGTCCACTCCAAGTCATCCATATCATCCACCACAGCCTTGTAGGTCTTACATTTATCCCCACTAACATCAAACACAGTCATTGACTGTTTATAGTGCTTCCGAAGCAAAGAAGCCCGATAGGGCTTCAAGGCTGCTCGGTACAGTCCTCCTGGTTTGGCAGTAAATGTCTGCTCGGGGCCCATGAAAAAGTGGCGAATCTGCTTCTCTACATATTTTTTGATACCAGCAGGAACGTCAGATGGGGGGATATAAAATGTATCTTCGTCATCATCGCTATTTTCGGCATCCAAATTTCGGTCTCCATAAAAGATATCGTCTACCAACAATGCATGAGCCCCAAGATAGCCCCCAGCAGGCTTTCTTCGAGTATGCTCCGACGGCCGTCGAATCCCTGATTGACCTGAAACGGGCATATCTCGATCATGAGTAGGTGATAGGCGGTCCTTATCTACAAGAGTAGGAGTCTTTTCAGCGAGAGTAAAAGCCTTGGTCGTGTGAGGAGTTATCCTGTCAGTTGGAAGAGATGTGTTGAGATCGCTCTCCACAACTATGGATGGATTGACTATCTCCACTGTTGGTGGAATATTAATGCCCTCTGTTGCCTTTGGCGCTGGCTCCTTATCAACCTCCATCAGCCCGTCATTCCCTCCCAACAGCCCAATCTCCTCATCCCCATCCAAGAAATTAAACGGGCTCCGATCATCCTCTCTAATCGGGACATGTGACCGTAAAACCGGAGCTACATAATACCTTGTAAGCAAACACGAATTCACCATTAAAGTCAGGGTTCCACGCACATTGATTCCTCTCCTCCACCAGCTCCATACTCCCCAGATCCGGTAACGGACTCAGACTCCTCCTACTGTTCCCCTCTCCCCTCCCCGCTGACACAGCGAGCCTGCCACTATTCCGTTCCCCATCCCTATCCATTCCCCCAATAACCCGATTAAACTCTCGCTGCAACCGATGATCTTCAACCATACCCTTCAACCTATCCCTCATACGCAGTTTATCCTGACCTTCCACATACTCCATATACTGCCTACTATTTTCCTTCCATATCTCCACCTGCCTCATGATCACCACTCTGGTCCCAAATGCTATAATCCCAATTTCGTTCTTGAGATTCTCCCGAGTCATGGTGGTAAGGAGACATGCTCCATCGACCTTATTCGACAGAATGGCTTCGCCTACGGCCTGGTCGTTTGTAATTCGAACAAGCTCGCGGGCAACTTGGTCCACATTCCATTCCCAGGGGTCTTCGTTCCGTTGCATCGTACTTCTTAGTTCGAGAGACATTGTAGGTCCTAATCAGGGCACCAAGGATGCGTGTGAAAATGTGAAAATATCGGAGTGGAGATACTCAGTCGAGGTGGTGGTTTCCCCTCGTGTGAGGTAGACGTTAACGATATTGATTCGCAGAGGTGCTGGTGTATTCGATTAGTGGATTGTATATATACATGTACTGGGTCATTCGAGAAGAGAAGATCAAATTCGGGGTTGGGGCTTAGGAAGAATACTTCAGCCCCAGATTCAATGGTGGTGGTAGAGAAGGGAGGAAGGAAGAAGTTGTGGGAAGCAATTTGTTTAAAGAGGCTTTCGATGAATTGGAAGCCCCATAGAGAGGTTGTGTCGCTGTCGAGCGAACACAAACAAAACTACTAGAGAGGTGCGACGGACTAGTCTGGTTGGCACAACACCCTCCGTAAGCGACAGACTAGGTATCTAACTCAAGAGGCGCAGCGGAATACAGCGGCAGCGTGGTTTACAGCGGTGTCGGTTAGCGAACACGTTGAGCCGCAGTTTGCATTTCGAGTATAGACTCAAACCTGACTTAAATATAGTCCTTTCCGCGAGGGTACAGAGGCACAGAGATGAAGGTGAACAATAGAAGCGAAGAGAAACTCGAGAACAAAGGAAGATCACACCTAGTCTGGTCACCTCAATCTTGCCATCTCCCATCTGTCAACGCCACCGAACTCAGGGTAATCCAAGAGCAGTGGGCGACAAGCCACACTCTGCAGATCTCAGTACTAACTCAAGCAGGGCAACCCCAAAATCCGCACATCCTCGTCTGAAGTGGGCCGGTGGCATTACCCACAGGTCTCTAATTATAGATACGTTGTTATTTAAAATAGATCCATGATCAGGTAAGTAACCTCCTCATACCTCAATAACTTTATGACATTCTTCTACCTCGATATCCCTCTCCACATCCCATAACCCCAATAATTCTTTAAACCCCGAATGAAGATCTCAAGTAGTTGCAAGCAATAGAATAAATCGAAACGGCCTCAACAACCAAAGAAAAACAGACTGTAGAAATAACTAGCCCCGCGCCAAAGCCTCCCAGAGAATAAATAATCAAGTCCAAACTACGGGAATATAAACAAACCTCCTATCCCACCCATACCCCGTCCTATCCCGCCTGTATACCGAAGGAAAAATAAAACTGTTGTAAGAAACATTGGAAATGGACTAATGAAAACAGCTGTTTAGCCAAAAAGCTGTAGGAGGGAACCTCAAAACTTATCCGGAGGGACAGAAGTAGGCAGGCACCATGCCACTCATTCCTATTTCCGAGATGACCAAACGAAAGAAAAGAAGAAAAACCAAAATGAAAGTATGAAAAGTGAAAGAGGAAAAAGGAAAAAAAGAGAGAGTACTATATATGTGAAGAGAAAGGAGAAGTAGACACGCAGTGACGCAGTGACGACTAATAGAATTACAAAAGAGAAGTAACTAGGAACGTCCAGCGAGTGAGGTTAAGCGTAGTCAAAAAATAAAAAATGGAATATCTTGATATTATTCGCCGAATGCCTGTATGCCTGTATGCGCTTTGTGTCATATGCCTGGCTAGGCAAGTATTGGACGTCTCTTCGGAACCGACATCAGAGAAGCTGTAATGAGAAAAAAAGGTCGAGATGTTTGTACAACCATTCCACTCGGCTGGGTTGGAGAAAAGAATAAACCGTCAAGGTAGGATTAAAGTTTCTACATGAACTGCCGAATCGTTGCTTTTGTGATGTTTCAAAGTCCTACCGATGAAAATCTCCATTTATCTTCAACGTTGGTATCGTATCAGTTGACAGTGTCCTCGTTCTGGCCCCCGCTTCCGCCTCTTTTGTTAGCGTCCCACTGACTGCTCCATTCTCCCCAGACGGTCTCTCTTGATTGAGGACACTCCCATCCTCACTATCCTCCCTTAACGGGTCCGGTATTTGTATGTCCAGCTACACAACACATCAACACGCTGTCACGCCTGTAAGATATATTCAGGGCTCACTTACTGTTATATAAGCCGACCTCCTCAACGGAATCAATCTTGCTCCTTGCTCCTTCAATGTTACATTCCACTCCTCCAATATCTTTTCCACTTCCCTCAATCTCCTTTTAACATACGTTGGGAAAATCTCCTCCCAAAACCACAACGTCGCCAAGCCACATACAGCATCTACCCAATTCCACTTATTCCACGGATCGAACGCTAACCTCATCTTCTCATTTACTGTATCCACAATTTTTCTAAACTGTTCCTCCGTAACATATGGCTCCAAAATCACCGGATACACAATCGAAAACGCAGGTGTGTTATCTCCATTGATCATATAATCTCTCGGTATCCTTATTATCCTGGTACTCTGGAACAGCGGAGAATCCAGCGGAACATGCGGGTTTGGATGAGGGAAACATGGGTGTTCATGATTCCAATCATCCTCTTCCTCTTCTTCATGCAGCGTTGATGGCCGACTACTCGATGACCTCGCATCTGGTCCTCCTGCCCGCGTCCCATCTCCATCAAGCATACTCTTCCTTTTCGCTTCCTTTTTCGCCCGCGCAGCTCGCAAATCCTCCAGCTTCACCCCCTTCTCCAAGTCCCAGTCAACCCCATGCTGGTCTGTCCCCTCCGCACCTCCAATCCCAGCTGCATCCGCAAACAAGCTCTGGCTTAGCCTATTCGTCGGTGGATTTGTCACTGCCGCTGATAGACGGCGGTTTGCTATTGGCGGGGATGAAGGGACGGGTTTTTCCTGCCCTGGATGAGGACTTGTGCCGCCATGTTGGGAGTGCCGTCGCAGATTTGGAATAGGGAAAATGCCTCGCGATGTGGACTGGGCTGGAGTCGTTTCTTGATGAAGCACCGGCGGCTCCGGTTTCCGCACCTTTGTATTGGTCGTAGTCGCCATTTGATTGTACCCCCTTCACTAGTTGCGAGTCACAAATCAACTTCTGCTTCCTGCGTGGTCTATGCTCGATGACGATGAATGAAATGCAACAAAAAGGGCCACGGGCTGGTGCTGTAAATCCGCCAGACGGTAGTTGAAATGAAAGTGGGCGTTTGGCGTTCACGGCTTCTAGTAAAAGGAGGGTAAGTATCTCGGTCGGAGGAGGTGGTGGTTGATGATTCTGGACAGGCCAGCCGAAACAACCTTTTCGTTTGCGCGGCCCCAGCCTGGTGATGGGGTCTAAGTTCGGTTCAGGTATTCTCGGGCCCAGCTGTAGGTTCAGGGGGTTTGAGGATTGTTGTTGAAGCGGTTTGCCCAGGATTTGCTTATGCAACCGGACTAGGTTTGCTTGCGGGACAAGGATTCCGCATTGGAGTTGCTTGGCAGGCCCCAAGGTGCACCAGGTTTAACAACACCCACCTGCTGTAGGTACCGGTACTCCGATAAGTTATACCTACTGTCGTGCATGTATGTAGGTACGGAGTATGTATGGAGTATGTACATATGTAGGTATGTATGTGCAATATTTCCAATCATCAGCTGAATTTTGGTGGGCTGGCCAATGAATTCTGGTCTGCACTATGCATGCACGACATGTACAGACTGTATATCATCTACTTAGGTCTGTAAAGTAAGTACCGCACCTACTGGTAGGAGTAACTATATACATGTACCTTAAGTATTCAATGAGCAGAGGAAATGACCAACCGAATCGTGCATGTCAATATTCTGCATACCTACATACATACATACAGTACAATCCCTGGCTATGTACCGAATTTACGCCTGAAACCACGGACACAACACCGTGCAAACCACTACGCGCATATATAAGTACAGGTAGGAAAGCAATCACCGAGAAACAAAAAAAAAAAAGGCATATGAATACAGGGTTACAGCATGCACACAGGTAAGTCGAGTAGGTGTAAGTAAATAAAATATGGCCAGTACCTAAAACACAGAAACAAAACACCAGAGAAACAAACCCATTGAAAAGAAAAGAATTGTATGCTGGAAAGAAACCAAGAAACCCCTTCCACCCGTGATCAGACAGATTTACCCATAACCCATAACCCAACCGAGCGCATAATACATCCAGCCCGCTGGGCATCACAGTCGCCCTTCCCCTTTTTATGGCTTCGAGAGTTATATTTCACAGGAACGTGATCAATAGTGTCCTTCTATTGAATATAAGTCAATAATTATATCCCGCTCATTTTTCCATAAAACGAGTTACTACCTCCGCCAGGGCCTGGTGTATAGCTTGGGGTTGATGGGCCCTGTCCATTAAGCTGCTGCGGTGCAGGTGTTGATGGGCCACCATTCGTTGAAGGGGAAGTCTCTGTCGGAGTGGTCGGGGTATTGTCCTTCTTGTCTTTCGAGTCCGTCGATCCTCCAGAATTATATATTACACCTCCTCCGATGCCGTTCGTCATTCCTAGACCATTAAGTCCCCATACTTGACCCCTGCGGAACCGTCAGTAATTGTTCCAGAATAGAAGGCTTAATGTGGGACCCACAAGTATTTCTCATCATCAATCTTTCCGTTAAAAAACTGCCTCTTGATAGCAAAGAAGATATGCCCCGTAAGCATACTATCACTTCCTGCTTGGTGTTGTGGCCCAATCCTCGGAATTTGTAACTCGTCGGCAATATCCTGCAGTCCCCCCTTCAGTCCTTTGCAGCTCTTCATAAGGAATTTAATATCATAAAGCGATGGAAAGAACTTATTAAGGAACTGCCTGAATTCCAACTCCTCCGAGGGCAGTGGTTTACACATCATGATCTTAACGAGGTAACCAAAATCGTATCCTGAGTGGAACGATATCCACTTTACGTCGTCGATGAGGACAAGGCCGGAACTTATCAACAGCTCCCCAAATTTAAAGACGTCGATCCCTTGCTCAGCATGCCGTGGAAAATCGATACCAGACTTTGTTAACAGTTCTATCGAGTCCTGAGCATACATATCATCCCTATCAGGATAAGAATTAGCATGCCCACGTCCAGAGAGCCTTCCGAATCTACTTACGACAGACTGAACTTGAAGTTAAACTGCCACGTACAGACCTCCGGCATATTCCCATCTTCATCTGCCACCGTTATTCCAAGTTGTATGATTTTGAGCATATCGACATTGCAGCGTAACGTTTGGTAATGGTAATCGGCCTTATTCTTAAACGTTCCCATGGGTCTCGCTACTATACCTGGAAATTCTGTGTCCTATGTAGACTTTAGCTTAGGTTTCGCCTATACGCCTTTAATTCCACAAGTTTGGCTGGGCCACTCCATCACACCAAGTCAAGGAGAGCATACCATGGAGATGTACTTGTAGGTCTCTACTAGATCTCTTAACTTCGCAATCTCCGTCTCTAAATTGCCCTGCCACACATTCACAATACACTGCTCCTCTACTGCCGCCGCTGCAGCCACTGCCGCTGCCGCCGCAGCGGCAGCTTGTGCATTCGCTACTTGAGCCGCGTTGGACATCCCACCCATCAACTGCCCAGCTCCCTGTGCCGGCCGTTGCTGCATCAGATCCCCTTGCTGCCGATTATGGTGGTGCTGCTGTTGGGCTAATTGTGCGGCATGTTGCTGCTGGGCCTGCTGTTGCGCGGCTGCCACCGCAGCGGCTTTCGCCGCCTGTTCCTGTCGAGCTGCTTGTTGTTGCTGAGCGGCCTGGGCTTGAGCTTGAGCTTGAGCTTGAGCTTGAGCAGCTAACTGAGATTGACCATGGAAATGAGCGGCTTGGAACCTATAGGAGTCACAGGCCAGTCAGCAGGCTGCCATTCAAACAGCATGTTCTGACGATAGCTTGAAAGCAACCAGCCTCGAAAGGAGGAAAACGAGAAACCGACCTTTCGGCTTGTTGCTGTTGAAATAGATGACCATGTATATTGTGTGCGTGCCCACCTGCCCCACCCCCTCCTCCTCCAGTATGATATGGCCCAGGATTATGCATCGTCGGGCCAAATGCACTAGGTCGTGTCGGCATAGTACCCAGAGCTCCGTATGTGCGTTTTGTCGAGACGGAAATCCAGTGAGATTGGAAGCTCAAAATCGAAGATCAGGAGTACAGTAGGCTACACTTTGTTGTGTATGTAGTGCTACTTCCAGGTATGGGCAGGGGCAGGTGACAGGCACAGGGAGCGGTTAAGCTATCGACAAGAATGGTCCAATACTGCTGTGGAAAGTGATGCAATTTATCGAGGCCGAGACGGCTGGCATGCGTGAGTATAGATTTCGTATATCAAGTTGTTTAGGGCTGCGAGTTGTAACTGTCAGGGAATTAAGCTCAAGTTTGCCGCTCCTCGAGGCCGGGGCTTGGCGCGGTAACCTCAGAACAAAAGCGGCGTGACGTCTCCGCAATGCGCGCCGCAAAGCATCACACATCTGCAAAGGCCGCTTTTGCGGGCGGGGGCCCTGCCGCCGGGAAAGCTAAGGTCCGTCCCATGGTAATGAGGGCCGCAAACCACCAATCATTCAGCGACCGCCCCATCCAAACCATTGGGGAAACTACGAGATACGCCGAAAAAATGTCCCAGCGACCAGGCTTCGATCCCAAGAGCTTTGATCCGACAAAGCACCTGCTCAATACCCCTCCAAGGAAGGACCCATGGGCTCGAGGGTTCGTCCAAACCGTCCCCCCCATCCCCCACCTTGACCCAAATCACCTGGTGGCCGGCCGGTAGTCAGATGGGCATTTGCTTACCGGTGCAAATTGGATTGTAGTGAGACATGGCGATACGCAGGCCCCTTCACTCGTTGGAACCGCTTCAAAATGGCTCTTCCTGGTCTCGGAACAGCGACTGTTGCTTTTGCCGCATACTGTGCCTACGAAGCCCTATTCATGAAGGACGACCATCAGCACGGTGGGGAGCATCATGGAAAAGACCACCATTAGAGGACCGATCATGTTGAAGAGAGGAGGAACGGCATCTCGAAAGAAGGGTGCTAGTAGGTGCTTGCGACAGGGTACATGACAGGCTGGAGCTGTTCATGGCAGAGTGAAGATTATGCCTGTCAAAAGGGACTATCACAATTGGAGGGCTCTCGATAGATGGAGGGAGGGTGTATAATATAGAGGACGATGGATAGTCTCAATGGGGCTCATCGTTCTATTGCAAAGTCAAGTTGGTTGCTGTCGCATTTTCCAATGTCAAAGCAAATATTGATGCTTCTAAACGCTTTATGCATTATTCTAGTTCTAAATTACCAGGTATATAAATACCAAATCCAGTGCCTATCGTACAATCTCCCAGAACACCTATCGCCTCTGCCTCTTCGTATCTCGTGCATTCGTTTCCTCCTCGTCATCCGAAATCTCTGCATATACCGTCTTTGGTTGTGTTTTACTCCAGGCAGCCTATTCCCTGTTGTTAGCAAGCTTCACTTATTAGGGCAATTGAAAACAATTCACATACTGTGAACATCGGCTCCTTCTCTGCCACCTCCGCATACTTCAACAATGCCTCTCTGGGATCCTCATCTCTCATAGAGCTAAGCGCATAGGCCTTCTTGACATGCTCTTGATCAGGATTACTCTTTCCCCATGGTGTTGGTGCTGGCATCTCCGGTGCTATAGAGCCTTTCTTCTTCCCACCCAGTTGTGAACTCAAGCCACCCTTGGCCCTGCCGAGCAGTGCGTTCGGAAGCAATATGGCGTCCTCACTCAACCCGCCAGAAGCCAGGTCCGTGCTAAACGTGGGATCGTCGTCAATATGGCGTTTTTTAGGCGCCCGAGTGACAACCAGCTTTGCACCCCGTTCGGAGGCGGTGGGGGAGTATAGAATATTGATGGCACCGGTAGAAGAACCCGTCAAAATCTGGTTGATCTTGGAATGCCAGTTTACTGTGACAAGAGGCTGCGAGGGGGTAATAGGTATGGTTTGTTCGGATATCAAGGTAGCAGGAGAAAGGATATGGAGGTTCCCGTTTGCATCCCCCGTGAGAAGATTTGTTCCATTGGGCGAGAATACTATATTGCTCTCGGGTGGGATAGGAGTCGCAAATTCTCTGGTATTCATAGGCGTCTTAAGTTTCCGTGTATCCCATACTACAATTGTCATCAGCTTTCAAAACTATACATACGAGAGTAGAGTACGACGAACATTTAATGGTATGATCTCCCCCTTTTGTCACAAGCAGCCTACCGTCTTGTGAAAATACCATTGACGAAGTCCAGCTCTCCCTCTGATGAGCATCCTTGACCTCCATAGCAGGCCTGGTGAATGGCCCCTCGCCACCATACACCATCAAGCTTCCATCCATAGCCACTGTCCCCAGCATACTCTTTGCCCCACCTTCCCCTGGTGCCCATGCAACACAGCACATCCTAGACCTTCCTCCCTTTGCCGTCTTACTTTTATGCACAATAATATCCTTGTGGTGCCTCTTATTATTCACATCCCATATCCTCAATGTCGAGTCCGTGCCCGCAGTCACCAGCCTATTCCTATCCGTGGGGTGCCAGCACCCAGCTGTAATCTCACTCACGTGCCCCTTGGTATTATGCATATCCCGGAGGTACATGTCCCCCTTGACAAACTCCACCAACGTCTCTCCATCTCGAGACAGGATCTGTGCTTGGTTGGCTGCGGGTATGACAAGTATACTCTGTCCGTTGTCCGAAAAGGTTGCCGAGTGGACATGATGACTCTCACTAGGCTCAACTGACCGAAACGGATTTAATGAATCCGAAGACATGGATGGAAAATCGAAGAACTTGACCATGTGATCATGCGAAGCTGTAACCACACGCGTTCCTGACGGATCTAGTGATATTGAGCTGACAGTCTTGGTATGCGCTTTCAGCACCAACTCATGGGATGTTGGAAATTCGTCTTCGTCCGAGGCATCATCATCATCATCCGAGTCATCATCCTCCTCTTCATCGGAACTCTCCCTCTTCCTCTGCTGCTTGCCCTTTTCTTTCTCTTTCCCTTTCCCTTTCCCTTTCTCTTCTGACGCACCCCCACGCTTCGTCTTGTCGAACTCAACTGCTCGGTCTCGCGCGCCGGTTTGCTTTCCGAAAGCAGCTGGGAGGAATGCTCGCATTGGATCATTAGGATCCAATATGAGATCCTCCACGATTGGCTCGTCATCGCCGTCATCACAATCCCGTTGTGTGTCGGTCTTCGGTGGTGGCATTTCGAATGTGGTAAATTTTTGAGGGTTCAAGGAGCTTCGGCTAGTAGTGCGGCTCAAGTGGCGCCAGATTCCGGAATCGCATCGACAGAGGAGCAGCGGCTAGTCTTGGACCTTTGGGTACACAAACGGGGCTCGTCATGACGAGTTATTGTTTCTATCTTCAAGGTTGCAAGCTTCATGATATTCAGCATCCACCCAAACATTTCTTCCGCATGACCTCTTTCAGTCTACACCCTGGATAGCTTGAAGATCGAGACTAAGCTTGAACTGATCTATTGCTACTAATTGCACATCATAATTCACTTTCTGAAGCCGCAAATGAAGTACCAGGAAATTGGCGCTGTTGCCCCTCTCGAGCTCATTCCCTTACCCACCGAGAAAACCTTTAAAATCCGCGCATAGCATACACAGCATACCCGGCATACTCTACACGCCCCTTTTTCACTACGCGATGTGATATCTCTCAGTGCTCCTGTAGTAGACTTGTGCTTCGGGGGGGTCCGCTAAATCTGTTCACGCTCCTATACTTTATATTACATACTCCTATAGCTATACCAGTACCTAGACTTCATGCGCTTCCCTAGACCAATTTATATAGCTAATATACCATGTATGATTGTTCTCTTACTCTATGCACTCCTATACCTAGGGAGGCATACTTTAAATTACATACTGCTATAGCTATCCGTTGGTTTGATGCGGTTCCATAGCTACAATCGCGCTTCAGGGTAATCTTCGCTCAGGTCTGTACTTATGGCTCTTCGCTTATGACCAGGCATGGTACATATGTAGGTAGTTGTGTTCCCCGTGATAGATTTGTCTATTATAGTAGAATATACTCTGTACATAGCACCGATATATATATATCTGTGATTATAAAATATCTAGTGATGATTATTCTAAGTACTTTCTCTTTCGGCTAATGATCATGTATGTGCTCTCTGTGTTAGTATTACCTCAACTTTTACTTCCAGTGAATTTTATTTACAGAGTATGGTATTATGGTAAGATCTCAATATGAAGTTCATTTAACACCGTGCATAAGTTTACTCTGACACCCCGCACCCACAAACTATACGAAAATATTAAATTACAGTAGTTTAGACATCATAATTAAGATACCAAACGCCATAGGAGCGGCCACAATTAAAGATACCTAATGCCATAGGAGCAGCCGCATGAAATAGGGAAACACCAGTTACCCTGAAGCAGGACTGTAACTACAAAGCGTATCAAACCAACGGATAGCTATAGCAGTATGTAATTTAAAGTATGCCTCCTAGGTATAGGAGTGCATAGAGTAAGAGAACAATCATACATGGTATATTAGCTATATAAATAGGTCTAGGGAAGCGCATGAAGTCTAGGTACTGGTATAGCTATAGGAGTATGTAATATAAAGTATAGGAGCGTGAACAGGTTTAGCGGACCCCGCTGAAGCACAAGTCTACTACAGAAGCACTGAGAGATATCACATCGCGTAGTGAAAAAGGGGCGTGTAGAGTATGCCGGGTAGGGTATACTGAGTATGCTGCGTAGTGTGCTGGGTATCTGCGCGGGTATGCCGGTTATACTGGCTATCTGGGTTGGTATGCTTAAGCCTATCGCCTAATTTATACATCCCAACATCTAGTCTGGTTGCCCCAACATCACACTCTGCAAGTATCATCACGTTTCGACGCGAAGCTTGTTTGGATTTCCTTGCTTTCCACATGCTTTAGGACGGGTATCAGATAACTGCTTGTTCATCGGTTTGTCTTTGTTACATGCATGTTCGTTTATAAACAGTTCAAGTAATGTACCAGCTTTACTGATATTTCGAAAGTTATGACTATACACTAGAACTCCCTTCTATAACCGATCCAGGAAGCACTTTCATGATGGATGTATCTGTTCCACAAGCCTGCAGCAGCTCTGGGTCTTCCTGTAATCCGAATCAATAGTATCAGGTCCAGTCAAACAATTCGAGGAGCATGGCTACTGGCTATGGCACTTGTGTTGATAGAGTATTTTTCTTACTTGGGATTCGCGCTGCTATGGTATTTGTGTTGATATGGGATTGGTGTTGATAGGTAGTCGCGTTGATATGGTTGTCGCGTCGTGTCATGACGTCCCTCTGCATTCAAGCAAGGCGTCTATGACAAACCCTAGTCTGGACAAACCCTTGCTGCCACCTTTCCTCTGCAGGAAAGGTGACAGGCCCCTGTCGATGTGCTTCCCCAGATTCCTAACGGAAATAAACCAGACTAACGGAAATTCATCAGCGATATTGTGGTTTTAAGCTTATGATTTCATGTCTCAGATCGGTTTCTGCATTGGTATTTATTATAGAATATGCATTATAGTACGACTAATGTACCGCTAACATATACCTCAATGCACCCAGTTGATAGGGGCTGAGCATAGGTAGGCAAAAAAGTTTTGAGCAGCCAAGCGTAGTGTATAACAGTCATTCGACTAAAATAACCAATATTATAATGGTATGTAAGGGGAAGCATCTCGAGAATGTCAGGGTAATGTATCTAAATGAAGTAGAGAAAGTAACAAGAAAACTGGTAACCAGAATATGAACAACAATCAACAAAGGGAAAGATTAAAGAACATACCCTAAGTGGGCTAAATCAAAAGTCAAATGTAGATCTAACCCCCAAGCCCAAACCAAGAACGAACCCAAATGAAATGAAACAACCCCAATATGCCCCAGTGTACAAAATCTAAGCCTCCGAGGTTGGCCACCACGGCTCCTATTCTCCGACAATACCACTATCACTCACGCTGCCATTCCTCTACTTAGTGCTTGACTCCTTAACGTAGTCCATCACCAAATGTAAGCTACTACTACGTCCCCTTCCCTTGGACTTCCTTGTGTCCTCCCCGCGTTCCACTTCGAAAACGCTTTCATCCTCGCTGCCAACGGAATCAGGCTCCTTAAATGTCCTGCGTGAACTTCCTTCTCCGAGTCCACATGAAGAACCAGGCGCGGTTCTCGGGGGAAGTGGCATATCAAGTGTTCTGCTTTTGACTTTGCGAACAGCTCGCTTAGCGGTATTTTGGAGAACAGCTGGGCCAACGTGATCAGCAACCACAGCTTTTAGCTGGTAACCGAGGACAATAGGTCCTGGCACAAGGCTTATGGAATGTCGTTGGGGGGCAGTTGTTGATGTGGTCAGGTTAGTGCTGCTATATGAGAAGCTTGCCCGTGCAGGAGATGATGGCGGGCTATCATGGTAATCCGTATGATGCTCCAAAAGTGGCGACGTCTCTGTGATATCAGACTCTGGAAGATCAGTGATGGCTACCGAATGCGATGATTGATAGCGGCGGACTTTCGGTCGTGCTCTGGCTGTCCTTGGAGAAGCCGTTCCATCTGCACCAATGGATACCGCACCCCTCTGTCTCCCCACGCTGCCGTTTTGACTTGAAACCTCTGAGATTTCTTCACCCTCGAGCAACCCAATATAACCTTCCTCTGCGAACTGGTCATCCTCTTCTTCCTCCTTTGTCACCCGGCCGCTTGTAATTAGGTAAACCCCCCAGAACGTGAACCCACACCCAAATATAAACTTGGTTAACCGATCAGACCCAATCTGTTCGAAATCCCTGTATAAGATGCCACTACCGATAATAACGGATAGTGTAAAAAGTACGAATTGTGTTGGGATGACCTGGGTAGAGTCGAAGCGTTGCAAGGCCCGGTTGACGTATTTGATTTGTAGAACAGCTGTGGAAATGAGAATCACAGCAAAGAGGTAGGCAATTGGCATTGTAAAAATGTGGTATAAGGAGGTGGTGAGTAGCGATGAGATACCCTTAGTGGACAGCACTGTGTATCCACCAAACAGAGCCACCAACCCGAGGTCGATGGCGATGGATTTCGAGCCATACCTCTGAGAAACATACATCAGGGCACCAATCATGACACATGTAACGCCAAAATAGACTTCAAATGCAGTTCGTGAAATGGCTTCGAGTATTTCATCAGGCCCAAGCTATATCATCATTAGCTCTTTTCTGGAGAAAGCGAAGAATGATGAATACCTTGACTTCCTCCGCTGCAGAACTCATCACTACAATAACCGCACCGGCAATACTGACCCCCACCCCCACGAAGTCTCGGCCCCGGAAAGGTTCTTTCAACATTAACGGGGCGATAATGCAGTTCGATATTAGAGCAACCACTCCCAATGGTGAAACAATACTAGCAGGAGCAAAACCATACGCTAGGAAGTTTCCACATTCCCCCACGGTCATCAATACCAGTCCTAGCCACCACCAAGGTGAATGGAGATACATCTGATCCCCATTCTCCGAATTTCTTCCTCCTACCAAATTCGAGTGCTCGTTCGTATTTTCCGGGCCCTGATCTTCAGGAGTCACATCCCCGCCCAACTGCCCTATACGGTCATTCGCCATTTCTTCACCAACCATGTTTACCCGCCCCGTGCCTGGCTGGCCTGCAGACCCCATCCCGGCCAACGCCCTTTTCCATTCTTGCTCTTTCCGCCGCCGCCTCAGTAATCGCTTTCTTTGTGTCTTCTCCCGCCGTAAGCGAATATGGGCATACTTTTGTACATTTAGCGCCAGTGAGATAAGAACGTTGCCGCTGATGGCGACTATTATCCCAATAAAAGATGACCACCTCTTTGCCTCATCTTCACCCCCATCTGAACCCATAAGCGACAATATCCACTGTATGTTGGAAGCCAAATCAGTCGAGTTGCTGTAGATACCGCCCGGCGTTGGTGTCGGGGGGATTGTCGTAGGTGAGAGTGACGAGAACACAGATTGGCGACCCAAGTAGTGGGAAGTCCCCACCGCTCCGTCTATCATCGCAAGCGCTTGCTATAATAGTATTTTAGTTCAAAAAGGAGCCAGAGCCCTCGGTGCCATAAGTTGTAATGGGCGGATGAGGGGAAAGCTGGAACGATGCAAAGGAGTTTGACAACAGGATCCTCCTCAAATCAACAAAAAATTGGGATGCTGAAATCAAAAGAGCAATAAAAAGAAAGTAGGTTGAGAATATGAAGGGTCCTCAGGACCGGTGGTGTAATGTTGTGTGGATAGCGACTGGTGGGCGCGAAAACATTGGGGCTATGGGGGTACAGTATGTCAAGATGAAAACCAGGGACGGAATTCTGCTGGCTGTGGGATAGTATGTACCCAGCCCTAACCCAGCCCCGGGGGCCTGGATTTGTGACACTATGCAAAGAAACGCGCGGAGTCTGGCCCTTACAAGCGGACACTACACTGCCTCTTGTTTAAAAATTAAAAAATAAAAATAAAAATTTACAGTACTCGACCGGAAGTCCAAGTGCAATCTCGACCCCTGGCTGAGTAAGCAAAGCTGACGAATGGTGGCTGCAAAACGGAATATAGGTACTAAGTACTCTGTAGTTCTAAGTACCGTTAACGGAGGCTAAGTGATTATGGGATGCTTGTGCTGTCTTCTAATGGTGTCTGGTCCAATGGCAGCTTTCCATAGCGATTTGTTTAGGGTAGGGGTTTCTGAATTCAATACTTTTAGTCCACTACTTTTCTAGTCCAAGTTCAGGGTAACCAAACCCACTGGCACAGATCTGGACATCGAACTCATACTGTTGCCTGTGCCAACCAGACTACTGTTGCCTGGAGTACAATAGCCTGCCAACCAGAGTAGTTCGAGCACATGTCCGTGTTTGAGTCTATGAGGCCAACTGATCCAACCACAACCACAACCACATTAACAAAATGGTGCAGAGAAAACCGTGGATAAACCCAAAATTCATTGCAAAACATCGACAGCCTAGCCTTTTACATGGCCATACCTAGGTAGCTGCGGCTACAGCTACAGGATCCTCTATGCTCACCTGTATGTGCATACAGAGGCTTGCCCCGCTCTGCCTGTCACTTCGAATTGCCCCACAAGAATTTGTAGCAAGCACCTGTGCATCGCCATTTGATTTCCTACCAAAAGAAAACTTACAAACTCTGGGGCCCTGCTGACTTCAGAATGGTCATGGCCCGCATATTTATCGCTTTTGCCCGGCAAAAAGCGTTTACCAGACTTGCAATATCGTGGCTCTATACCTTCTCAATTCACTCCGGTAGCATTTTGTGTAAGGTTTAGGAGGCGAGGAATCTTGGCAGAGGAGAGAAAGAATTCGTGCTTAGTTGCTTTGCTTTCAATTGCGGAGCTATCTGAGATATCGATCGCTATAGACTTATCGCTATGGTCCTAGGGCTCTACAGAAAAAACTATCTAACAGTAGGTGCCATCCAGCCGCTTATATGTGCCCTTTCGCACCGGCACTTTCTTTTCCAGGCGACGGGCGAGAGTATTCCTCCGTTTCGGGGGGTTCCATCACTACCCTTTCGACGGCCATTGCATATGGCAAAAGCTATCCACATCTTGGGAGTTGGTAATATTGGGCTATTGTTTGCACATCGTTTGGCCGAATCGCATGGCGCGGATATGGTCAACCTTCTCTTCCACAGACACTCACTCATCCGAGAGTGGGATGAGGCAGACAGGAAAATAGAATTAGTCTCCAACGGGATCCCCAATGCACAGAAAGGGTATGGATTCCAATTACTTGGACACCCAAATGATCATGATATCAACCCTATCAACAATTTGATTATTGCAACGAAGGCTACAAATACTATAGCTGCAGTGAGAGCAGTTCGCCGTCACCTCACATCACAATCTACTGTGTTGTTGTGCCAGAACGGGATGGGCATCACGGATGAGCTCGAGGTGCTATTCCGGGATGTCGCTCCTGAGTACATTCCAAAATTTATGGTCGCTATAGTGTCTCATGGGGTCTTCTCTACCAGCCCGTTTCGTGCTGTCCATGCTGGGAACGGCATGGTGATTATGGGATCTATTGGCATTGCCCCTCAGACAGACTCGACTTCTCCCACTGTGTCCCTCAGCGAACTGCTTTGCCATACGCCCGCGCTTGCAGCGGTACGTGTTTCCACTTTGCAACTTGTACAGGCTCAGCTTGAGAAACTTGTTGTTAACGCCATCATTAATCCACTCACGGTCCTCTTCAATTGCCGTAATGGACAGCTATTTAGCAATTCACAGCAGGCGGATGTTGATAACCACAATTCCCGGGCTATGATTCGAGGCCCTGCATTCAAGCTAATGCACCTCTTGCTAGAGGAGATATGTGAGGTGCTGAAAGCTCTGCCAGAAGCTCAGAGGATACCAAGAAAAGAGGAGACATTTTCGGTGTCGCGAATGAAAGAGGTAGTAATGGGCGTTGCAGATAGGACTGGCAGGAACACTAGCTCTATGCTACAGGATATCAGGTCCAAAAGGACAACAGAGATAGATTACATCAATGGCTATGTCGTGAGAAAAGGTGCAGAGCTGGGGATTAATTGTGGGATTAATGAGAGGGTAGTAGGGGTTGTGAAAGCTGCGCGATTGGTCGATATGGAGGAAATATTGAAGCTATTCCCGGAGCTATCTAGGGATCTCGATTGAGCGGGAGTGTGGGTGGGCAGACTGAAGGGAACAGCTCGTACTCAAACTTCGATGTCGTTCGAGATACGAGTCCTGCCCGAGACAGATATCCAGAGGCGAATTTAAAAAGTGCTTTTAAATAGCTGGTCAACTGAAGTTTTCATTTACTTAGCTACAAATGACACTGCTCCTCTAGGATATTTCTCATTACTCGGTCCTTATAGTAGATCTCAAGCCCTAAGACAAACCCTTTTCTTCATGCTAAAATGTTCATGCAATTATCCCGGGGGCCACAGGTTGGAACAAGGGTCTGCATGAGGATCTCCTGGGAAAACTATGTAAGTGGGGGCTAAATCTCAGAGAATCTATTATATTTCGATTCTCGCAGAGAGCGTATATAACCGTCAATGCGTTTGGAAGTACTACTCAGGAATCCAAGATGAAAAAACTACGGGTATGGAAACAGGAGTGATATTCAAGACACCTTTCAAAGATATTTTGGTTGCTAATACTTGTGCAGTTCAACAAGCGGACAACGCCAAATAGCAGCTCTAGATCAAGGTCGAGCATAACCTCTCGACTATCGTTCCTCAAACTTTCTACCAGTTCAAGCAAATCCGGAGATTTTGGAACTGCTGAAGAAATTCACGGGCCCTTAGGCCTTAACCTGCTCTATTCTCCCCCGGAACCCCAGATAGAACTTGTATTTGTACACGGACTTGGTGGAGGATCTCGGAAGACATGGTGCAAAGATGGCGATGCAGCAAATTATTGGCCAAAAGAGTGGCTTCCAATGCACCCTGAATTTCGAAATGTGCGGATTCATAGTTTTGGATATGATTCCAGCTATTTGAATATGAACAAATCATTACTCTCCGTACATGACTTTGGACTCTCTCTCCTGACTGAGCTGAGAAGCTCGCCGCTTATCGGGAGGGGAGAGAATGCGCATGTATGTTCATGGCTCATTGAAATTCGAAGTGTCGACAGCAATTGATGGCTAATTGGAAATTAGAACCCTCTTGTATTCGTGGCTCATAGTATGGGTGGAATCGTAACTAAAAAGGTACTTAGCTTAATATCATATATCATGGACAGTTTCGAGATCACGAAGTTCCTGCTGTTTGTACAACTGACTAACATACAAACATGTAGGCATATCTTCTGGCTCGACAAGACCCAGAATGTCAACCACTCGCACAAAGGTTCCGCGCAATGGTGTTCCTGGCAACCCCTCACCGGGGCTCTGATTATGCATCCTTACTGAACAATATACTCAGCGTTACTTTGGGTGCTCGGAGATTCATCAAGAATATCGAACGGGGTTCTGAGGCTTTGGAAGAAATGAACGATCAGTTCCGGCAGGTCGCTTCACATTTGAAATTGTGTTCGCTATATGAGACCCAGAAAATGGGTTTTAGTGCTGTAGTTCCCAAGGACTCCGCCATTTTAGGATACCCGGAAGAACAGGTTGCGGTGTTGACTGGAGCTACAAATCATAGAGATATCTGTAAATTCAACCAACAATCTGACCCTAATTTCATCACAGTTAGCAACATCATTGGCGCAGTGCTTGAAACTTTGGTGAAAACAGGTGCGCATTTACTAGCAATAATATAAAAATAAGGTTCTAACCTATCAATAGTGTCACAGAGACAGATTGAGGAATCTGGTCAACAAATTCGACGGCTTGGAGACTATCTAGGGTCGTTAAATAAACCCGAGGATGATTTGACCAGCTTAGAGGAAAAACGACAGCCACGCTCCTGTGAGTGGATAGCTGAGAACGAGCAATTTCGGAGATGGCACTCTCTGACATCACATGAATTGTCTATTTTCTGGATCAATGCAAATCCAGGGACTGGAAAGTCGGTACTTTCGGCCTATATTATCAACTATCTGGAGAAGTTGGACCAGGACTGTTTCTATTACTTCTTTCGAACTGGTGACAAGATGAAATCTGTTCTGCCTGACTTTCTGCTTTCTATGGCTTTTCAGATGGCAGAGGTGTGCAAAAGCGTCCGACGAAATCTCCTTAAGTTGATGGAACAGGATGTCCGTTTTGACAAGGACAATGCACAAATAATTTGGAAGAAACTATTTACCTTGTCCATCTTTCGTGCAGAGTTCCACCGGCCATTTTTTTGGGTGATTGATGCCCTGGATGAATGCGAAGGAAGTATTTCCTTCTTCAACATGATCTCCAAATTGGAGCTAAATATACCCATCAGGATTCTGATCACTAGTCGAAGGACGCGCGAAATTGAGACACACGCATTGAGGGTTCAGAAACAATTCTCAGAAAAATATTTCATAGATGCGGAGATCTTGGCGAGCGATACTCGCCATGATATGTCCCTCTATCTGCGAACCCAAATGGATTCCTTACCTGTCAGCAGTGAGGAAAATCGTCGACGACTGGTAGACAAGATCCTAGAACAAGCAGCTGGTTCCTTCTTGTGGGTAGAGCTTGTTATGAAAGAGTTCGAGGGTGCCTTCAGTGAAGAACAAATTGAAAGAGTGCTGGAGGATATGCCTGGGGAAATGGAGCCTTTCTACCAGCGGGCACTCAGGCTCATGGCATCAAAGTCAGCGGAAAGTAGGAGCTATGCAAAGGCAATACTAACATGGGCGATGTGCTCAACCCGCCCATTGACTATTCCGGAGCTCCAGACAGCCCTCATATTGGATATTGGACAAACAATTGATTGCATAGAGAGGGCAATCGTTGCACTATGTGGGCAGATGGTTTATGTCGATAAACACCAGAGAGTGCAGATGGTGCACGAAACAGCTCGGGCTTTCTTACTCAGGACCGACCTTGATTCAGAATTTGCAGTTAATCCAGTTGAAGGTCACAAGAGGCTAGCAAAGGTTTGCTTGACTTACTTGAATAGTGATGACATGAAGGGCGCAGGAATACAAAGAGTTGGCAGGGGACCTCCTCGTAAAACATCACCACTCCTGAATTACGCTTGCACGTCCTTCAGTGAACATATTCGGCAAGCCCATCCGAGGGATGATATGACTGTGCAACAACTTGACTCCTTCTTTAGGACAAATATTCTATCATGGATTGAATATATCGCAGGGAGTGGCAATCTATACCAAATGACACATGCAGCCCAAGTACTGAGTCACTATCAAGAGCTTCTGGCTGCTCAGGAAGTTCCTATGGCCCCAGAAGTGGAGCGCATAAAGGTATGGGCAGCAGAACTCAGCCGTTTAGTCGCAAAATTCGGGAAACCCATTCTTGAGTGTCCAAAATCAATTTACAGACTGGTGCCACCATTTTGCCCAGAAACAAGCGTCACTGCAACACAATTTGGGTCAGCCGCAAGAGGCCTAAAAGTAGTAGGGATTTCAAACAGTACCTGGTCAGACCAATTGAGTTGCATAGAGTATCGAGACGAGAAGACATCAACTGTGGCGTGTGGAGAGAGTTATTTTGCAGTCGGGCTGTCATCCGGGGATGTAAAACTTTACGACAACTCAACATGCCAGGAGAGGAGGACGATGCAACATGGCGAGTGGGTGGAGTCGCTTGAATTTAGCGCCTCAGGGCAGCTCCTGCTCTCTTGTGGCATGTCGAACATCATACTCTGGAACATTGAAAATGGATCAGCAGCATGGAAA
Source organism: Terfezia boudieri ATCC MYA-4762 (assembly GCA_003788615.2). Taxonomy (NCBI): domain Eukaryota; kingdom Fungi; phylum Ascomycota; class Pezizomycetes; order Pezizales; family Pezizaceae; genus Terfezia; species Terfezia boudieri. Next base: position 1,080,512 of record ML121533.1, on the reverse strand, counting down.
CAGAGAGTTGACGATAAGCTAGGCATCATGAGCCTAACATTTGCATTTGACGATGCGATCCTCATGGGTGCCACTTCAAGGCATACTGTCTGTTCATGGGATGTCACAGACGGGTCTTTTGTAGAAGATGTGGGTTGGGGGATAACTTTTGGCGAGGAATCGTCTCGCCGGCCTCCAAAGAAGGCAGCTTTCTCCCCAGATTGGGGCTTCCTGGCAGTGATATACCGTGGAAGACCTATTTCCCTTTGGGATCTCGAGGCACGCTGTTTCGCCGGGTACCTAGGGCGAGAGGAAAACCCCGCGGCACAAGGTTTGGGCACCAATACCTCTGCAGAGAATCTAGTCTTCAGCTCAGATCCAAGCATTTGTCGACTAGCTGTTGCGTATGAAGATGGTGATCTGGCTTTCTTCGATGCGGAAAATCAAACACTGTTACAATGCACCTCAGAGGCCGCGCAAATACTGGCCTCTAGCCCCGATGGCCGAACGCTTGCTAGTGGCAATTGGGACGGGATGATACAATTATTCGATTTTGTGAGCATGAAGTTGCTCTATCAGATCAACGGATTTGAGTATAGTGTGAAGGCTCTCGCATTCAGCAGCGACAATATGAGATTACTAGATGCTCGCCCTAGTCAGTTGAATATATGGGAGCCTGCAGTGCTACTGCGAAAAAACGGGAAACAAAGCACCAGCGCGCCTACGGTCGTAGGCGTCAATGATCTAGATGAAGGGTTTGAAATTACTGCAGTAGAATGCCATAGCTCAGGTGACAGCATCTTCTGTGGGAGATCAGACGGCTCAGTCGTTGTTCATGAAGCCCAGACTGGTAAACAAGTAGGCATCTTGTGTCCAGCAAACCATAGCATAACGGTTAAGTGTCTTGCATGGGGAGATGCCAGCAGTATTCTAGTGACCGTTGACACAGCCGGAGATTTCAGAGTTCTCTCCGTCAGGCGGGATCCATGGGAGGTTTCCGAGACACTCCTCAAGGGAAACTCGGCCGAATCCGTCAATCAGATTCTGCTAAGTCCTAATAACAAGTTCCTTCTCATCTCAACTGCATCATCTAATACTGTATGGCGCATTTCAGGAAAATCTGTATTATCCTCCCACGGCTGGCCGGAGACATACGAGCATTCTTCTTTTCTGTGGCTCAACCATCACTCGAACCCTTCGCAGCGTATATTATTAACACTAACTAAGGCCTATATGTATCAATGGCCCACCTCAGTACAAGAACAAACCATCCACCTCGACGATCCTCGAAGCCTAACAAACCACACCATCAGAACTGCCCTCATCTGCCCCAGCACCGGCAGCATCGCAGTCGAAATCTGCAAGCGCACTTACCCAGACTTATTCACCGGGCTCTCACTCTTCGAGAGCACCATGTTCACCGGTGAAAACCCCACTCTCTCCCCCAAAGAAGTATTCACCAAGCTCGACGGCCACATCCTCCATCTCATAGGCTTCCATGGCACAAAACTCGTTTTCCTAGATTACAAACTATGGGTGTGTACAGTTGATGTGAACGACTTTGATGGGAATTCATACGCAAAGCATTTCTTCATTCCTCAGGATTGGCAGAATGCGGTGAGACAGTTGGTTATGGGAGTGACGGCAAGTGGAGATGTTGTATTTGTTAAGAAGGATGAGGTTGCGTTTATTAAGAGGGGGTTGTTTCATAATAGCCATATTGCGGCGTTGCGTGATGACGTAGAAGTAACGCAGAGCCATCGGGTTGATGTGATGCCGGTTTGAGTTCTTTTCTTGGGGTTTAAGGGCTCGGGGGAGGTACCTTTTTTCTATTGAACGCTGGGGTTGGCCTGTGGTGGGTTATTTTATTTTGGTTAAACCTCACGATGTGTTTGGATATTATGTTATATTCTAGGCTGCGCTATATGTGCAGACCCTAGACAAAGTCTACTCGGAATCACACCAGAAGTGGCCGTCATGTGAAAAAATTTGAAAAACCAGATTTTAATTTTAACTCTTATCACGAATATGACCTACCTAGGTGAAGCCGCTGAATTAGGAGCTTCCCGATGTGGCGAGGGATAGTGCAACCAGACTAGTGGTATGCCACCAGCTTGTAAAAGAGAAGTTATTCAAAAGTTGTGCTAAACTCTATGAAGAATAGTGCATTCCTCCCACATTTGAGTTTGTATCAAGCTCAACACCAAATAACCCCCATTACCCTGAACTATCACTATAAGTGGTAGCCGTGATCGGGTTAGCAACAAGCTTCATAGCATTGGCAACGGGAGGGACTTATGAATGTGTCTCGATTAGCTGCGGCTTTTAAAGATGCAACCTCGCGTTCTTTGATCCATACGACCATATCTTATTGCTGTACACTCCAGTAAAAGCAGGCTTTTAGCCCCGATGGACGAACACTTGCTACCGGGAGCGAGTTGGGAATGATGCAGCTATTCGACTTCCAAACTATGAAATTGCTGTTCTGGATAAATGGATATGGATAAATGGATATGACTACTATGTCAGAGCAACTGCATTCAGCAGTGACAGTCTATGAATTTTGACATCCACAATAAAATGTGCAATGATTGGGAACCCTCCGTGTTCTAGTACGAAGGTCAGACTAGGGTGACTGCAGTAGCAGCGTTGCACAGATATAATCTTTGATTATAGGTAGCAGACTTGGATGAACAGATTAATATCACTACCGTGTTCAGGGATAATTTTCTGCGGAAAGTTTCTCGCATGGGCGGATATGGCTGGAAGATTTACAGTTCGAAAAGTCTCTCGCAAGAACATCAGCTTGCGGGCCAAGGGACGCATCTACCATACTTCTTGATGGTAACTCGGCAAATCCAATTAATGAAGCCATGCTTTGTTTGGACAGCAAGCTGCTTCTGGCGTCTACTACAGCATGTGATAACGTATGGGATATTTCCGAGAAACGCCAAATATCCACTCACGAGTGGCCTACCCCATATCTACCCTTTCTTTGGTCCAACAACTCTCTAGACCCTTTTTAACGCATATAATTCACGACAACTGGTTCGTGGATAGGTGCACGAATATTCGACTAGGCCCGCTCAATAGAATTGACCTCCCCCCCCCTCCTCCCCGAGGGGATCAAGATGAGTACGGCCATCGCCCATTCAGACCATCAGCTCAAAGCCATCATCACAAACCCCAAGACTGGCCAAATTTCTATTGAGATATCTAAGTTCGGCTACGATGCCTCACCTGTGAAGGTCTTACTCTGCTGCCTTCAACGCTAAGTCCCAAACGGCAACTCCTAGTGTAAATTTTGGAAATTTGAATGAGCATATTCTCCATCTAATAGGATTTTAGGGAGCAAAGCTTGTATACTTTAGATCAGAAATTTTGGTCGTGTATGGTTGATGTAATGAATTGGGATGGGAGGGCATATATCAAACATTTCTTCATTCCTCAGATTGGATAGTTGCATTGGACAGCTAATTATGAGGGTAATGGTGAAGGGTGATGTATTATTTGTGAAGAGAGATAAGGTAGCAATTATTAGAAGGGGTTTAGGATACGAGAGCGTTGTTGAGGTGTTATAGCATGCCTTTGCTTTGAGAAATTTTAAGGTTGGAGTTTCTTTGTGTCTTTCGTTTGGTTGGGGGAGTTGAGTGTACCTCTGGCTGTAAATAGATACCTGAATGGCTTGTATTGTTTCTACGAGGGTGTTGTGCCAACTAGACTAGTATTGTTTGTTTAGATGTAAATTGAGTAAATTGAATTACCCTGAAGTCCGACGTCTCTAGACGGAAACACTAGTGAGCAGTACTATAATCTGCCTCAATTTCGTAAATCTCCTCCAAAGCACACACCAAACCCCCTCAACCCTATATTCCTCTCCCATATTCGCCTCCACTCATAGATCGTAAGGCTGTGAGGTTATGAGTAGACGCCGCTTCATATTGTCCAACGCTCCACATACCTCGCTCTCGTCTGAGGAGCTCCCTTCTCTCCCCCTATCCCATAATTTGCTCTTCCACCTGCCTCATTCCCTCCTCCAAGTACTTGCTTACCCTCTTGACATAGTAGCCTTTGACATTCTCCACTTCCTCTTCAGTTAATTCCAACTCTGTCGCCTTTCTATCCTCCCAGTACTACTGCATCTTGCCATAGACTTTGGGACATCAATCTCAACTAACCATTGATATCTTTTATTGTGTAGATCCCCAGTTCATAGTCCTCCTTACTTGCTTTAATCCCCGTCTCCCAGGAGCAACGTATTAAATATGACTGCAGGTGCTACGTACGCCCTGACGCTCGCTATCATGGTTACAAGCTGTATATATCTAGGCTAATGTATGCTTTCATTGGCATTACTTCGCCAGTTGCCGCCAGGATCTTGAGGCTGCCGTTTGATTGCAATTGCAATTTCAACTTCTCCTTCACACAGCAGAATCTTGAACAGATTTCTGACCCAAGTTGTTCCAGGTAAATGTACAAATAGCTGCCCCTGGGGTATTAAATTTGACTACCTCGATTGATCCGGGATTGATCGTTCGATCAGTGCTCCCATTGAGTTTACCTTCTTCACCCCGATGGCCACCACATCCATTATTACTCACATCCATCTGATCATCACACCCCTTCTTTTCCTTTTCTGCTTTTCCAACACCGCCCCCGTGGTATGATCGCAGCCCAGTAGGCAACTTGAAAATCGAGCAAGGATTCCCTCGATTCACAGTTGTCATGTGACAAAGATATACAGTTCAGGGTCCGTTGTGCAGGAGCTGTGGGAGGAAGGTGGAGACAGGCAAGCACGTAGCCTTGGTGTGTCCACGAGGGGAGGAGATAGGCAGGAGGTGGGGGATGTGGGAGGAGATGGATGACCGGAGAAGGTGGTTGAAGAAGATCAGAGATGGGGGAGAGGAGCGAACGGTGGACCTGGTTGAGACGTTTTTCTCTAACCTTGATCTGACCTGAGAGGAATGAAAAGGGGGGGGTGATGCGGTGGTCCCACGAATCTCTTTTGTAGTTAGGGGAAGGGCCGGCAAGGGCGTGGTGGCGGAAGCATATTTATTGGGGGACGGCCGGTAATGAGGGCGTGGAGGAGGAGGCAGGGGTTATTTCGGTTATATTGTTTCTTAGGTTTGGGAGGCAGGACGTTTATGTGGCCCGTTGTTCCGAGGGTGTACCGAGTCTTTTAAGATGAGGGATCGGGGCCGCTGCATAGCCTTAGGCTCCATAAGCGTATAGACTCCAAAAAAAAAAAAAAAAAAATACAGTTCAGGGTAAAATACTCTCGACGTCCTTCCGACTCCTCATATCCCGCATCATAACCTTCTTTCTCCCTTGCTGCTCTAAGTTCTTCATTATATGTCCATCTTTAATCGCCATCTTCTTCGTCCGAGGCCTCATTTTCGTCACTCTCTTGGTCCCTTGCAATCTAGACTTCTGTCCTGGCACTCGTACCCTGTAACAGGGTAATTTCGGACCCGGGCCCTCATGCTCTCCAGAGGACGGTGTTGTCTTGGCCACTGTCATCTACAAACGAAATAAAACCTTTATCTTTTTGTTCGAGCCTATAGTGTGGTATTTGGGACAAGTTCAATGGTTTTTCGTTTGCTCTGACTGCGTCTTACAGCGCTTTCCACAGTGACCAGGGAGCGGTAGAAATCAAAACGACGTCTATATTTGCGAAGAAGCATAAAACTACATGAAAGTATGAACTGGATCTTGGTGTCTATCTACACATATTTTAGACGGTACGCTGCCTCAGGCCTGAACCCACATCGACAGTGGCATGCCCAAGACAAATACCCTAGATGAAGGTGCTTCAAGAATGTTCTGGAGCAGAATGGAGAGTAGCTGCAGCCCTAATCTAAAGTTGAATTTAGACTTCAAGTTCCACTTCAATCTTTCCATTCCTTTGTACCACATGATAGACCTCATCATACGCCCGGGCTAAATTCTGATCCGTTCACTAGCCAGATGTATACTGGTATTAAATTGCGCCATTGGATGAGTCTCCCAGTTGCTTTGCTGGGTTTTCAGAGAAAGAGTCTCAAAATGATAATAAGTCCTTACCACAGAATTAGATTATATCCAAATCTACTGTTCAAGAGCCACAATTGAACTACCGTGCTTGTGACTCACCGTTTGAGAACGGAAAATTGTAGGTTTTTGTAGTCTATAGCTGAGGGGAGGAGGAAATTTCAATTAACGTTAGTGCCCTCCCTAACGACGAAGCGCCAATGCTTGGCAGCGCCGAGTGTCAGCCACCGATAGAGGAGAGGTGCCACCACTCAGTGTTCCCATAGTATCACTAACTGCGTAACGATCGACAACCACGTGACGATCGGCATTGGTGTCCTCCCGCATGCATGAGATATCTCAATATATCCACCAACCTTTGCAGTATGCCTGTTATGAGAGTATTGAATATAGCCTAAAAACACTCGAAAAATCCAAATTTCACGTCTATAACCTATCCTGATCTACCTTGAAGCCTCTAGAGCCCTCACACCTTCACCGCCCCCTACAAAACCTCACCGTACTATAATCACCCCTCCTACGATAACTACCCACTACCATGACCAATACTAGTAGTTATAAGCTCCTCATGATTGTACTCTATAAGCCCAATTAGTATAGATTAGAGCCGCTCACTGTATGTAGAACTATATGCACCGTAGAATGCCAAAAAACAATATTGTAGTTTCTAGCCTGCGCAAATCAGGCACCGGCATTGAATTTCAAAGGTTGTGTCCGCTTCAATTGAGCTCTATTCACAGGATCGCAAACTTAAAGTCTCAAGGTACCTACCTATGTGGTCTTTGTGCGTCAAGATGCTGCTTTACTTATTTGGCCTTCAGTTCTTTAGCTAACTTGTAAGTTCTCGGCTTCCAGGTTTTCTGCTTCAGGGACCTCAGCACATGTGATATAAACTATTGTATGCTCAATATAGACTCTAAGTAAATGCTATTAATGTTCTTATGATCAACATAGACTCATTTGAAGGTTATATATGCGCTTAATGTCCTTTTGTGATTGAGGCTTTATCTCTGTGCTATTGGTAATGACTTTGAAGGTTCAGGGGGTTGACATTGGATTTATGACTTCTAGCCGGATCTGTTTTAGATATTTGAGGGTTACAGGGGGTGGATTGGATTTACTACCTCTAGCGTTGGATTTTGCCTGATTTAAGAGCTGTATTTAAGCCCTATCCAAGCATGTATTTAGGGCTTTGAAAGGGGCATATATTTTGTCTATTGCTGTTGGCTAGTTCAAGGTGAACTCTGGTGTTCGGTAGGTAGCAGTACATGGTGCTGTTACTACTGGCTAGTTGTTACATCACTGGTGCGAGTACGTATTGGTGCAGCTATTGGGCATACTGATAGACTGTACATTAGTAGCCCGTTCATATTCAACTTTGCTGAAGATATCTCAGAGTGCTCTCTATCGAACTTGAGAAGTTGTGCATATGGGTGGGTCTATTAGATTTGGTGAGTTCAGTGCTTTAGATCCTCAAAGTGTTTAGGTATGGGTATAGAGGATGAAGCTATATGGCTAGGTTACATAGTTGCACGTCCCACAGGCTGAATATTGAGCTGGGAAGGAGTGAATATTTGGATATATCAGAGTTGGGGGGTTAAGAGTAAATACGAGTGTGGTGGATAGGAAAAAATAATGCAGCTATATGGATGGCTAGGTGGTTGCATGTTATCGAGGTACTTCTTTCTGAGTGGAGGAATATGTATGCACTATGTGACCTAAATTGAAAGAGTCACACCAAGTCCATAAGACATGATTGTCAAAAATCTATGAAACCCATATCTTAAAACCTATAACAACCCCCTAAAAATCCTCTCTCTCTGGGCAAAACATTTGTCAACTACTTCTACATGCTAATAACAAATTTTATACACATTTTTCCAGCCTTGACTTCCTTGCTTAATACTCGGGGGCTGCCTTTAATTTGTCTCTCAACTTGGAGTCACCTGCTAGAAATCTTTCTTTCCCAAGAGAGCGAAACTGAAACTTGCTTAGAATGTAACTTTGCTATAACGCACAAAAACTAAAAAACAATACGTAAATAAAACTAAACAATCCATGCATTATCAATGGCATAACTTTTCCACATG